>SSNR01000013.1:2394406-2516900 GCA_006937965.1 Callopanchax toddi
CTGTGACATGCTAGGCCCTCCTCAGCAGAGACTATCCTCCCTGGCTGCGCCTCGACATTGGTGGTGCCTTTCTCCAGTGGCGTGCTGGGGTGTCTCGGGGTCTGGGTCTGGGTGCTGGGGGCGTCTGCCTGCTCTTCTTCCTGTGGCTGCCTGGTGGGATCTGGGCCCCCGGGGGTGGTCGGGCCTCTGCTGGGGCTGGTTCGCTCCTGGGTCTCGGGTCTCTGGTTCCGGCTAGATCTACCCTGGATGGCTGGCTGCAGGCGGTGCCTGTGAGCTCCTAGCCGCGGCCCCCCAGGGGCTCTAGCGCGGCGACTGCCGGGGGCCCACGTGGGGTGAGCCTCTGCGCCCTCTGGGGGAGAGTTTAGCGACTGCCCTGACGGCGATCTCCCTGGGGTGTCCGTGCCCTGGGTGGCCTCTGGACGTCTGGGGCCTGGACCTCCTTCGCGTCCTCCGTGGGCCTTGGGGACGGGTCTGTGGCTCCTCGAACTTATTATTGAATGTTTCAATAGAGAAACCTTACATAAACAAGCGCGCATATATACACACACACAGGTGATCACAAGGTGCTCACATAAAGACGGACTCAGGTGTTTTCAGACACATTGACTGGGGCTGTGGTTGACACTGAACTCTCTTGAACTGGTGTATACGTATACATTTGAAGAATATCACAACTGTTGTATATTCATATGCTGTTTGTTGCTGTTGTATCTTTTCTTCCTGTTTTGTTTGCTTGTTTGTTTGTGCTTTATTTACAGGTCTAGAAGTGGACTCTTCACGTCTCTTGTTCTCTTCTTTTTCTGTTAAAAAAAAAATTTTTTTTTGCTCAATATTTATCAAATTATCTCACTTTTAAGCTATTTGATTTTATTTTTCTTCCTAACCCTAAACGCAGATTTCTTCCTTCCACCTGCAACCCATGTTTTTACCACTAGATGGCAGCACACTCAAAAATCAACAGCTTCTCGTTGCTCCGCGTGTCGTCCCCACTGCGCATGCGACACGCTGACTCGCTCACTGTGATTCAGGCAGTCCACACTTGTCAAAGCTACAGAGACTAATGAAACCTTCGCTTCTGCTGCCTAATCTGGTTCCGTTATGAAAAAACTTCATTTTAAAGATTTCTTCTGGGTGAGTGATTTGGTTAACGTTTTATTTAAAAGTGGAATTACTTGTAGTATTCTCTACTAAAAGTCCTGGTAATTATTTTGTCATGTATAAGGAATTCTGCCTTTTTTGTCAACACTCAAGTCACAAGTACTAGTAGTAATCATTTTACATCCAAAATCTTAAATAGTAAACTTAAAGAAAGTAGTGGTATCAGATTGCAATAGACTCTAAATGATCATACTACTAGAAGTTATTTTGGAAGGTACTTTTATAGACTTTAGTAGACCTGAATTTGCAGTACAGCTATTTGGTGTAATTTGAGGAGATTCTAGGGACTTATTTATAAGTGACTGCCTTCACTTTAGGTGTAAATCTCAAAATATAAGTTTATATAAAGCACAATTTCAAGGGATCATTTGCATTGTTTTGTTTAGTGTTTATGCAGAACATTCCTGTCTTACAGTTAAGAAAAAATGTTAAAGATTCCCCAATAATGTACATTTATTGTAATACTTGCTGTAGATTGTAATAAAATAGATAGGTAGGAAATTAATATTTTGTTTTGTTCCGCTGACAGATATCAGATCTGACGTCCACTGCAGGTTATGATGCCATCGTTCAGTATCTTAATGATGGCAAAAGAACATGCAAGGAGGTGGAGGATTTCATGAAAGCCAGGTAATGACACAATCCAGATCTGTGATAAGAAAAAAACTGTCCACATGTACCAGTTGTGTAATAAGTTCATGTTAGAGCTGGTTGTGTTTGTGGGGACAAAAAAGAGAAGATGAGGTGAAAATGAAACCTAGAAAAGAGGAGGGATGTGAACTATAGACTCTGTTGCACCATTGTGGAAATATAGTTCATTATTTAAAATTGTTCAGAACATAACTAGTGTTTAGGAAGGTTTTTAGTAGTTTAAATTAAACAATGATATTACATTTTAAAGTTTGTAAATGTTTTCTAATTTGATTTTAAAAATCACTTTTAAAGTTACATTTCCATACACACTTTCATTAAACAAAAATGGTAATTACTTACAAAAATTACATTTATAATTTATTTGGGTGTCATTTTTACCCCAAAATATGTGTGAAGCATACAAGGTACAAAGTCACAGTTTGACTTTTAAATTCTTCTTTCCTCAGATAATAATTCATCTGTCCTTGGCCTGACACACACACACACACACATACACACACACACACATGCACGCACACACACAATTTATTTCCAGTTCTCATCCACTGATATAAACTCTGCTTGAATTGTACCACAAACAATCGTAGATGACGAAGTTACATTTTATGGTTCAGTAAAGAGACGTGTGACTGTGTCAGTGTTCTGATACAGAGCAGTAACTTCTGGAAATATTTTCACAGGATATAGTAACACAAATGAAAGTTTCCTAATTTAAGAATGGAAAGGGTTTGTGAATCATGGGGGGGGGTGTTGCAAAATACAAAAAGTAAGACTTGTGGACATGAAAGTAGCTGTATAAAAACTAAAGTCTAAAAAAGGAAAACAACATGAACTTAGTCAGTGTTTAGGTCATTTGTGCATAAATGCATGCATTCATCAAAGCGTGTCTGAGTTTCTACCCCTGCTGTGTAAAGTTCTTAATCAGTGAGACTCAATAAAATAAAAAGAAGTTGAGGTCACGCTTACTGGAATTATCTGAGGAGACATTTCCTGGTTTGGCTCTCTGACTATGCCCAGCCTCTTTTTTGTTGTTTTATGTCACTTTATAGTCAGGCTCAGTTTTGTGGTTATATCTTCTGCAGCTATTTTATTCTAATGTATTGATTTGACCTAAATCAAAACATTTCCTTAGTTCAGATTTGATTAATTTGACCTACTTTCTTATCAGAAGCTGATTTTGTTTTGAACTAATCTGTTGTCGCCACACACACTTCTTTCACTGTGCCAGAAAAGCCATTGTTTCTTTTTTATCACTTATTCAAGTTTTAGATGTGTGAATTTACTACATCTCAGATACATAAGACCTAACTGTGTGTGAATATAAATGAAGCTTTTAATTCTGTTCTGATTTCTCTCTCAGGGCTTCGGTGGAGGAGAAATACGCCAAAGATCTGCTCAGTTTGTCCAAGAAGGTTTGTGGACACAATGAGATGAAGTAAGCAACCAGCGAGTGGAGATCCTGTTATTATGAGCTCCACCGGCTCTGTTTACCTCTGGCGTCTGCATTAAGTCTGTCTGTTAGCAGCTGACGTCTTTCAGGTACTGTAGGTGCAGGGCAGACTCTTCAGAAACTGTGGAAATAATGACTGTTTACAGTTTCCTTGTGATATTTTGGTCCATCACATTAAATGTGTGAAGAGGCTGTTTCCCAACCAGCACATTTACTTCCTGTTTAGTCAAATGATCCACCTAGTTTTGAAACTGTGTAAAGATATAAGTGTTAAGAGGAAGGAACTGGTGAAGCTGAGTCACTGGATGGTATGTGGTGCATTAATAGTCTCTTCCTATAAAGATGACCTGGGCTGGGGTGTAATATAATTACATAGGAAGTAAATGTATTCTGCAATTTAGTCCCTGATGGAGGAACCTGTGAAAAACAATTACAAGCACAGAAATTATACAACTGTGTTAGGAATCAACTGGAATCCAGTTCTGGTTGATATATTTTGTGTTTTGCACAAATCATTTATGAGTTTTATATCAGCCAATCACCAATTATTTCAACCATTCGAATAATCAGCAGGTTTTTTTTTTTGTTTTTCTGTAGCAAGAATAATAATTGTATCATTTTTCTTGTTGTTATTGATTAGCTCACTAAAAAGATCCCTGGATGTGCTCAAATTACGTAAGTGCATAACATTTTCAGCACATAATTCATGTGTGGATTATAAATGAACCCGTTTTTTACCCTGCAGAGACTGAACAGGTGAGTCTATCACACTTACAGCTGGCACACAGCATGAGGGAAGAGGCCAAGAAGCTGGAAGACTTTAAAGAAAAGCAGAAAGAGGCAAGGAAAAAGGTTAGCGCCTTTTGCACTTTCTGTGATCAGTCAAAACAAATCATCTTCGTTCTCCCTTCATTGAAGGAAGGCGATCCTGCAGACCTAAACAACAGGCCCATATCTAGATGATCTGTTCTTGTTAAATGCTTTGACTAAAGAAGCTTCATACTCAAAACCTCTTATCTAACTTTTAATCTGGCTTTAGAAAAGGGCGCGGCACAATCACAAGCAGCACTGTGCAGCTCTATTCACCTCAAGGGTCTTTCCTGGTTTAAAAAAAACGTTAATTGTTTTCAAGATGTGGACTTTTTCTTTTGCAGATAGAACAACAGATGGATGTTCTCCACAAACAGAAGTTCTCACAGTTCAAGAAGACGATGGATGTGAGTAGAGATGGAAATACGTTGACAGGATGCAGAACTTTTCCTATGATGTGCTGAGGACGAGCTGAACTAAAGCAGCCAAACCAAAGCCAGGAAAAGTGCCTCGTTTTCATAGAAAGGCACAGAATGTGTTGTTTCCCCATTCATGTTATGCAGTTTATAAAATAAAATTAAAAACAGAAGCATTACAACAAAATTGATAACCCACTTTGAGTTGTGTTGGTGGAGTTTCAGTTATGCTTAAAATGCCAGCCTCACCCCCCCCCCCCCCCCCCCCCCCCCCCCTCCTCCTCTGTTCCGCTTTGGTGGAGGAACTCGCTTTGACTCAACACAAAACAAAGAAAAGTCCTAAAGAAAGGACATCCAAAGTATTCTAAAGATATTTGATGAAAAAAAGAGAAGTAAAGCAAGGAGATTAATTTCCTCCAATATATAAATGTTTTGCTTTAAAAACTTTTCTGGTTACAAATCAGGCAGACACGTTAAAATGGAAGGTTCCTAACGGTGGTTTTGTCCTCAGTCTAAGAAGACGTATGAGCAGAAGTGTCGAGACAAAGAAGAAGCTGATCAGAACATGAACCGAAACACCAACACTAGCAACGCCAAGCTCGTGGAGAAGGTATAAAAACAGCAACCACCCTCCCCACATCTCAAAGTTCATTTAACCCTCGCACTGTCCTTAGTTTTGGGCTGATGGAGTTTTTCATTCATTTGGGTCAATTTGTCCCCCTAAGACAGTGAGAGGGACAAATACTCACAAGGTTATTTACATTTGCCACATCTCAACTAGTTTAAATTTAGTTTATGTTCATCAGGATACATAAACACAGCAACTTAATCAGCAGTTTTAGGATTCAGTAAATCAAGTCCATTTAATTACATTTTTATTCAATTTATTTGTAATTTATTCTGGGTTCTCAAATAATATTTTGATAGACTAAGGTGATTAATGAACTGTAAGTATCAGTCTTGAAGAAGATGTAAATCCTACAGCATGTATTTTTATGCTGAAGCAGTTGGAAGCATGCTGATTTGAGAGCCTGATCTTTTAATAAGAGCCTCACCTTGTCTTCATTTTTTTTTTTGGAGCTGTGGGGGCTCGTCCGGGATCTGAGATCTACATACTCCTACTTTTTCATGAGCTGGTTTAACAGCCATGACTAAACCTGGGAGAGACACACAATGTGGGCAAAAAAAAAAAAGTTTTTTATAACAAAAATATTGTAATGGACTGGTTATGTTCTGTGTTGTATTCTGAGTTTACATTTGAAGGTTTGTGAGTTAATGTGTTGTTTTGTGTGATTAGAGCAGTTCAGAGCCTGGGAGCTGCAGGGAGTGGTTGCTATGGAAATGGGGGCGGAGCGTGTGTGGAGAGAGGGGGAGAGAGAGGAAAAAGCGCGGAGAGTCGAGTCGGGGTTGCTGCTGCTGTGTTGAGGATGTTTTTCTAACTGTTTTCTTCGGCTGAGGATTCTTAAATAAAGCCTCAAGAACCGACCCACGGGCTCCTTCTTGTTGAGAACATTACAATATTTAAATATGTACAATAAAGAAACCCATGCAGTGTGTTAGTAGTGGAAGTGTGGCAAAAAAAAACCATCATGCTAGGAGAACAGCTCAATCTAAAGAAGAATAGGCTTTTAGCACATCTCTCAAATCAACAAAAGTCTCATTCCAACTTCTGCAGCATCTTAGAAGTTAGATTTGAAAAAATGACTTCAGATCTCAAAGTTAGAATTGACAGTCACTAAGCAACCATGCTATTTATACAGTTCAAGTAAATGATTTGACATTTTACTCAGATTTTGACTCACTGAGACCCTGCCTACAATATTAGGAAGACAATATGTAATTAGTAAACCAGTTTTTGACTGTAAAACTTGTAAAACCATTTCATCCTCCAGCTCCAGTCAAAAGCACAGCAGGCGAAACAGAATGCAGAAGAAGCAGGTAAGTTAGAACAAAAGGTCTGGAATGTAATAACCGGACTGTGTTATGATACTGCTTTTATCTACCTGCTTTACATGGAGCCTCTCCATCAACCACAGTGACCTGCAGTACTTTATAATGCAACCATAGCCTGTATGCAAAAGATGGATCTTTCTTTCTGCCTGAAAACTTAATTCAAGTTAAAATATCTGAAAGCTGCTGACTTGCTAATGGATGTCTTTAGGTTACAAACTCAGATAAAAGTAAATTAAAAATGTTTTAACCTGATTTATAACTTTAGACATTTCCAGAATAAGGTTAATGCATCAGCTGACAAAGCCAGTGGGTGATGTTTATGCAAAGTGCCGACCTGATGTTGGGACTAGACTGGGTAGAGTGTTGACTCCTCAGCGCGAGTCGGTTCAGATAAAAGTGCCTTTACACTAGAGCTGCACCATAAATTTCAAATTCAGTGTGTTTACTTTGTTTCCTGGCAGACAGGTTGTATCAACATAATGTGAACACACTGGCAAAAATCAGAGACGACTGGCTGCATGAGCACACCAACGCCTGTGAGGTAAAAACAAAGACTTTCACATTAGTTCTACCTAAACAGAACACAATGAAAAATACAATCCTGATATGTTTTAAACACAGAACTTTGAAAAACACTCAGTGGAGCGTATTAACTTCCTACGGAACACCATCTGGACTCATCTGAACCAACTCTCCCAGCAATGTGTCAACACGGATGAGGTAAAGCCTTAAACTCCTCACTGGTCTACAGGATCTTCCTGTTTCTGTACTACATTGCAGTGAAACACTTTTACTAAACTCCAGTCCCTATCAATTGGAAAGTTAAAAAAGAGAGACCTATTACTTGGCTGCATCCTAATCATTTTTACCTATAATATGTCTTTTAAAATGTAAACATGTTCAGTTTTCCTTTTAAATGCCTTAAATAAAATTATGAAGATATAAATGAACACAATAAGGATTCTTTACAGGCGCTAGTCATTTTAAAATAATAATTAAACAGATAAGTATGCAAAATACAGTTCTACTGTATTGCATAGCATCATATCTACTTGAGGACAGGGCGGATTACAAACGTTTACGTAATGTATGCACAACTCAAACTAGAAATGCCAAAGCCAATTATTACAGAGATAGTCTGACAAATTATTTAAGCAACCCAAAGCAATTCTGGAGGAGAGTTAACACCTTAACTGGCAAGACTAATAAAGCTTCAAATAATATGATAGTTAACAAGAAATGACTCAGCTGTGATCTCCAATGCCTTTAGCTTGCTTTTTTCCCAAACTTCACCTATTGATTCATCTGGTATTCACACAGATCTGTTTGTTTAGCCACCCTGTAATAGCTCTTTTAAGTTTAGACATGTCAGTTCATTGGCTGTTCAACAGGTCATTGATAGGCTTTCCTCTAGAAGTGGTCCTCCTGGCACCGATGGCCTAGAGAGTAAGTTTATCAACTTGCATCTCATGTCCTTTCACCCCCATTGGCTGTGCTTATGTCATTTGATACCTGTGAAGTGCCTCTTGCCTGGAAATGCACTAAAGTCATTCCTTTGCACAAAGGTGGTGATCCACAAATTTTGAATAATTATAAGCCAATTTCAATATCAACAGTGTGGTCTTTGAGAAAATAACCTTTAATCAATTATATAACTATATTTCAGATAATAACTTACTCAGTGTCAGTCAGGCTTCAGAAAACACTTCTCTACAACCACTGCTCTCCTAAAATTCACTAATGATGTATTCTCTAGCTTTGATAATAATTTGTGTACTGGTGCCATTTTCTTGGATCTCTCCAAAGCATTTGATTTAGTTGATCACGATCTCTTATTGGATAAACTGCAAGCTATTGGCCTCTCGAGATCATCTCTACTCTGGTTCAACTCTTATCTTCATCATCGTCTCCAGTGTGTGTCGTATAGGGGCTCTCAGTCAGATTTTACTGGCATAGCTAAAGGTATCCCCCAAGGTTCTTCTCTGGGACCTTTATTATTCTCTATTTTTGTTAATGATATGCCTCTATGCTGCACAGACTGTAATATTCATCTTTATGCCGATGATGCAGTTATCTACTGTAGCAAGCCAACCATCGCCGGGATAAACCGTTCTCTACAACACGACTTCAGTTCTGTTCAGCAGTGGCTATTAGTCAATAAACTTCTTCGTAATAAAACAAAGTCCTACTCCATACTGTTTCAAGATTTGGATATAGCTGGAAAACATCTTAATCTTCGCTTTCTTGACTTTCCCCCTCTGGAGCCAACTGAGACCTTTAAATACCTTGGTGTTTGGCTGGAATCTGATCTGTCTTTCAAAACACATATTCAAGCAACTACACATAAACTCAATTCTCGACTTAAAATGCTTTATCAATCTGTTAACTGTTTTAATCTTCTGGTTAGGAAACGAATAGTCACACAGCTGCTTCTGCCTACGTTAGACTACGCTGACATTATTTACCAGAACACTACCGCCTCTCGTCTGCATTCTAATGATGTGGCTTACAACAGTCTGCCGTTTTGTGCTTCGCTGTCCCTTTAGTGTGATGTATGAACAGCTATCCAGGTTTACACCTTCTGCCAGGAGACAGTCTCACTGGATTCAGTTTATTTTCAAAAGTTTTTACTTTAACTACCCAGATTATCTTAAGTTACATTTAGTGCACTATACTTCACAGTCTGCATGATCAGATCTTTTTTGTTGAGCGTAATGAGCCGTTGTGTGTGTGTGTGTGTGTGTGTGTGTGTGTGTGTGTGTGTGTGTTGTAATGCTGTCTGTAACTGTTATCTTTGATCTGCTGTCTTGTTGATTTGTTCTTCCTGTTTTTGTTGAACCCCTCAAAAACGAGATGTTTCATCTTAATCGTCTTAATCCTCCATATGAATATATGTTAATAAAAATATCATAATGCACTGTATCAGATCATTTCTTCTCTGTTGTATAAATATTATCATAGCTAATCATATCTTACAATTGGATACCATAACTGTTTTCAGTTAGATTCATTGAAATTGCAAACTTCTATTTAACATCCTGCAATAAAATTTAAATACAGATTTTTCAAAAACTACACAGATTACATACATTGCAGGTAATTGTTAAAGCTCATAAGTGTTTTGTTTCTTTATCTATCTTGCAGCACGTATCTGTTTTGAGTTTAAAAAAAAACTGCTGACAAAACCAATTTTTTTCATCCGTACTTTCACCAAAGAGACAGTTAATAACTACCTGCAGACAACAGCTGAGCATTTAGTAGAAAAGGCTTCTACAAAATGATGATCCCGTTTATCTCTGCTGGATTTATAAAACTGCTGTGTCAGACTACTTTAGAGCTTGTCTCATTAAGAGACAAAAAAACCAAAACATTTTCACTACAAACAGGTATCATTATAAAGTGGAAGTCTAAAATAAAAGCAGAGGGAAATATTAAAAACTGGAATGAATTTTAAATTATGATTTGTTTGTTGTCCATAAGTTTAAAATATGTAATCTGAATCAACAAGACAGCATTGCAGCTCATTTCAGATGGAAAGGTCAGAGTGGGGAAAATGCTAATGAATTTTGCTCAAACAGAGAAAACTCAAAGTAAAGACAAACTGAGAGGGTTGACTAAAACTCATAGCATACAGGAAGATTAATGTCAATGTTTTATTTAGAATTTGTTCTTTCGCCTGAAAGTGACCAGAGGAAGTTTCATTTTCATGAAATCAAATGAATCTCTGTGACCATTTTTGATCGTTTTGTCTTAGTGAATAAACCTTATATTTATCCTAATTAACTCTGACTTCATCTTCACTGCGTGTGTTGTCTTAGCTCTACGAGGAAGTGAGGAAGTCACTGGAACAGTGTGACATTCAGGCAGACATCGAACACTTTGTGAATCTCCGACAGACTGGAGACAAACCACCAGGTAGAACTATGACATCATCATCCTGTCAGTAACAACTGGAGCAAAGCTAGAGGAAACCAGTAGCTGAGCCACTAACTGAACAGTATGCATGTCTCTTGAGCAGCTCCAGTTCTGTATGAGAATTTCTACAGCGGTCAGAAGTCTCCAACAGGAGCTCTACTTGCTCGCCCCCTACCGCCTCCAGCCATCAGGTAAACCAGAGGACAGGGAAGGCTGCTGCTGATTCCTTGTTTCACTTCATATATTCGTAGATGTTCTTTGCAACTTTTGCAAAACATCGACTTTTAGATGTTAACTTTCTTGTGAATTTGCAGGAGGGCACCATTACCTGACCCAACACAAAACAGTCGAGGTATGTTGTTTTGAAATGAGAAACACTTTGGCTGTAGTTTTACTCACGTCTTTATTATTTGGATTCACAGAATGTCAATCTAAACAAATTTAGAATATTAATTATTTTATTGTGTTGTTTAAAACAGACTGTCATAATACAAAAAATAAATCTGACTCTCCATAATATTTTGATACTAGATGAAAACTGATGCATCTCATAAAAAAATACTTAAACTGACCTACTACAACTCTATATTTTAAATATGTTGACCCCATTACTAAATAATAAACCCTCAACATAGAAGCCAAAATAAGGACTCTCTTACTAGTTTATTTCTTTGAAATAAAACCTCAGTTGGGTATTTATGATTTCTAATTTATTTGCTGGTTAGACATTTAGCAGTTCATCCCTCAGCCGTCTCTGGACACTGATGACTCACATCAGCGTTCATTAAAACTGCTTCCTGTTTGAAACTAGTGATCAAGTCTGCACACTACTTTTGCTTGTAAATGTCACATAGAACGCAAAATACTAAATACATTATTTTTACAGCAAACTAATTTTCATGTCTTAGAAATCTTTGTTTTTGACCAATGCTGATTCCTAGAAACGGTTTTATTATAGGAGGGTGTGTGCACTTGTTTCTGTTGAGTAATTTAACAATGGGTCAAAGGTCAGAGAAATGAGGCGTTGTACTGTTTTAAAGGAGACAGAGTTGAGGTAATGTGCTTTTGTTTAAAAAGACACAAAGGTTCATAATTTATCTCACAAAACACACATACAGACACATGCTCACGTCTTTATGGTGTTCCTTAATATACCATAGTTCCATAACGAAAGTAAAAAAAAAAAAAAGAAAGGAAGAAGCAATTAGAACATATCCAAGTTGCATCAGTGCACTTGGCTGCACAAGTTTCCTTTTCTAAAAGTGGTTTCAAAAATAGCTGTGGTCAGAAACGCAGAGTGAAGACAGTCTGAGGTCAGTGAGATGTTGGTGAGCAGCTCAGGATTAAAACCACCCAGTGTCTGCTGCACTGCTGTGTAACAACTGGAGGAGACTAAAGAAAATATGGCTTAGATATTAACCCAAATAACTAACTAGACTCTAAATTACTATATCATTTAAGACGGTAATTTATTTTTGACAACCCTACTACTAAATACCACAAAACTATCCTTCTACATGTTCTTGTAACATGTTTTACAGTGGATTTATTATTATTATTATTATTATTAATTGAATGTTCTCACATCACTGTTCTCGCTTTGGGACTTGATTTGATGTTGTCTTTAATTGCAGATGATCCGACCTATGCAGTGGTGCAGGGCCCCAGCTACAGTGTCATTCATTACTAACACACAGACCTGCAGCATTGTGGCGTAGATCAGACTGACGCCATATTTCTGCACTTCCTCTGGGATTTCCTGTAAATAAAACATCCCCTCAGAAAGAAAATCAGTGTCATCACTCGGTTGAGTTTGAGTTGTTTAGCATTCTGAACATATCACTTTGTTATAAACATGAACCTATTAGAATTAACTGCAGTTTTTCTGTAAATAAAAAACAAACCTAAATTCAAGCTTTTTGTATTTTTTGTTTGACATGTCGTCAGCTGTTTACCTATTTTCATTTCCTCTCAGCTGACTGCTGTCTTGTGATCAGAACGGCTCTCTTCTCCTGTTTTCATTACCTTTCAGTAAAAACCCTGATCCAGGTTCTTCTAACAGAACTTAGAACAATCTGCAGTCACACCTGTTATTCTGAGTTTATTTGATTTAAATCTGAGTTTGATCATGAAAACTGGATTTCCCAAACTACGTTCACCTCCCTGGGCATAAGGCTTTGTTTAAACTTAATATTTTGTATTTTTAGCTTTTTTAAATATATATATATATTGCACTTTTTAAACATATTTAACTAATAAACTTTCAGTTCTTTTTGAAACCATGCCTAATATCTCTCAAATGTAGATGTTGGTTGAACACTGTCCAAACTTTACTCGGCACATCTTCTGTTACAGCTGATTATTGTAGTTATTTTATTTTGATGTTGAACAATGATACAATAAACATCTCAAATAAAAACCACTGTACTTAAACCACATTTGGCAAAATTATTGTTCAAATTTCTGCATGGTTTTGTTGTGCATTTCATACATAATCATCCTCAATGTGAGTAAAATGACTCTGCAGGTGTTGATGCTGACTTCTGAAGATGTTCAGAAGCATGAAAGTGTCTGAAAAGATGTGCAGGTTCTCCTATGGTGGTTTGATCTCACATAGAGTGCTCCGATTGAATCAGATCCAGAATCAGCTGGATGGTTGTGTCGCCTGCATTAAAGAGACAGAAACTGATCAGATCAAACAAAGAGGGGGGGGGGTTCAAATAGTTTTCTCTTACAATGTACCGACATCCGTTTTAAAGTTAGAATGGATAAAATATTCATCATTAGACACTGGAGCTTTAGTGGAATCATCTCGGCTTCTGAGCAAAATTTATTTACCTTCAAGGTTCATTCTGGGGTTCTGCAGCTTCTTTTCAAGCAAAGAATCCATCAGTTTCCTCAGCTGTTTAAAGATCACACCAATCCGTACCGGAGCCTTAAAAAGGAAACAAGCAGCAGCAACATTTAACAACAGCAAACAAAAGTTTTCAGGTACAAAATCAAGTCTCTATCTAAGACAGTAGCAATTCCTGAGCTCTGTGACCTCTGACCTGGAAGTGGATCCATCCGTCTAAAGTGATGAGCTTCTCTCTGTGCTGAATATCGATGTCGCCTCCGAAAAGCAGCATGGGGAACGGAGATATCAGGGTGGTGTCTCGCAGGTAGATCTTAGTGTATTTAACCTGAGGAGGATCACTCATTAACACAACTCTAGATGACCGATACACACACACACAGAACACACTCTTTATTTGTACCTTCTCCTGGTACAGCAGCCAGCCGTGCGTCTGCAGGTTGCGGTTCACAGATGAAGGGTGGACCTGAGCCCTGCCTTGAGGCGTCTCCACCGTGCAGGCCACTCGCTCCAGCCCGTCCACCGAGGGGGTGCACAGCAGCCGGGCCACGCTGTCGTAGAGTCCCGCCGTCAGCGCCGCGTTCAGGATGGAGACCTGCTGCTTGGACAGCGAGGACGTCTGCAGCTTCAGACGAGAGGAGGAGCGAGACAACCAGAAGCCCGCCAGCTCCATCATCTTCATCAGCTCGTGCTTCACGTCCTGAATGGAGGATATGTAACATTATAAAAAGAAGAGGGGGAGAAGATGGAAGTGGAGACAAGTGATAAGAAGCCTTTGTTCAACCTCTATTGTGATGAGAGCTGTTCGATTCAGGAAGTGTTTCTTGCAGTAGGACATCTCCTCTCTCAGTCCTTCAGTCTGTGAGTTTTTCCATCTAATGGAGTTAAAATCAGCAGTAACAGTAAGTGCACGTTAAGTACATATATTTATTAACAATTCATTAAATTGATTAAAGCACAGCCACAGAAAAATAATTTAAAAGAAAAAAATTAAGAATAATTTACCCCAAAATAAAGCTAGTGTCAAAAGACTTTCTGGGATTTATGCAGGATCCGATTTTTATTCCTACTGATGCAAATTCAAGTTCTAGTAATTATTATTTTTCCTTGTCCTTTACTACAGAGTGCTACCACTCGGTTCCTCTCATCTCTTTCCTTTTTTATTTGCATATTTAGATAAAATAACTTCCTGGCTATTAACTAAAATTGTAGGAGACCTGCAGTGCAAAGAGAAGCTCTTCATCACAGAGCATAATGAAAAAACTGACCAGCACAAAGATATTTTTTTTCAGGTAATTACCCCATAAAAACAACCTTTTTGAGGGAAAAAGAAAAAGTACTTAAGTCTTTTGCACCGGTCCATACCCCAGATATGCGTTGTATATGGTCAGGTGATCCGAGTTAGCCAATGCCAGTGCAGCTTTAGCCAGGTTAGCTTCCTCCTTTCTGTTCATCGGTGTAGAAAAAGGAGACTTCTCTGTGATCGCTGCTGCGATGGTCGCCTGAAGCAAGATTTTATATTAATACAAGGTTAACCCTCTCAAAGGATCAGTTTATTGGTTAGTGGGACGTACGATGGGCTCCAGGCAGCCAAGGATAGCACTGTAGATGAGCATCTTGCCGATCTTCACGTTGACCGGCAGGCTTGCCAGGTGGAGACCCAGAGGGGTGAGAGTATGACTGTTAGGGTCACACGCTCCGATCTTCCTCAGCAGGTTGACAGCATTGCTGACCGACTGAGGCTGAGGAGCATCCAGGGCTCGACTCAGAAAGTCCTCCGGGGAGCCGTACTGACATTTCTACCAGAGGGAGGGAGAAAACTGCTAGTCTCTGTGTGATTTTGACTTCCTGACCAACACAGACTGAAATATTTACCATGATGTGAAGACAAAGCTCCTCCAGTGGGACTCGGAGAATCTCCGGAATGGAGTAATCCATGAAGGCATCAAACCTGTGGAGAAACAGATTAAATAGAAACTCAGAAAAACAGTAGATTTTTTATGTTTTAATGAACAAATAACATGTATCTGGTTGGGTTTTATTATCCCAACTAATTTTGCTTTATATCATGCATCTTATCTTATCTATATTGCACTTTTAAGGGGTATAATTTGAAACCCCTTCAAAGGTTAAAGGCTATAACTGTCCTCCACTTCTCCACCAAGCTTCATAAAATGTGTTTTCTGTGCCGTTTGTCTAAAACCCCTGAGGCTGTTGAGCTCCAAACCTGTATTTAGGGTAGAGTCTGAAGCAGAAGCCATTTCGGACACGTCCTGCTCTCCCCTGCCTCTGGAGGGCGCTGGCTTTAGAGACAAATGTCTCCACCAGCGAACTCATCTGGCTGCTCTCATGGTACCTAGGAAACACAGAAAACGGGTTATGTCTGTCTAAAAGCAGTTCATAGTCTTTAATTAGGCTAACATAAATTTAGCTGCCCAAAAGTCCAGTGTTCAGATCCAATATTACATCTCCAGGTTGAACAAAAATCAGTTTTAACGTAATATGAAATAATAAAGTGAAAATATTATTTCATGGAGTCTTACTTATTTTCTTTGGTCTTCCCAGTGTCGATAACAAACACAACATCAGGAATAGTCACGCCTGTCTCTGCAATGTTGGTTGACAAAACAATCTGGAAAAGGGCCAAAGTAAAAAAAAGAAATGCTGATTTATTAAGAATAAACTGTCGCATTTCTTTTGAATAACACCTAGTTTAAGTACCTTTCTGACTCCAGCAGGGGGCACTGTGAAAGCAGCTGCCTGGTCTTTTGATGAGAGAGTTGAGTGAAGGGCAACAATCTTGTATCTAAAATGCAGAGAAATCATTGTGTGACAGAAAGAACAGGTCGGGTCCAATCTACTGACCTACAGCAGGAACAATTACCGATTTTTGATCCGAAACCTCTTGTCTGAAGACAGCAGGTCGTACAGCTGCTGGATGTGAGCCAGACCTGGGAGGAACACGAGCACGGCTCCATCCACGTCTGCAAACTGGGGGGATTTATCTGACAGATCACCAAAATCGCACTAAGTTATCTCAACACACAAGATTGTTTTTTAAATGCACGGTCATGTACGTTGTATCACACTATACAGTGTACCTAGGTAGTCGAGGAGGTCTATGAGTAGGTCCATGTTGATCTTATTAGGGTTCATGTACTGCAGCACCTGCCGGGTTCTGCTGCTGAAGTGATCCAGGTCAGGACCCAGATCCCAGCCAGAGGACGAGTCCCTGACTATGACCTCCTGAAACAAGAAGAATCTTTAATCGTTTTTTATTTTTTACAAACAAAACCTAAAACACAGCAGTGACTGTATTATGAAGTAGGATGTGTGAATTATTAAGACATCTTTATGGCTGTCAACATGACATCTTATAATGTTTTAAAGGAAGTTTATTCGCCTCAGACAAAATCTCTTCTTGAATTAATGTGTTTGACATGAAGAAACAACCACAAATAAAAGCATTAACTTCTGAACAAAACACAAAAAAATTTAATTAAAACAAACAAAAATTAGGGAAAAAATATCCATAATAAGCTGACTTTGTCTGAACTTTAGTGTTTTAGTTTCAAACTGTGACCTTGTAAATTTTCCTGCTGCATTTCAAAGTAACTTAAGTTTACACCTTCAACACAGAAGTTCATCAGATCATAGTCAGATCTTTTTGTGCCTTAATGATTAACCTGTATATGTGTTTGGTTTTAAACTCCTATACTAACACACACCTGCAACCAGGCATCTGATGCTAAAATTTCACATTAATCCTTCACCTGATGCTGCAGCATCTTGCCACCTTTTTGTGTGACGGAGATGGAGACTTCTTCTTCTTCTTCTAAAATTTTCTGGCTGTATTCAGAATCTTTTTCCAGAACGTATCCCGTCTGCTCCACTATATCCTCCAAATGAGACACCTAGAAACAAACATACTGTCAGACTGTGATAGAACAAAATAAATACATGTAAATAAATACTCTCTGAGAATCTTTGTCATCCATCATGTGTTTACAATTTGCTTCCAATAGAGTTCAGAGTGTTTCTTTTCATTTTTAAGGTAGAATTTCAGAAAGTTTGGAGAACTATTAGCTATCTTGCAGCAAAATATAAAGAAATGAGGAGTGGCTTTTTGCACAGCCTGATCCTCTTACCTCAACTGGGAACGTCCTGCCTGGGATGCTAATCACTGGGCAGCGGTTGAAATAGTTGGAAAACTTTTGACAGTCAACTGTGGCGCTCATGAGGATCAGCTGCAGGTCAGATCTCTTAATTACGACATCCTTTAGGATGGTTAGCAGGAAGTCAGACTGGACGCTGCGTTCATGGACCTGATAGGTGAAAACATTATAGTTAAACATTTTATTCCCGAAAGCAGGAAAGAAAATCTGAAAATTGCAATCAGGAGGTGTTAGAACCTCATCTATGATGATGTGGGTCAGAGAGCTCAGGTGTCTGTCATGCTGGAGCTTCCTCAGTAGAACTCCAGTGGTGCAGTACAGCAGACGGGTCCAGTCCCCAGACAGATTCTCCATCCTGATCTGGTATCCACACAGCGATGACTATATTCCACACAAAACATGGTCAGTAAATAAGGAGATAATCAAAGTGCTGGACAGAAAAGATTTTAAATTGTATCAAAGGGATTGCAACCTTGGATCCTGGTCCGTCGTCGCTGCCCAGCTCCTGGCTGACTCTGCAGGCGAGGCTCATGGCTGATATCCTGCGTGGCTGAGTCACCACGATGCTGCAAGGCTGAGCAGTTTTACCTCCAGCCAGCAGCTCCTCCAGAAGGAACTGAGGGATCTGAGTGCTTTTCCCGCTGCCCGTCTCACCAGCCACCACCACCACCCGGTGGCGCCGCAGAGCCTCCAGGATCTGATGTCTGTGTTGGAAGACTGGAAGCTGCTCTCGCTCTGCCTTAAATGTCAGACACTTTTTAAATAAAGTGACTTTATTTCACATAAAGTGAAATGAATCAAGATGTATTTACCTTCAGTCTGAGTGCAAGTGGAGACCCCTTCAGCTTCAGAAGGAGCTCTTTGGCTGCTTCCAGCACCGCGACCTCCCCTCTCCTCCCTTCTTTTTTCTCACTCTTTTCTTCCACTTCTCCTCTCTCACCAATTTCAAGACCAGCCAGGTTCTCCCAGGATTCTTCAGGCTCCTCCTCATCAGACCCGCTCAGCCCTTGCTGACCCTGACAAGCAGGCTGCTGTCCCTGACTCTGGTTCTGCTGCTGTTTGAGTCGGGTCAGGAGCCGGGAAATGAACTGGTCTCTGGGTTTGTTGGCAGCAGTGCGGTTCGCCTCCTGCTGCTGCTGCTCGTTGTCTCTCCACTCCAGCCACACATCTCTGTAGGTGGGAGGGAGGAGCTGATGCACAGACTGGGAGATAAAATACAAGAAATGGTGAAACCGTTCACTCTAATGGATGCAGCTAAACTAATCTAAAACATAAAACTGCTGCATTGTGGATATTTTTAAACAGATTACCTGCCCTTTAACCAGGTTGTAGAGAGCCAGAGTAGCACCCAGATGCTGAGCCTGCATACTGTCCTCAGTCAAAATGGTTGGACAGACTTCTAGAACATCATCTGCTCTCTGCACCCGCACCCTGATGCATGCAAACACTTCATGTAAGTTTTAAATGTCCAAAATTTAACATAACATTTTTTTTTTAATCCTTTATTCTGTTTCTTTAATCTGAATCTTGTCACTGTGTCATTTTACATTGACGTTATTTAGAATCATGAAAGAACATTAAAACATTTTCACACACACACACACACACACACACACACACACACACACACACACACACACACACACACACACGCTTACTTGCATCTCCAATATTTGCCAGCAGCAACCTTCTGAAAAGCCGGCGGTGGACTTTTGGGGATGTTTTTTCTCACCCAGTCGATTAGAAACTGTTTGGGAGACTTTCCTGTCCAACTGCGAGCCGTGTAGTCAAAGTCACGAATGTCCTTTGGCTCGTTCTTCTTCACAGCTGCAAAGAAAATGTGACATAGGGTCAGCATCTCCGGAAAACATAGCTGAGATGGTAAGAAGATTGAGAATAAAGTTATTCCAAAAATCTTAAACATCTTTGCGATTCTTGAAGTTTTCTACACATATTTTCCCTCTTTAGTTGATGAGTATTACGTGTACCTTTCTCTGCAGGAGGGTTCTTCTCTGCTTGTTCAAACAAATTGAAGCTGAGGTCTTCTTTGTCATCAGTGACAGGAAGTGTCTTCTTTTCCTTTTGAGGGACATCCACCACTTTTATAGCAGGATTAAACACGGGGTGGGACTCCAGCTGTTTCATTTCTATGATGAGAAAAAAACACATTAGGAGGGAAAATGTTGATCTATTATATGAAATGTCATGTAAACTGTTTTTACAGAATGAAGAGTTAAATAAACTTGATGAATGTGAATGAAAGGATCTCCTACACATGTACCTTGCTGTATGACCCGTATTCTGTCCTGTGCCGACCTCTGACCTGTCTTGTCTCCTTTGGTTTTGGCATCAGCTGCCATTTCTTTAGCGTCATATAGTTGAGCAGTAAGGACCAAATACCTGTCATTCTAGACAAAAATACATATTGTATGTAATAACACAATAATATGTAAATATTACTAATAAAAAGACAAAAAATCTCATGAAAAAAAAAAGTAGATAGATATTTTTCCCAAAATGACGGATCTAAACTTGAAGTTTGTTTAACTTACAGGATCAAACGTTTCCTCCAGCTCAGGATTGCGCATCTGTTCTTCTCCTTTATCATCCTCTTCATCATCACTGCTTTGCTCTGCGTACCTTAAGATCCAATCCTTCATGGCTGCAGCTTCATCTTTCTGTGTGACCTGGCAAACATCAGACACAAAAACTTACAGGCTAACTCACAGACCGCATCAGCTCACACACATGTAAACACACAAACCTTGGTTGTCTCTTTGTGGGAATTATTTGAAGCTTTAGGAATCTGAGCTGCAGGTTTGTGGTGAGGAGGAGGCTGGAATTTAGGCCGACTCTTCTGCCTCTCCTCCTGCAGCTGCTGGCTGAAACCATCAGGCAACTCCTCTGGCACAAAAAATAATATACAGAGAATCAACACAAATAATTTTTTAAAACTTTTTTTCATTTTTATGGATGCTGAAGTTCTAGTACCATCTTTGAGGTTGAGACAGAGCCAGTCAAGAGCAGAGTGGAGATCGCCTCCATACAGGATGCTACTCTTCATCGCCTCTTCAATGTGTTCTCTCTTAAAATTAAACCTCTCTAAGGCTGTGTAGAGATCCTACAAGCACATAAGAACACATCAATAGGTGTATGTATACAAAGAAAAATGTATTAGAATGATCATTTAGTCTTTACCAACAACTTCTTGCTTGTGAGTCTGCCGGATATAGGTCCTTTGTCTCCATTCTCCTGCCTGAAGTCATTTATCAGCTTGATGACCTTTTTCTCCAGGTCAGCTTGGATAAAAACCTGTGTCAATGGGATAAATGTATTTAAATATATATAAAAAAATCAAGTTTAAAAATTGATGACTTATCAGAAACAGGACTTACTTTAAGAATCGACTTGTCTGAGACCCCCCCTGTGTCCACCTGGGCTGTGTTGGCAAGACTGTAGGTCTTTGGAGCTGGAGGGAGAATAAAACACAGCAATTTACATGTCATTGCTAAGACACTTTAATGTACAAATCTACTCTATTTTTAACAAATAATGTCAGATTTGATATGACTGAATCAGATCTGTATGTTTGTTTAGAAATTTGATAAGATTTCTTATAAGAGACTGCAAAAGGTAACACAAAAGAGTACCATATAGTGACAGTATTCACAAAGTATTTACACGGTAAGAAATTGCAATGCTGGTCACCAGAATAAAAGATTTTCAAAGTGGTGGTAGTTAATATTTCTGAGACCTTGACCTCAAATACTGTAGAGATGAAAGAATGTGAGTAAATTTGCTTAATGTCTATACATCACCACCTTTAGACTTGCTCTCTTTGGCTGCTTTGGTCGTTTTGTTGCTGACTGCTGCTGTTGGCTGTTTCTTCGGATTCTCCACCGCACCATTTCCAGCCACAGCGGTACTAGAGCTGCACGCTGCTACCGGAGCAGCTTGAACCGCCGACTTCTTCTTTTTCCCACCCATTAGGACAATTAACACGCCTAACTGTGGCCCAATAAATTTTGAAACGCTGTTAAAAAGGCACCAACGAGACGGGAATACAGTTAAAACGATACATTGAAACGCGGTCTTATTTTGTCCCACACAGCAGCCGTAGCGGAACTGCCGTAACAACGTCGTGCTGCATTGTGGGAAGTTTGCCCCTAATGAAAATGGCTGACCCGTTTGGAGATGGCTTGTTCAGCGTGTTTGATGATGAACAACAAAGTTCTGCCAACAAAAAGACACCAGCGAGTGTTCCTACTGAAACGGGGTATGTTTATTCCGTGAATGAGAATCTTTGATTTGAGATTTACTAAAACATTTTACCTAGGTTTCGTGAAATTGGTATGTGAGCTCGTGCAAGAAAAGCGGTGTTACGTCGAGATGTGTTCTCTCGTCAAAAATGTTCCCCAGTTGTAGATTTCTAGCCATTTGGATGTGTCCCACCTGCAAAATATACAATTTTTGCCGTAGAATATTACAATTTTCACGAGTTTTTGTGTGTAATAAAATTTTCCGGAGCAGCTTTGTGTATTTCACACGTTTGAGTTTTATTTCCCACTGAACAACAAGAGCTTCGCTACTGAATACGTCTTTATGGTGATAATTAGTCCTCGAAAAGTGTTTTTCCTTCTAAAACAGAAGGAAATTGTATAAATTCACATTATATTCTTTTGGTAATTTTCTTTAAAAGGTTGCTTTAAACAGCAGCGATTAAGAGAAAACACAGACGCTGAAGGAAATCGTTTTCTTTAGTGAACATACTTTGATATAACACCGTCACCAGCTAATGCGCTAATAGCAGGTTAAACATGAAAGTGTCTTAAATTGTCTGTTTAAGACTTAAATTTTAGACTTTATTTTACTACAACAAATTGTTGACATTTTTTCAGTGAATTTTCAGATGTTTAAACGCGTGGATTGTGTTACGACAGCTCAACTAACGACTTGCCTGCGGTCTTTTTTTTTTCTGTTTTTCAGGAAAGTTGTTGGTAAAGTTTTAGGTTCTGAAAAGGATGCAGCTCCGCCAACTAAAGCCAAGAGAGAGGCGGACTTTGACGGCGGGGACAATGTTGTGTTTGGAAAGAAGCCTCGACTTGAGGCGACTAATGAGCTAAAGTGAGAGAAAACAGCTTTAATATATCCAACAATTATTGGCGTGTTATTTCCAGTTTATTACTTTGCATCATAGCATTCGTCCACAAATGTGAAAACTTAACTGGTTTTAAAGCTTTGATTACTTTAGATGTCATTCAGTTATTAGATTATCTTCAGATGACAATTTGAGTTGTAATCATTTTTGCTTAAACTTTATTTATTTTGTTGTAACCTGTAGTGAGATGGTTAAATGAAACAAAAATTTCATATTTTTTTCACGAGTTTACACAATGTGTACATCTACACTGTTGTATTTATATTTTAATGTGATATAATAGCACTTTTTCTTTTTCAGATTCAGAAATGTGTACATATTAATTTTTGTTACAATACAGTCATTTATTATCTTATATATTCTATAACGTATTATAGAATTGTCACTATTAGCTAACACTAACTTCTCAGGTGGTTCTAAATATAAACATGAAATTTAAACAATTTAAAAAGTTTAAACTATCTACTCCCAAAGTGCATTGAAATATTTTTGTTATGCTTGTTTAAAATGCATTTTATATCAGTGTTTCAACTGTTTAGATCCTCTGTACCCTCAGTAATATCTATGGTCGATAAATATGTTTGTAATTAAAGGGTTTATACCATGATCTCTGTAGATGCCTGTAAATATTTCACTTAAGATGCAACTGACTGCGTTGTAAAACTAATTTGTTGTTTCAGTCTTGCTGAATTTATGCCCCAAGTGAAGGTGGAACAGGTAGAAACTGTTGAAGGGTGCTCACATGAGGTAAATCAAACAGGCATGATACATCTTCAGCATCATTTTTGTGTTTGTCTTAAATGTGTCACTTGAAAAGCTCAAATGTTAAAATGATCTTACACCAACAGGTTGCTCTGCCTGCTGATGAAGAGTATAAACAGCTAAAACCAAGAGTTGGGAAAGCAGCTAAGGTATGACATGCTGTAAATGTGTGTCTACGTCTTGTGCAGAATAGGTTGTTTATCTGACTTACACTGAATACATTTTGATTTAATTGCATTTTAAGATCACCAGTTTGAGGGGGAGTATATAATTTGTGTGAGAGATGGTCCTTTAAATATTAAACTAGTAACATGAAGTATTTCATTATTCTACAGACAAATGATTGGGTGATGTTGTGAATTGATTAGAGTTGTCCTGTATTAACATACCTTAAAAAAATGTTATGTTTTGCAGGAATACCCGTTTCTCCTCGATCCCTTCCAGCGTGAGGCCATTTTATGTATCGACAACAACCAGTCTGTGCTTGTGTCTGCACACACCTCTGCAGGCAAAACTGTTTGTGCAGAGTGAGTATCCTCAATAAGCAGGACTTAGTTTATGAAACATAATTTGACTGTGTACAACTCATTTTCCCTTTTTAATCATTGCAGCATGATTGTAAAAAAGAAAATGATCCTTAGTTGAAACAGTGACAAGACATAACTTTCCTGTATGTGTGCACTATTTTTACAATACAGAGAGTTTTTCTTTTCAAAAACAACTTAAAAGTAACAAGTTTGGAGTTCTTAAGAGTTTGAGTTCAGTTTATGACAAGTTTTTAGGACAAAAAGATTTAAATACCTTTTGAAAGTGATCATAATCACCAAACAATCTTTATCTGCTCTGACTTGTGAAGAATAATAGTCAGATTTTTAAAAATGTAATTTGTGTGCCATACTTTAATTGGCTTCATTAAACACAAAGATGTGTTACTTGTGCTGCTGCAGATATTCAGAAATCACACAAAAAAAGAAAAGTTTGTTTTTTTTTTTGTCAATTTTCATCCAGTCCTTTGACAGGATTAAGAATTGGTTTTCCCAAATGTACATTGTACTGACAGATCTGACCATTTTGGTCCTTTTTGTAGATATGCTATAGCACTGGCCCTCAGAGAGAAGCAGAGAGTCATCTTCACCAGCCCAATCAAGGCCCTCTCCAACCAGAAGTACAGAGAGATGTACGAAGAGTTTCAGGATGTTGGACTGATGACTGGTGACGTCACCATCAACCCTACTGCTTCCTGCCTTGTCATGACAACAGAGGTGAGACTTTACCACCCGGCTAATATTGATTCGGTACAGTTTAAGTAACCTAAACAGCCCTGGCGTCTCTCCATTTACACAACACCTACAAATTGGGCTGGATACATCTTTTTACATCACTGTTGTAGAAGAAATGATCAATTGATGTGTGAAAAAATATATTAGTCCCACTGCCAGATGCCATGTTTAAATCAGTGTTACAGTGTTATGGCTGACTGACTGATGTCATCATGATAAACCTTTTTTGTCCAGATCCTGAGGAGCATGCTGTACCGAGGCTCAGAAATCATGAGGGAAGTTGCGTGGGTCATCTTTGATGAGATCCATTATATGAGAGATGCAGGTGTGTACAAAAAAAGACTTCACTTATATTCAGTGTTGTTTGAACTTTGCACATCCTGTAAGAATCATTCAAATTATTTACCTAGTGGCTCATTAAAAAAGATAACCACAAAGGACAATAGTAAATCTAATTTGTAGTTGGGATGTAAAACTTAAGATAAAATACAGGTAAAGCATTGTTCACATGTGCTTTCTGTCTTTTCACTTTTCTATTGTTACTTTTTATTTTTATGTTCAACCTAATTTGAAATCATTCTGGTTATTTTAGCTCAGGTCCAGTAAACTGGTATATAGTTTTTGTAAAACGTTTAACATCTTTTTTTTTTTCTCTCCAGAATCTTTAGAGTAGAATTTGAGGTTTTGCATTAAATACATGTTGTTTTTAGCATTTTTGTCAATTTCAAAATTACAGAGGCAACCTGGACTGAAACTATTGTGTGTAAAACTAAATCATAACTTTAAGATATACTGTTGAAAATATTGTTTATAAATGTTTGCATGTTTTTGTGTGTTTCAGAGCGTGGTGTGGTTTGGGAGGAGACCATCATTCTTCTTCCTGACAACGTGCACTATGTTTTTCTCTCTGCTACCATCCCCAACGCCAAACAGTTTGCAGAGTGGATCTGCCATTTACATAAACAGGTGTGAGGTTGTGCTTATTACAATGTTATGGTATCAGACTGAAATATTGAAATAATGAAATGGTGTTTTCCTGCAGCCTTGCCATGTGGTTTACACAGACTACCGTCCAACTCCTCTGCAACATTACGTCTTTCCAGCAGGGGGAGATGGACTCCATCTGGTGGTCGATGAGAACGTAAGAACACCTATAAATCACAATCAGTAATCTGTCAGAATAATCAATTATGTAGGGTCAGACTGTACTTTCACAATACTAATGTTGCATTTTGATAGATGGATGCATTTTTATAATTTAACTGGAGAAAATATTTATCATAAATAAATAAAAAAACTGTTCTCTTCAAATGGAGACGTATATCAAGCAAGTCATTATGTGCCATAATTCTACATACGTTTGTACTTTTCTCAGGGTGACTTCAGAGAAGACAACTTCAACACAGCCATGCAGGTGCTGAGAGATTCTGGAGATTCTGGAGGCAGCAAGTGGGACCCGAGACGAAAAGGAGGCACTAAAGGTATAAGTAATGTGTGTAACAATTTTTTTTTAAATGGCTTTTATTATAATCAACTTAATATATATATATATTTACTTTGTTTAGGTCCATCCAGTGTTTTTAAGATAGTGAAGATGATCATGGAGAGAAACTTCCAGCCAGTCATCATTTTCAGCTTCAGTAAGAAGGAGTGTGAGGCCTACGCTCTGCAGGCGGCCAAACTGGACTTCAATAGTGGTATGTTTTTATATCCTGACTCCTGAGATTCGGTTATAATTGCAGTTTTTTCACTACCTATTTATTTTACCTATTTATTTTTGTAGGTTTCAAATTTGATTATAAAAGTGTTTTTTTTTTTTTTTTTTACATTACATAATACATACAGTGGGGCAAAAAAGTATTTGGTCAGCCACCGATTGTGCAAGTTCTCCCACTTAAAATGATGGCAGAGGTCAGTAATTTTCATCATAGGTACACTTCAACTGTGAGAGACAGAATGTGAAAAAAAAATCCATGAATTCACATGGTAGGATTTTTAAAGGATTTATTTGTAAATTAGGGTGGAAAATAAGTATTTGGTCAATAACAAAAATTCAACTCAATACTTTGTAACATAACCTTTGTTGGCAATAACAGAGGTCAAACGATGACTATAGGTCTTTACCAGGTTTGCACACAGTAGCTGGTATTTTGGCCCATTCCTCCATGCAGATCTTCTCGAGAGCAGTGATGTTTTGGGGCTGTCGCCAAGCAACACGGACTTTCAACTCCCTCCACAGATTTTCTATGGGGTTGAGGTCTGGAGACTGGCTAGGCCACTCCAGGACTTTCAAATGCTTCTTACGGAGCCACTCCTTTGTTGCCCGGGCAGTGTGTTTGGGATCATTGTCATGTTGGAAGACCCAGCCACGTTTCATCTTCAAAGCTCTCACTGATGGAAGGAGGTTTTGGCTCAAAATCTCACGATACATGGCCCCATTCATTCTTTCCTTAACACGGATCAGTCGTCCTGTCCCCTTAGCAGAAAAACAGCCCCAAAGCATGATGTTTCCCCCCCCNCTTCTGATTTTTACGATGCATTTAAACCCTTTTTTTTAATTTACCAGTGTGCAAAGTTTAAAATTCTCCAAATTTAGTTTTTCGACCCTCCCCCACTGATTATATTGCACCCTTCCTTTGAGCATGTTGTACAACTTGTAGTGGGAACTTATTCAAACTTTATTTTGCTGATTTTATGAATTACAAAGCTAACACCTCCATAGAAAATAATAGCACTTGGGTAAACATCGGGAGAATGGTTCATAACTTCCGCTATAGAAGAATAAAGTCAACAGTCAAACCGCTCTCGACCCCCTCCTCGTCCTTGAGCAGTGCAGAGTAATAGTGAGCAGCTCGGAGCGCTTGTGTAATTGCTCAGGCTCACGTACTGTGAAAAGCCAGGGCAGGGGCCAGGCGCTTCAAAGCCAGACTGATCATTCCTCAATCTCCTTCTACTGATGGAAGGTAGAGGGGTGGGGGCGGGGGGCAAATACAGATGGACAAACAAATCATGGGGGAGTCAAAACTGAAGCAGATGTGATGGTATGGACACACAGACAGATGGACAGGAGAGGAAGAAGGTTTTTGTTCACCTCCTCCAACACGACTCCATTCCAAGTTAGGATTTAAGAAATCTAGGGGGAAAAAAGAAAGAGAAGTCAAGATGACATCACAGATTATTAAGGTGGGGGTGGGTCTAATGAGAGGCCTGGTCGGTAGGAACGAGCAGGAAACTGAGGTACAGGCAATTTGAGAAGCCGAGGCCTCCGTCTGCAGCTGTGCACTCGGTTTGCCTCGTCCAGCTGCACAACCGACAGCGCTGCGAGTATTTACCATGACCTCTCCTCTACTTCTCAGTCCAGCTGACAGAAAGTGGTATAACGTCTCAGTCTGCATCGACATATTGTAGCGTATTATAACCTGTTCTTATTGTTATGATCCGAACACACTTCTGCAAGATTATTAGTTTAGCTTGGTAGGTTTTACTCTGAGCTAGGCTAAGATACCCTCGCTAATCTAACAGTTATGCAGGGAAATTCTTAGATTCTGGATATTCAAAGTGAGTAATTACGCACCTTATACTTGAAAGATATAAACCGGAGGCAGACTTAGACTACACTTATTTTATTAGGCAAACAGACTGAACGAACAGACAGAGATATGAGGTAGGAAGTTTGCATCTTAGGGAGTTCTTCTGATGGCATTAAGCTGAGAGTTAATGACGAGAGCCCGTGAGATATAGATACAGTGGAGGAAATAATGATTTGACCCCTTGCTGATTTTGTAAGTTTGTCCAATGACAAAGAAATGAAAAGTCTCAGAGCAGTATCATTTTAATGGTAGGTTTATTTTAACAGTGGCAGATAGCACATCAAAAGGAAAATCGAAAAAATAACTTTAAATAAAAGATAGAAACTCATTTGCATTTCATTGAGTGAAATAAGTATTTGAACCCTCTAACAAAAAATACTTAATACTTAGTGGAAAAACCCTTGTTTGCAAGCACAGAGGTCAAACGTTTCTTGTAATTGATGACCAAGTTTGCGCACATGTTAGGAGGAATTTTGGTCCACTCCTCTTTGCAGATCATCTCCAAATCCTTAAGGTTTCGAGGCTGTCTCTGTGCAACTCTGACCTTCAGCTCCCTCCATAGGTTTTCTATAGGATTAAGGTCCGGAGACTGACTAGGCCACTCCATGACCTTAATGTGCTTCTTCTTGAGCCACGCCTTTGTTGCCTTTGCTGTATGTTTTGGGTCATTGTCGTGCTGGAACACCCATCCACGACCCATTTTCAGTTTCCTGGCAGAGGGAAGGAGGTTGTCGCTCAGGATTTGACGATACATGGCTCCGTCCATTTTCCCGTTAATGCGGTGAAGTTGTCCTGTGCCCTTAGCAGAAAAACACCCCCAAAGCAAAATTTTTCCACCTCCATGCTTGACGGTGGGGACGGTGTTTTGGGGGTCATAGGCAGCATTTTTCTTCCTCCAAACACAGCGAGTTGAGTTAATGCCAAAGAGCTCAGTTTTGGTCTCATCAGACCACAGCACCTTCTCCCAGTCACTCTCTGAATCATTCAGGTGTTCATTGGCAAACTTCAGACGGGCCTGCACATGTGCCTTCTTAAAGCAGCTCTCTGGAGCATTTTTCTCTGTATCAAAGTTTTCTAAATGTTTTAAATGATATTTCAGGTCTAAACTATGATCTATGGGTTGAGTTCCACAACATCTGTCATTCTGATGAAGACCCTCCTTCCTCCTAGAGACCCCTTTGCATTATTTCTTGCTGCCGACATTTTTTAGCCAATGAAATTCAAATGTCTGCATTCTCTCAACATGCACGCGCATTGACCAAACCTGTGCCAGTAGGGGGCGCTGTCGTACAGGACGCTCAGTGTGTTTCTTTGTTTGCGTCTGCCTCACAGCTCATTTCTACTAAAAACCTACCCATTCTCCAGCTAAAGATGGATTTATTTTTATTTTTAAACCTTTCACCTCACAGAATGGCAAGGCTTGACAGGATTATGTGTTTATTTTGGTCAGAAAGTTCATCCAGGGCCGAGTCAAGTTCAGCTTCAGAGTCCAGCAGCAGCTCGGTGCTAACAGAGCTAATATCAGAAGCAGCAGGGACAGAGAGGGCTCATCAGACCCTCGTAGTATTGGAATAAGAGTTGTGAACTGTGAGTGATTAAACCCTACACATTGAGCGGTACAGTTCATGCCCGCAACGTATATGCGCCGTGTGCACGCGCGCACACGCAACCGGACGTGCGTGTCGAGATGTTTTGAGGAGGAGCCTTTGGACGCTAGATTCAAAAACTGCTCTCCTGATGAAATCCTCCAGAGTGCGGCTTTAAGCAGGGGGACCTTGCGAGCTCTGCAGGATTTTAATCCATTGCGGTGTAATGTGTTTCCAATGGTTTTCTTGGTGACTGTGGTCCCAGCTAATTTGAGGTCATTAACTAACTCCTCCCGTGTAGTTCTAGGATGATTTCTCACCTTTCTCAGAATCACTGACACCCCACGAGGTGAGATCTTGCGTGGAGCCCCAGACCGAGGTCGATTGATGGTCATTTTGTGCTCCTTCCATTTTCGAACAATTGCAGCAACAGTTGTCACCTTCTCTCCCAGCTTCTTGCTAATGGTTTTGTAGCCCATTCCAGCCTTGTGCAGGTCTACAATTTTGTCTCTGACATCCTTGGACAGCTCTTTGGTCTTTCCCATGTTGGAGAGTTTGGAGTCTGCTTGATTGATTGATTCTGTGGACAGGTGTCCTTTATACAGGTGACTAGTTAAGACAGGTGTCTTTAATGAGGGTGACTAATTGAGTAGAAGCGTCTAACCACTCTGTGGGAGCCAGAACTGTTCATGGTTGGTAGGGGTTCAAATACTTATTTCACTCAATGAAATGCAAATGAGTTTCTATCTTTTATTTAAAGTTATTTTTTCGATTTTCCTTTTGATGTGCTATCTGCCACTGTTAAAATAAACCTACCATTAAAATGATACTGTTCTGAGACTTTTCATTTCTTTGTCATTGGACAAACTTACAAAATCAGCAAGGGGTCAAATAATTATTTCCTCCACTGTATTAGTTTGTTTCTCGCCAAGATGGGTGCTTTCAGGTAGTGCATGAGGCAGATATTAACTTTTAGTTGCACAAGCCTAAATGATAATAATTCCACTGCAATAGGCTTAAAATTGATTTTAAATGTTTTGTTGTTAGTTTTATTGGTGTCCCTCTCATATCGGTTTACCTGGCAAGTACATTTTTTTTATATCTAGAAAAGTGCAATAGAAATGAAACTACTTCAGTCTTCTTAACCTGTCACACTACCAGCGCTTCAATTGGAATCATTTAAATATTTTTTAAATTTGGTCTCCATATGGGGAACAGATTGTCTTTCCACACTGAAATGTCAAAATAAACACATTTTTGTGACAAATTGCTTGGGTGGAGAAGTTGAAATTAGAAAATCTAAACTCCTCACCAAAATGCTAAATTGTTGGCAGACTGAACTGATGGAACCCTCCCCACTGAGGGAGTGCTATGAATATGGCTTATTGTGCCTGCACATTTGGATCAGTAAAGGAGTTGCTTCATGGAGACAAATTCTGTTTGGAGGTTTTCCAGCTTTAGAGTGAGTTTGGCTCACATCCACCAGCTTTCAGATGATTTGCAGTGAAGTGAAACATGCATATTAAATGATATTGTGAAACATTTTCCTTCCTCTTCTGGATTTGTTTTTCCTGGACTGTGCTTTTTATTATGAATGAGGTTTGTTTCTAATCTGAGCTCCTCCAGCTCTAAAGGTCTTTATTCTGTGAAAGCTGACAGGTTTTTATCAGCATCACATAAAACACACAGCAAATCTGTCAAAGGTCATTCTGATTTCTAAGAACTTTGTTTTGTAATGTTTCCTAGAGAACCTCACTTATAAAATTAGTAGAGGTGTTTTAGCAACAGTGCCATCATTTTAGTGATATGAGAAAATCCACTTCATTGGAGAAAAGAGTATAATTTTTTATAATTAACTGTATTTTAAACAAATACAGTTTTTAACTTACTACCATATTACAGTTACAGCCAAGGTAATTACCTTAAATAAGACAAACTCAATTGTGCTCTTTAAAAAGCAAACAGTTGTAGTTTCATTATATGACCCATTTTATGTGTAGGTTGGTTAGGATGAGGTGATTGAGTTTAATACAATATTCAATACTTTATCAGTTCATGGAACAATGCTTCAAACAGTGGATCAAGCCAGATTAATCATCTGATCAATATTCAATACAGAATTTTAAAAGAAAGAGAGATAATTTTGTGACTCAGTGTTGCAAAATTTACTGTCAACTGGTCAAAGTTTCCCTGCAGGTCAGTCCTACTCTTCCTCTTGCCATGTGTTAATAACTCCTGCCAAAAATAAATGTTGAAATGACCTAAACTGGAACTTTCTGAAGATGTAAGAATGTCTTTGTTCTAATGTGAGAGGATGTTAAGAAATGTGCACTTTGTTTGTTCCAGATGACGAGAAGCGTCTTGTTGAAGAAGTGTTTAACAACGCAGTGGACTGCCTTTCAGACGAGGACAAGAAACTGCCTCAGGTAAACAGAACTGGTCTGTCTCACACATTTTCCTCCTAACCTGAAGCTCTCTCAGTTTTTGAACCCAACACCTTGACACCGTGTCAAACTTTTAAAACGCTCATGTCTATTTTTGCTTAGAAAGGAGAATTAAATATTTGAAGGCTCAAACTCTGAGCTCCAATTTAAGCGGCTCTATTGAGTTCTGGTAGAAAGTCCAGGCCTGTACATGTTGCAGTTGTTACTGAGTAGATTACTACAGCATGTGCTGTGGCTAAGCCAGCAATGCCCCACGCTTTTCCTCCACGAGGATTCTGTTTCTTGTTCTGCTGCTCTGATTTTAATCATGTGAGCAAAGTGTTAGATTTAAATTGTCTCTAATTTATTAAATTAACAGTAACAGATTCTCTGGTGTCCTGCAGGTTGAGCATGTGCTGCCACTGTTGAAGAGAGGGATTGGGATCCATCATGGAGGCCTCCTGCCCATCCTGAAAGAAACCATAGAGATTCTCTTCTCTGAAGGCCTGCTAAAGGTGAAGAGAGGCTTTTCTAAACAGACATCATTACCTTGATAATAATATTACCGTACTTTTATGTTAATTTTTACATTATAACACTTATTTCCCTAAATGAATAATTAAGCGTTTTCTTGGTGTGGAAGTTAAAGGGTATATAATGTAGTTTATCTGGTTAGTAACTGTATATTTTAAAATAAAATTTCCCAGGGAAACTTTAAAGCTGAACTGACAATGACCTTGTTGTCAACATATTGAGACATAATGGTGTTTTTGCTTTCTGTTTTCATTCCAGGCCTTGTTTGCTACTGAGACATTTGCCATGGGTATCAACATGCCGGCTCGGACCGTTCTCTTCACCAGCGCCCGCAAGTTTGATGGCAAGAGTCACCGCTTTGTAAGCAAATCCCACATTTCACCTTTTTGGGTTGAAGTTGGAAGAGTTTGTTGTTCTTTTGTATAATTTATATTCTGGCACATTTCATGGTCTTAATTTCCATCGTCAATTTTTGCGGCCTTGCAAACCCAGCGCAATGAGCCGAATCGGTTCAGTTAATGTAAACAAGGCATCCGTCTTGGGGAAAAGTTGAACGCTCAAAAAGAAAGCAAAGTTTGTTCATCTTCAGCTAGAGGGGCGGTAAACCTAAACTGTTCTCTCTTTAAATCGTCTCTTTATGTGGAGCTGTTTCTCAGCGTGTTACTCTGAAGCCTTTATAAGGTCTTCAAGCACTGCAGCTTGCATTGCCACATAAACAGCCACGTATTGTTTATAAGAGCTGGGGGCCGTGTGTGAAACTGCTGTCTCACACACACACACACACACACACACACACACACACACACACACACACACACACACACACACACACACACAAAGGATTGAAGAGTTGAAGAGAATGAGAGGCAAACTGCCCTCCAAGAAGTTCATCAGGAACATCTGGTGCCTCTGATGGAGCCAAAGCTCCACGCAGGCAGTTCAAAACACGCCACTCTCATTCCTGAATAAAGTCTTTTTAAATCATAATGGCATATATGGAATGTATGAAATGAAGATTATATCATTTCTACACTGAATCATCATCTTTCTTTTTAAAAACAAGCAGATAAGTTGGAATTTCTTGTTGAGAAGCAGACAAAAGAGTGAATAGTCTTTATTCCTGTGTAGATATATGGTAACTGTTTACTTTCTGCCTTTAGTTGCTGTGTTGTAGAGTAGTTATGACTGTCAGACAGAAAATAGACTTTACAACGCACGATTTTTCTCTTTGTCTAGATTACATCAGGTGAATACATCCAGATGTCTGGCCGTGCTGGGAGAAGAGGGATGGATGATAGGGGAATCGTTATTTTCATGGTGGATGAGAAGATGAGTCCAGCTGTGGGCAAACAGCTACTAAAGGTACACTGGATCTGGATACTATTACCTTATCATTGCACGCATCTCTACAATTTGTCTGGGAAGAATTTGCCTGATTATATAATTAGTTAAACTCATTTTTCAGTTTTCCTGCTCCTCACTAAATGTCTGCATCAGACCATTCGCTGCTCTGCTAAAACCTAGGAACACAATCACAAAGATGGAGAGAATTAAACTTTTGCTTTTTTTGGACACATTTATAGACATGCTACTATAAGTATACAACCATATGGCTTTGGAAGTAGAATGCGTTTATGTATATCTGTTTGCTTTCCAGAAAAAGAAAGCCTGTTTTTGTAGTTTATTCGATTGTGATTACAAAATCTTCCAAATTGAAGTTTGAGAAAATGACTATATATATTTATTTCCTAAGTGATCTGAACTTTATTTGAGAGTAAATATCTAATTTTTCCTGTTGTTGTTATGCTTTGCAGGGCTCTGCAGACCCTTTAAACAGCGCCTTCCACCTGACCTACAACATGGTGCTCAACCTGCTGCGTGTGGAGGAGATCAACCCAGAATACATGCTGGAGAAGTCGTTCTACCAGTTCCAACACTACCGAGCCCTACCCGGCGTGGTGGAGAGTACGTGTTTTTTATATGTTCCTTGTACAGTCTGGGCTTCTTCAGATTAGATAGAAACTGGTGGATCAGCAATTCTACTTAGGTTAAACATTCAAAGATGTAGATTAAAGTTAATTCAGATTGTGGATTATTTTTGTACAGAAATTAAGAAACTGGAGGAGGATTACCACACGATTGAGATTCCCAATGAAGAGAGTGTGGTCACTTATTTTAAGATCAGACAGCAGTTAGCCAAACTGGGTAAAGAAATACAAGAATTCATCCACAAACCCAAATACTGCCTGCCGTTCCTGCAGCCTGGACGACTTGTCAAGGTACATTTTTATTCACTCACAGTCTGATGGTGATTAAAGATTTTTACATTTTAAATAAAAGCTCAACTCTTTGCTGTGATGTCACAGGTAAAAAACGAAGATGCTGACTTTGGCTGGGGAGTTGTTGTAAACTTTTGCAAGAAGACTAACACAAAGGTAAACTAGATTTACAGTCACCAGTGCTTACATTTATTTATTGACCGGTTTTTGTGACTCATTTCCTTTATTTTCTCTCTGTAGACCACCACAGACTCTGAGCAACTTTATGTGGTGGAGGTTTTGCTTCACTGTAGTAAGGAAAGTGTAAAAGATGCTGCAACCGAAGCTGCTAAACCTGCTGCTCCAGGAGAGACTGGAGAGATGCAGGTTGGTAAAACTACACAAAAACACACAATTTTTCTAGTACACACAATTACAGCTATAATCACCACAATTTTAACTTTTCATGCAGGTGGTCCCAGTGATGCTCCATCTCCTAACTTCACTCAGCTCAGTTCGTCTTTACATCCCTAAAGACCTGAGACCTTTTGACAACAGACAGCTCATGCTCAAGTCCATACAGGTGCACACTGCTGCCATCTGAAAATAAAGATACTACAGCTGAGGCTTCTGTCAAAAGTCATTTAATTTACTTTGAGTCATTATGATTTTAGGAGGTGCAGAAACGTTTCCCAGATGGCGTTCCTTTACTCGACCCCATAGATGACATGGGCATCAAAGACCCTGCCCTGAAGAAAGTGATTCAGAAGGTGGAGGCCTTTGAGCACCGGATGTACACCCACTCCCTCCACAGTGACCCCAACCTGGAGTCGGTCTATTCTCTATGTGAAAAGAAAGCTGTGGTAAGAACCTGTGTCCTTGTGAGTTAAATGTCAAGCTCAGGATGTCCAGCTACACATCAACAATTGATGTGTAGCTGGACAGGTTGTAGTTATTATAAGCATTAGACAATAGATGAGTTCTGCTGCCATTGAATTTTATTACAAAAGGTGCCTTTACTTTGATTGTGGTCAATGACCTTTTATTTTCCTGTTGCTTTCAGTTCTATTCTTTAAAACGCAGGAAGAAAGGGAGGAAATTATTCCTACAGCTCATACCCCCTCCCCTTGGGTATTCTACAAACTAATAAAAAATACACTTGGAAAAACCACTCAAACTTGGTATAAATCCAGAAATAAAGGTGGTACTAAAATATGACTGACATGGTCTCACATCTAAGTTACAAACTGATTTAAACCATCACTGATCTGGTCTCCATGTTAACTTTGTTTATAACTTTATTATTATTTATGACTGGTAAAAAGCAAAGCTAATTTAGGTTGGATTTACTGACTTGATGGTGTTTGAGAAGATTTAGTTTAAAGATACAAAAGGATGAAGTGACTCAGGTTTGCTGTATGATGTAGAGAACCAGAGATGTACAAATAGTTCACAAAAACATGGTGCAGACTCCAGATCTATCCGTTTAAACAACAGTGTAAATGTGTTCTACTCTACACTAACCTTATGACTGCTGTACGCACGTTTCTACAGTTATGTATACTACATACATTATGTACAAACACATTGACATTGTTTACAGTTGAATTGGATTTATTAGTTTGTATAGGGACCAATGTTAAACATTATACCATACACTTTAACATTTGTAGCTTAAGCTGATTTGTGATGTCTGTCTTTAGCTGGTCTTTGATTCATAAAACAATAATAATACACATTAAAAATACAACACAGATAAAAGCATTAAAACATAAAACGCATAAAAACCCATCAACACAAATAATTGCTTAAATTCCATCATGAAGAAAATCTGACAATCACACATGACTACAGGGCTGTTCCCATAAACTGATTAAAAACCAAGTTCAGTTTTAGTTCTGCAGGAAGAGAATACCACATGTCACGTACAGAGAATACGTTTGTCTGAGAGATGTTTTACATAAAGGAACCTTACACTTCCTACTAGATGCTCCACAACTTACTGAACCTGTTACCTTCAAAGGAACCAGAAGGTCTCTGAGTACCCTAGGAGCCTTACCATGTAAATATTTAAAAATTAATTATAGATTTGAAGACTTAATATAAAAATAATTAATTGTCCTAGTTCATCAATATTTTTTTGTAATGTCAATACATTACAATACTCTTTCCTTGGTTCACTTCTGCATTCAGTTACAATACAGTAAGTGAGTAAAGGTCAATTCATACTCCAAGAAGCAAGAACTTTGTTTTCACTGTGGGTTTCTGAGAACAAAAATGATGTCATTTTGTTCTCGTAGCCCCAGTATGTCAACGCTTGCGGTTTGTTGTTGTTCATATCAGCTGAGCAGAACTTTTTTCTGCAGGGTGTCCGAGAACAACTGCTGTGATTGGTCAGTAAAGGCCTATTCATACTCCACGAGAAGAAAGAATTTTGTTCTCGTTGGGAGGCTGCGAGAACAAAATGACGTCATTTTGTTCTCGCAGACCCAGTTCGGCAGCACTAACGGCTTGTTCTTGTGCACATCAGCCGGACCAAACTTTTTTCGGCAGGATGTCCGAGAACAACCGCTGTGATTGGTCAGAAAGGGAGGATGAGCGTGGTTACTGCGGGTAGCGGTTGACGTTTTTCTCCTGCGCTTGCTGTGCTGCTTTGTGCGGACGGACCGAGGAGTCCGAGTCACGGTCTGGATCGACCCGAACTAGGAGGACCAGCGCAAACCGCGAGGGTTTGCGCTGGAGACCCGTATGCCTCCGCTCCTCACGTAGCGAGGACGGATCGTTTTAAACTGCACACACACACACGCCTGATACGCACACCCATTTGATACGTCACTGAAGCAGTTCGACAGCTGAGTTCTCGGGGAGTATGAATGCTCCCTGCCGAAACGAACTTTTTTCTTGTTCTCGGCGCTCCCCAGCGAGAACAAATTTCTTTCTTCTCGTGGAGTATGAATAGGCCTTTGGGGAGAAGGAGTGTGGTTAGTGCGGGTAGCAGTTGACGTTGTACGTTTGAATGGTCCTTGCTGAATCGTAATGTTTCCTTGTTCTCAGAGCTCCCCCAGCAAGAACAAAGTTTTTAGTTCTCATGGAGTATGAATTAGCCTTAAGTGCTGTAAACCATTAAAGGATGAGAGTCTAATAACATACAGTGGAGGAAATAATTATTTGACCCCTTGCTGATTTTGTAAGTTTGTCCAATGACAAAGAAATGAAAAGTCTCAGAACAGTATCATTTTAATGGTAGGTTTATTTTAACAGTGGCAGATAGCACATCAAAAGGAAAATCGACAAAATAACTTTAAATAAAAGATAGAAACTCATTTGCATTTCATTGAGTGAAATAAGTATTTGAACCCCTACCAACCATGAACAGTTCTGGCTCCCACAGAGTGGTTAGACACTTCTACTCAATTAGTCACCCTCATTAAAGACACCTGTCTTAACTAGTCACCTGTATAAAGGACACCTGTCCACAGAATCAATCAATCAAGCAGACTCCAAACTCTCCAACATGGGAAAGACCAAAGAGCTGTCCAAGGATGTCAGAGACAAAATTGTAGACCTGCACAAGGCTGGAATGGGCTACAAAACCATTAGCAAGAAGCTGGGAGAGAAGGTGACAACTGTTGCTGCAATTGTTCGAAAATGGAAGGAGCACAAAATGACCATCAATCGACCTCGGTCTGGGGCTCCACGCAAGATCTCACCTCGTGGGGTGTCAGTGATTCTGAGAAAGGTGAGAAATCATCCTAGAACTACACGGGAGGAGTTAGTTAATGACCTCAAATTAGCTGGGACCACAGTCACCAAGAAAACCATTGGAAACACATTACACCGCAATGGATTAAAATCCTGCAGAGCTCGCAAGGTCCCCCTGCTTAAGAAGGCACATGTGCAGGCCCGTCTGAAGTTTGCCAATGAACACCTGAATGATTCAGAGAGTGACTGGGAGAAGGTGCTGTGGTCTGATGAGACCAAAACTGAGCTCTTTGGCATTAACTCAACTCGCTGTGTTTGGAGGAAGAAAAATGCTGCCTATGACCCCCAAAACACCGTCTCCACCGTCAAGCATGGAGGTGGAAACATTTTGCTTTGGGGGTGTTTTTCTGCTAAGGGCACAGGACAACTTCACCACATTAACGGGAAAATGGACGGAGCCATGTATCGTCAAATCCTGAGCGACAACCTCCTTCCCTCTGCCAGGAAACTGAAAATGGGTCGTGGATGGGTGTTCCAGCACGACAATGACCCAAAACATACAGCAAAGGCAACAAAGGCGTGGCTCAAGAAGAAGCACATTAAGGTCATGGAGTGGCCTAGTCAGTCTCCGGACCTTAATCCTATAGAAAACCTATGGAGGGAGCTGAAGGTCAGAGTTGCACAGAGACAGCCTCGAAACCTTAAGGATTTGGAGATGATCTGCAAAGAGGAGTGGACCAAAATTCCTCCTAACATGTGCGCAAACTTGGTCATCAATTACAAGAAACGTTTGACCTCTGTGCTTGCAAACAAGGGTTTTTCCACTAAGTATTAAGTATTTTTTGTTAGAGGGTTCAAATACTTATTTCACTCAATGAAACGCAAATGAGTTTCTATCTTTTATTTAAAGTTATTTTGTCGATTTTCCTTTTGATGTGCTATCTGCCACTGTTAAAATAAACCTACCATTAAAATGATACTGTTCTGAGACTTTTCATTTCTTTGTCATTGGACAAACTTACAAAATCAGCAAGGGGTCAAATAGTTATTTCCTCCACTGTAGCTGTTGAGTGAGTCTAATAGAATCTGCTTTTAATTGCTGTGATGTGAAGCTGTGCTTCGTTTCACTTTTATTTCTGACATTTTCTCTAAACTTCTGCAGGTGTGCACTGCATTAACAGCTTGACACATTATAGCACTTTCCACACATCATGAAGACGAACCAAAAAACAATTTTTTTGTCCCTAGTCTCTTCCTAATTTTCCCGTCTTCAACTGACCTACTTTAAAATTCCTCCTCATTCTTGTATAGACATGATTTTTGGTTGTGCAGAGAGGAGAATCACATGCAGCACATACAGTATTTGCATCTATTTGCACATTTAAATGTAGGCATGTGAACTAATTCAATGGGTGTTCAAAGACATGCATACAGCTGGATTTGTTTGTGCTGATGCCATTTAAATGTTTCAGTTTGAGCATACATTATCCTGTTGTTGTACACAAGACCCCAGAATTACTGTCATAACACCAGATGAACCAACCGAGAGAAGGACTAAAAATGTAGGAGGTTTTAAAGGTAAAGAGAAGATAGATGGGTTTGTTGGTTAGCAGGATTTTGACCACAAATCAAATGGGAACCCTAACAGAGGATTGGTGAAGATGATACAGTTTAAGAGACTGTCAGGTTGTTGAGCAGGTAAGAACAGCCTGGTGAAAGAATGTGAGCAAAAACCAGATTTAGTTTCAGTAACCCAGAGGAGCATGGAATAAATGATTCAGGGTGTGATGTTTATGTTATATAAACATTTATGTTTCAACATGTAAAACAAAAGTGCAAGCAGCACAATGTAAACTGGTCTTAGGTTGTTCTGTTGTTAAAGCAGGGGATTAGCAGCTTTCCAATTTGTGGCTCACATCAGGTAAATCTTCACTTTCTCTCCAGCCGTTAGCAACGTCACACTCATTTGTTTAGCAAAGCGGGGACTAAGTTCTTCCTAACTGATTACAATGCAGCATAGCTAATGAGAAAAAGAACTTCAGTTAATACACACAGCAGAAGCTGCAAAGCTATTGCATTATCTGCTGACACCACAAGCCTTAAACAAACCTTTGTGATCATTCTCCACTAACACACAAGGAGCTAAGACAAAGAAATGTGGCTCTCATCTTTTTTATTTTGGGGCTTAAATAATAAATGACGCTGGTGAAAGTTTTGTGTGTATTTGGCTGAGAGTTGTGTTTTTGTGATGATAAGAAATGGACTGAAGTTGGTGATAAATGTTGTTGGTGCAACGCTGCAAGAAAAGCAAAACCCATCTGTAGTCCTTCATCACTGTGACAGTTACTGTACTGCTTGAGATTATTTTACACACAAAACAGCTGCTTTTAATTATCAAGGTGTGCTTTTATTAAATCTGGACCAACTTTTCTGAGTCGTATTTTAAACTGTATGACATGCTGTTGTGTTTCAGATTGCAGCAGATGTTCGAACAGCCAAACGAGAACTGAAGAAAGCTCGAACCGTCCTGCAGATGGATGAGCTGAAGTGCCGGAAGAGAGTCCTGAGAAGACTGGGCTTCGCCAGTCCTTCTGATGTCATTGAGATGAAAGGGCGGGTTGCTTGTGAAATCAGCAGGTATGGAAGAATAGAGCAGTTACAGGGTATCTAAGGTGCCTCTGATGTCAGTCGTGTGTTTTGTGGTTGAGTGTAGAAACTCAACAAAATATATATTTTTTTATAATCCCACTGCACAAGTCTTTGATGGGTAATCAACTTGTATGATATTAAAATGATGTCAGCATATGTTCAAGTCAAAATTCACTCAAAAGATCCCAAAAAGAGTGAGGAATGTGCAGTATGGTAGTTTGCCCTTGGATCTGAGGAACCAAAATGCTGACTTGGTGCTCAGAGATGATTTATTAGTGCTAAAGTTCTGGAAGAGAACAACGTTCACTGAGAAGAAGTTTGTTTCTAACTTTGTTTTGGAACAGCTGATTATAGCAGCAATTCTTATAATGACAACAATCTTTTAAAGACTGAAATCTTTATTACAAATTTATGGAATCATTTATACGTGTGGTTTCAGTGCAGTAATGGCTGCTTGTGATCTTTGTCTGGCAGCCAGAATTCTTGATTTGTTGGTGAAACGAGAGCTTTTAGATTTCTGTGGTTCGGCTCCTAAGTTTTCAGTGTGTAAATAAAGTTGTGTGTATGCGTTTCCTCATCTTTTCTGTTCCTTTGACACCAATGTTACATTTCCTCACAGTCATTGTTTGAATAAAGGTTTGTTTCAGATCCTGTTTTATGCTTTGTGTGAAATCTGTGCAGCGCTGATGAGCTCCTGCTGACTGAGATGGTGTTTAACGGCCTCTTCAACGACCTGACGGTTGAACAAGCCACCGCCCTGCTGTCCTGCTTCGTCTTCCAGGAGAACGTATGAACAAACGCACACAAACACACGTAATCTCCTCTAATTCTCAAACAAACTTTCCCAAACGCTGACCTAAACATCTGATTCCCATTCCCACAGAGGAAAGTTTGAACCGAATTCTTGGCCTTTTTCTCCGCTTTGCAACCAAAACAGAAACTTGAAGTTGATATGTTTGTCTTGTCTAATGAAGCATTTGCTTTTAAAAGAGGCAATCCAGCTTCAGACGTTTAGACAGATATTTTCTCTGGCCTTTTAAGAGACCAGAGAAAAGAGTAACTGCACTATATCTCATTCTCCAGGTTTTCTGTGTGTGTGGTCACATTGAAGACTTTAAGGAAGGAGTTTGTATTTTTCTGTTTTGTGTCCAGTTTTAGCCCCCACCTCTAAATAAGTTAGAATACTGCTGCAGATCCAGCTTTAATGACTGAGGCCTTATTTTGCCAGTCAAATGTTGTGTGACACCATTCTGTCAGCCTATTGTTAACCAATCAGCAGGTCCCACTCAACCAGACAGTAGCTGCTTCACATTCTTCATGTTTTACCTGTAAAATGACACGCAATCAGTTTCTAAAGAAAGCACACTTCTCTCATCTTATGTAGCATTTCCTCATCGTGTTGTTGATTAGAACAGTGGATCTTTATTTTTAAGTTGTTGTCTTTTTAAAGGAACATTTCAGTCATTTTGAAGTGGCGTTCTATCAGTAACATATCTATAGTAAGGACCGTATCCACCAGTGACATCACTCAAAGCATCTGGAATCTCTGGAAACCAGAAGACAACCTTTGATCAGAGCAATAGTCAGACTGAGAGAGACACTGCTGCTCAACAGAAATAAACATGCAGCTAATTTTTGGTTTTTTAAAACAAATCTTGCTAAAAAAAAAAATCATACTGATGCATTAGAACGCCATATTAGCTGTTTATAAACCTGTTTGTTTCAACTGAACAGCGTCTGAATCCGTATGTTACTGTACTATTACTGCTGCTGCAGCCTAAAAGAGTTCATGTCACCCCTCAGTTCATTGAGCTTGATTGGCCACACTTAGCTGCCTGCATTAAATTCAAGCCACTGATGCTAGCATACAGAGTCCTGAATAGAAGAGCCTACCCTGTGCTGCCCTTCCCCTACTCTACTTGCATCTCTTTGTGCACTTCCTTCTATGCTGGCACTGTATTTCTACACTGTCACCCCTGTCAACTTTGACAAAGCCTGACTAGTGTTCTTCCTTCTAAGTAGTTTATTGTTAGCCTCGATAGTAACTGCACTGTTACATCCTTGTTTGTAAGTTGCTATAGACAAACATGCCTGCCAAATACATAAACTTTAATGCCTTGTGGCATCATCCTCTTTCTATAATCAGCTGTTAGCTATGGTTTCTCCTAGATGTCCTGAACAGCAGCACATTTTATTTTACTCTTTGATTAATATTGAAGTCATTTCATCCTGCAGGCCAGCGAGATGCCGAAACTAACAGAACAACTGGCTGCACCTCTCAGACAGATGCAGGTGAGACGACGTGAAGCTCTAACAGCTCTAACGAAGTTGAGTTTTGGTGGTAATTTGAACACTTGTTATTTGTTACAGGAGTGTGCAAAGCGCATTGCAAAAGTTTCTGCAGATGCCAAGCTGGAGGTAGACGAAGAGACGTACCTGAACCAGTTCAAACCCCACCTGATGGATGTTATCTACGCTTGGGCCAACGGGGCCACCTTCGCTCAGATCTGCAAGATGACCGATGTCTTTGAAGGTTTGTTAATTAGGTCAAAATCCAATAAACAACTGGTTTTCAACTGTACCAAAGAAGCTGAGCGATTCTTATCGTATTCTCATTTTTCTTTTTTTTATCTGACATTATGCAGCCTTTGCAGAAACTGTTTGGGACTTAATCTCTGATTTATTATATGTGGTTTGATTCCCAGTTTCAACATTCCCCCTCAAGTTTCTCTGCGCCAGCAGTGACTTCACCTGTTAAATATTAGATGTTACTAAAACCAGAAAGTGGATCTGAGTTGGGAAACTTGAGGGAGGATTATCGAAGCTTGTGTGTGTTCTGGCAACAAAAACAGGACTGATGAATCTCCATTTGTTAATTTACCTTTAAAACAACTCTTTATTTTCATCAGCATATAAATGTTATCGGTTTCTCAAGGCGTCTTTATGTTTATTGCATAGGAAGCATCATCCGCTGCATGCGCCGCCTGGAGGAGGTGCTGAGACAGATGTGCTCTGCAGCTAAAGCCATCGGTAACACTGAACTGGAGAACAAGTTTGCAGAAGGTTAGAAGCACATTTTATACAGATAATCAGCTATAATGAGCAGGTGTTGGAAAAACTAAACATTTGTACCATTTTGATGTTTACAAATAGAGAAGTCAGACAATAAGGGTAGCTCCAGTAGTTTTGTCTCTAAACTTCAGAAGCTCTTGCTTACAAATAGATAGAACTGACCTAAAAGAACAGATGAAGCTGCAGGCCAAAATAGAAGCTACCTTAACTAATTTAACTAACTCTGAAAGAGCGATTCAAGAATCATGAGACAGTTTGATCACATGGGTCGGTCACCACACAGTTCAGAACTTAATCCCACTGAAAATCTCTGGAATGTATCGAAGAAAACTTCATGCTGCAGTTTTCAGCACAATATACTGACAAAGAATTGATCAGCTCTGGATGGAAATAATTTTGTGACTACAAAATAAAATAACTAAGGATGTCAGGGTAAATCAAAGCTAAAGGTGGTTCCTTTAAATATTTAAAGAATATTTTAGGTTTGTAAGGTTTAATTATTCATGTAATTTATGAAATATCTATAATTTAGTTGTATTTCTTTTACAAAAAATCTGTAGTATACAAGCACACCAGGTCAGCATTTAAATAAACTATACTCAAATATAATTAATCAGGAACCTGCTTTTCACTCATGCCACTAACATTAAGCACTTCTTTCCTACGTGGTCCATTTGGATTTTTGTAATCGTGAACTGTTTTAATTACTCTTTACTAAATAGATGACTGTTCTGAAACAGTCCTCTGTATAAATAAACTGACAGTAATGGTCTATAATTTAGTAAGATGATTAATTTTCTTGCTTTATTTTTGTCTCTGCAGGAATAACGAAGATCAAACGAGACATCGTCTTTGCTGCCAGTCTCTATTTATAGTCACATTAGTGATTCATTGGCCTTTTTACTGCTTCAGCACAACTTTAGTCCCAAAATAGTTCAAACTTTTCAGGTGGAAAAACATTCCACTGTTTTCTTTTCTCTATTCCATCTTACCTAAATGTAGATGATTGATTAAATGGTCAGAAAACATTAAAAGTCCTACTTTTAATTCAGCTCTTTGCTTACATTGGTACATAATGACAAACACATGCTTCATTTGTTTTAACATTGAGTAAAATGGCTTTATTTTTTCCTTATTTCAAACATTTGTACATATCTGTAACATTGTTTTTCATTAAAAGTCTGTATGGTGATTTGTTTACAGATTATACAAAAAGCACATAGTTGTCTGTTCACTTGTTTACATTAAATACACAGGGAGCTGTGACAGCAGCCACAGCAGTCCAGCTAAGGCAGCACAGGGCGTAATAATCTCCTCTGCAGCTATCTAACCAAACACGATGCAGGTTTACACCAGGTTAGACAGCTGGAGAGTAAAACAGCAGCAGCCTGGAGTCAACAGATCCAGGGTCCGCTCCATCCTCCAGCCATGACACAGCTATTCCTGTTTTCATTTGATGCACACTGAGCCTATTTAAAGGCTTGTTTCTGGGTGCTGGAGGCATAAAACTGACCCTAAATCAGATTGCTGAGTATGCTACCTCCAGGTCAGGTAAAGCACTAGAAGCAGGTTTACATTCACAGGTTTCAAACCCTCCTCTTTCCAAGCAGTGGTCCAACCCTTTAGTAAGTGTGTGCATGCATGCATGCAGGTAGGTCTTCCCACTGCCTCAGCAGAAGCCAATGGATTCTCAGAATCTCGCCTCGAACCTTCATCCTCAGTCACTTCAGAGAGCGGAAGATGTCGTCTCATAGCAAATACTCTAAACTTTGACATTTGAATAGGCCATGTGTGGTTTGAAGTTTCTAAACTCTTTAAATGGACCAGTATTTGTATAGAAAAGCACCTGCTTCCCTATTATAATGTATAGGAATGGAGCAACATTAGTATAGCAAGCCCCATCAGGTCCATGCAGTGTAATAGGTGGGAATTTGTGAGATAAAGGCTTCAAAGCTGGGATCCTGTGTGCGTTTGGGACGAGCAGAGGTTTCAGCTGCTCACTGAGGAAAGCTGGGACTCTCCAAGTGGTTTCCACGTGTGGGCGTCTCCTGCAGGCTTGTGTGAGGGTTGCTTGTTTCTTTGCGGGACTCAACACATGGCTTGAAGAAATCCGACACAAAGAAGACCTGCAGGAAATAATTTAAAGATTAATAGTGCAGCTTGAGTGAAAATATATTAAATTGTACTTTTACTGAAAATAATCTGTACGTAAGAATAAGTCTGCCCTATTTGTGGCACATTACTGGGAAACTGTAGTAGATTAGCACAGCACTTACCACCAGCAGAGCCATCAGTGCCCCCTGCAGAAGGCCTGTCAGCACGTCGCTCCAGTGATGTTTGTAATCAGACACCCTGGACAGCCCCGTGTACACCGAGGCAGCGATTAGGAAAAACTGTAAGGTCGGCCTCAGCAGCCGCGCCCAATGCGTTTGAAGTCGAGCCTGCAGGTAGAGCTGAAAAACAAAGGCCAGAATTTAAAAATACAGATGGGCAGCTGCTGGGATTGTAAAGTAAATATTTACAAGGTCAGCAGTATTCCAAAAATAAATGTACCATGAATTGTTTTCCAGTTTCATTATTCTAATAGAGACAAGATCACCATAAAGGATCAGGTTTAAGTTTTTAAAGTTCATCGAGATGGAGGAAAAAAAAACAATTATGTCAATCTGACCTTTAAAAAAAAACTAGTTTACTGATAATCAGCAGCTGTCAGGGAATAAACGATTCATTATCAGCAGGGATAATGCCTCACTCCATCCGAAGCAGGATAATCTTCAGTTTGCTGAACATTGTGTTTAGTTGTATCAATAATCAGATAACTTCATTAGTTTGTGTTCAACAGGCAGCGTCTCTTGTATCCAGGACACACCAGCTTAACCTTTATCCAGACCCGATCTGGTTTCCTCCTGCTGGACTTTGTTTCTGACGTGAATGTTGTCATGTTAAAGGCAGTGGCTTCCATTGTTGGACTGCCACAGAAGAAAGGAGCTTACTGCACTAATGCCAGGACTTTGATCCTGTGTCTATTTATATCTGTGTGTATTGAGTGAATTAGCAGCTCATAAAGTTCATCAGGCCTGTTTCTGTAAAACCCAAATAAGTACAGCAGAGTGCTACTGATTGGTACAGACCACAGGACCATGGGAGAGATGTAGGGAGGTGATCTAGACTTATTTTTATACACATTTCAATTTACACCATTAGCACAAAGACTGAAGACAAAACCAGTAGCTTCTGTTTATTACTGCGTTTTAGCTTTTACTATTCTGCTCCGTCAAGACTAAATATACGGTTTTACGGGGAAAACTTTCAGCTTTAAAATCTGACTAGACATGAAGGAATACCTGACCAATCAGTCTTATCTGGTGGAGTATTCAGAAATCATGGTCTGCATACAGCTGACCTGAATTATCTGAGATCACATCCTGTGAGCTGCAGAAGTCAAGCAAACTCCAGAAGATATCGAAACCAAAAAAGTGTCAAATCTGACCAATAAACCATTAGTTTGACTGCCCTTACATTAGATAGGACACATTTTAATTTAGTGTTTATGCAAAACAAACAAATCAACTTTGAGGCCTGGAGGAAAATCCTCAAGTTTATCAGATTTCCCCTTACAGTGATGAAATAATGAGGACTTTGGTTTGTTAGAGGAAGATGCTGCAGACTAATGCAACACACTGACATACAGTAATTGAGTTTTTTTTTATTTACATGGAACCATCTTGGATATCCTGACAGAAGAACGTAACAGAACACCTGCCTGTGAGAACGTGTTCAATAAGATGAGTTAGGACTTTGTACACCATTAAATCTGACTATTAAATCATTACAGTAACACAACACTTCTAGCAGTTCATAACAAAGCACAACCTTTACATTTCAGTTTTTACCTAGTTTCCACATTAAATTACAGACAGGCCAGAGTTGATCAAATTAAGTTAAGCTAACAATCCTCTTTTTAAATGACTGGTTTTATTTCTGCATTCACGAGTTCTTCTGGTTCAGCTACAGTGGGGCAAAAAAGTATTTGGTCAGCCACCGATTGTGCAAGTTCTCCCACTTAAAATGATGGCAGAGGTCAGTAATTTTCATCATAGGTACACTTCAACTGTGAGAGACAGAATGTGAAAAAAAAATCCATGAATTCACATGGTAGGATTTTTAAAGAATTTATTTGTAAATTAGGGTGGAAAATAAGTATTTGGTCACTTCAAACAAGGAAAATCTCTGGCTCTCACAGACCTGTAACGTCTTCTTTAAGAAGCTTTTCTGTCCTCCACTCGTTACCTGTATTAATGGCACCTGTTTGAACTCATTATCTGTATAAAAGTCACCTGTCCACAGCCTCAAACAGTCAGACTCCAAACTCCACTATGGCCAAGACCAAAGAGCTTTCGAAGGACACCAGGAAAAGAATTGTAGACCTGCACCAGACTGGGAAGAGTGAATCTACAATAGGCAAGCAGCTTGGTGTGAAAAAATCAACTGTGGGAGCAATTATCAGAAAATGGAAGACATACAAGACCACTGATAATCTCCCTCGATCTGGGGCTCCACGCAAGATCTCATCCCGTGGGGTCAAAATGATCATGAGAACGGTGAGCAAAAATCCCAGAAGCATACGGGGGGACCTGGTGAATGACCTGCAGAGAGCTGGGACCAAAGTAACAAAGGTCACCATCAGTAACACACTACAACGGCAGGGAATCAAATCCTGCAGTCCAGACGTGTTCCGCTGCTGAAGCCAGTGCATGTCCAGGCCCGTCTGAAGTTTGCCAGAGAGCACATGGATGATACAGCAGAGGATTGGGAGAATGTCATGTGGTCAGATGAAACCAAAGCAGAACTTTTTGGTCTAAACTCAACTCGTTGTGTTTGGAGGAAGAAGAATACTGAGTTGCATCCCAAGAACACCATACCTACTGTGAAGCATGGGGGGGGGGGAAACATCATGCTTTGGGGCTGTTTTTCTGCTAAGGGGACAGGACGACTGATCCGTGTTAAGGAAAGAATGAATGGGGCCATGTATCGTGAGATTTTGAGCCAAAACCTCCTTCCATCAGTGAGAGCTTTGAAGATGAGACGTGGCTGGGTCTTCCAACATGACAATGATCCCAAACACACTGCCCGGGCAACAAAGGAGTGGCTCCGTAAGAAGCATTTGAAAGTCCTGGAGTGGCCTAGCCAGTCTCCAGACCTCAACCCCATAGAAAATCTGTGTAGGGAGTTGAAAGTCCGTGTTGCTCGGCGACAGCCCCAAAACATCACTGCTCTCGAGAAGATCTGCATGGAGGAATGGGCCAAAATACCAGCTACTGTGTGTGCAAACCTGGTAAAGACCTATAGTAATCGTTTGACCTCTGTTATTGCCAACAAAGGTTATGTTACAAAGTATTGAGTTGAATTTTTGTTATTGACCAAATACTTATTTTCCACCCTAATTTACAAATAAATTCTTTAAAAATCCTACCATGTGAATTCATGGATTTTTTTTCACATTCTGTCTCTCACAGTTGAAGTGTACCTATGATGAAAATTACTGACCTCTGCCATCATTTTAAGTGGGAGAACTTGCACAATCGGTGGCTGACCAAATACTTTTTTGCCCCACTGTATTTGTCGTTTAACTCCTAATTTGCATCAGCATTTTCAACTGATTTTTATAGGCCTCAGTTGTAGAAATGAGAATCTATTGGAATAATTTTGCACTGCATCAGTGTTCAGCAGCTGCTTCAAGTACTTACAGCGAGGAACAGCATGCAGTACATGGAAAACGACGAGTGGCCAGAGTAGAAGGACAATCTGCAACAGAAACATGAACGTGTGGCTTAAACTTTTCATTTCAAGCTTTTGAACCAATTAAAGGACACAGACATGTTTTATTTCACAAAAAAGGTCCTGGATCATCATATTTTTGTTTTTGCTTTAGCCTGTTTAGAAAAAGCAACACCTGAGAGAGGATGTTGAGGTCGAGTGAAGTTCTCCACAACAGTCCCCTCTGCTATGGTTGCTTCCCGTTTAAAACAAAAGCACTGCCTTTTACATCAACAGTCACACACACACATACACACACACACATACAGAGTGTCATATAACTGCACACTTTATAATTTAATGCCCTGCTCCTCTTTAACTTGGCACAACATCAGTAGCTTCACTGATGAGACTTAAAGAGTCTGATGAGCACCTTGAACCAACAACCTGCTGCTCCACAAGACCTGGACACATTCACAGGTAACCTAGCAACACATCCTCCAGGTAATTAATCATTGTGTATAATATCCAGACTTTTGTAACAAAGGTAATAATAATGCTGGCCTCCACATGTTCCAAAGCATCAGGTTTAAAATGAGTGGCTATAGGCATAGGAGAGATGAGCGACTCATCTCTCCTATGGAAGCTCGCCTAAGCCGAGCTGGAGTCGTGTTACAGTAAGATGAGCAGGCCGCCCTGACCTGCTCTCCCTCTCCTATCCTGATGCACTTTATTAGGCCTATTAGTGTCAAACACACACACACAGGAAAAATCTGTCCTGGCGTTAGTCTTGAAAGCTTTGGATATCTGCCTCGAATCACCCGATCCTTCCCTTGGACTCCTTTTGGACGTTTGCTCCCTTAACTATGTTTAAAAAAAAGGCAGACAGCAGATAAGTAATGAGGCTCCAGGAACACCAACAACTGCACCACACCCAGTAAATGTACAGTAGAAAACACAAACAAACAGTGGGGCTGGGTGGGCAAATAACACAACAAGCTCTGAGACTAGAACACTGAAGCTTCATGAGAAGTAAGAATCAAAAAACAAAAGGAACACTTAGACACCAAAAAGGTTTTTGTTTTAATAATAAAGTGGAATATAAAGCTGCTCACATCCCATAATAACATTACACTCCTGTGTGGTTTAGCCTCCATCAGAACGAGAAGAGGAAATCCTCTCCTCCCACCATTCTTCCCTCTCTGCTCAGAGCTGATAACACAGCTTAATAAAAACAAGCTTTACATTCCTGTGATATTACTCAGTCTGAGTAGCTGTAATCTGAGCAGCTGAACTGGTTTGCTGCTGTGTGCCACCTGTTTACAAGTAAAAAATACATGATAAAAATAAAAAAAAGTCTCCGAAATCTGTTCATCTACTAAAGGAAGGAGTTGTGTTTTAATAGCTGTGTTTTAAATGTGCTGCACAGCTACACCCTTTAATTCTACAGTGTTTTTAACTCGCTTTATTTGAGTAAAGATGTGATTGTTAAATGTCAGACTCATCATGTCAGCCTAAAAACCGGTTTATCTCCAAAAAGGGGCAAGTCAACCTTTGATTTATCACACCCAAGTGACAGATACACATTAACTCCAGAAACCTACAAAAGTTCAGAGAAGCTGTTTGACAACATAAATCAGCACAGAAGTTTAGGGATAGTTTTTCCTTCAGATTCCAGTAAATTGTTGTGAGGACAGAAAAATACTTTGTTTAAAATTGAACGTCTTATATAAGATAAATAAGATTCTTTAGGATTCCTAAAATTTCTACATGGATTAATCATACAATATGGTGGTGTAGACTTTCATTTAAGTCAATTATTCTCAAACAATTAAAAGTTTTTCTGCCTGAGTAGTCATTCAAGTTAATTGTAGGAATTTGTAGAACCTTCTGTAGGTTCCTGTTTCTGCTAGGACTTTAGTAAAACAGTTTCTGTTCATGAGACCATTTTGAATTCATTATTTTTATGAATAATGACCAATGAGCATAACAAAACTTTCAAAGATCTCCAAACCATAATACTCCTTCCACTGCTTTACTGGGACGTTTTGGTACATAAGACCTTCAAAAACACTGGCCCAGACTAAACAACCAAAAGTGTAGATTTCTGCAGATTATTTCATTTTTAAAAAAGCAGATTATAATTTTTATGTGGGCCTTGTGCTATTTGAAGTTTTGCAATGTTTTTTTTAATTTTTTTTTTTTTTAGTTTAGTGTCTGTATTAAATGTTCTTCAAATCTTTTAAAAGTTGTCATTCAGGCATGTCTCACAGCTACTTTTTGAAGCCAACAGGAATTTTGAGGACAAAGCTACATCTACAGCTTTTTTTGTTTCCTAAACTGAAACATTAAATGAGTTTTGGAGAACATTTACTCGGTTCTATCCATCTGCAAAATACTGCGTTGGTGTAAAAGTGGGTTAGGACAATCTGTTCAGAAATCTTGCTACTGTATATTAGCCAAGAAAACAAACAACAAAACAACAACCTTAGCACATACCTGCCCTCATTGACCAACTTTGGGTCTCCAGTGCAGGTGAAGTTTTCAATATAAGCCCCTGGCGAGCAGTTGATGAAGTTCCAGTCTGGTTTGCACACATACAGGAAGTGTGGCCTGAGGCGGCCAATCGAATACTTTGCGATGTCTGTCAGGGACTGACTCATCGCAGCACCAAACAGGAAGGTACCAATGGCTTTGTAAACGCAGGCAATGTAGCTGCCAAACGATGACTTGGACTTGAGTTGGTTTAAATAAACTAAAAGGCACTCGCCAACGAGCATCTGGAAGAAGAGCAAAAGACAGAGTCAGAGTTGTTCAAAACACAAGAAAAGCTTGAAAAATGAAGACGCAGCTAAAAGAACAGAGGCAGGAAATATTACACTGGAGTCAGAAATAAATGGTCTGATGTAGAGTTCAAATAATACATCTTGTTTAAAACTAAATGTAAATAATTACATTATTCTCCTCGTATCAGTGAACACATTAAAGAACAAATAGAAGCTTAGTCTGTCAAAAAGACAGGAGACTGATTATGTCAAATATATATATTTTTGTTTGGATAAAAATAACTGTTGTGCAGAATAATCTAACTGCACTTTGACAACTCTCAGTTCCTATTTATTTTCATTTTTCAGCGCAAAAAATTTGACCTGGGGAAGATGTCCACTTAAAAATGTAAAGATCTGTTTTAATTGTAGGGTTTTTATGAAAACGTGATTATAGGTTGGTGTATTTAGGTGTGTACAGGCAGAAAGTTGAGTTACAGTGGATGAATGACTCACATCTCTTTCACACTGCGTTAATGTTGTGGTTTAGGAGCTTGTAAATGGATTGTGCAACGCCGTTTGGAGAAAACAAGCCCACGAGACTCAAACTCTCACGATAAACATTACAACAGGTTGAAGTTACTAATCTTAAGTAATAATTTTTAAAGAATTTCAATAGAAAAACTAAAAAAAAATAAAAACATCAAATGAATCTGTTAATTATAATAAAGATTAAATTCTTAAGGGTAAAATAAACTATGGGTTCAGATACATCTTTTTGCATCTACATAGCATTTTCTCAGTCCAGGTTTTAGTTACGTTTCCACTGGACTGCTTGTGAAGTTTCCCATTTAAGCTTCACTCATTTAAGCTGAGTGAGTTTCTACCTCTTTCTATTTAGTCTTCAGTGGTTTAAGGTGAAACCCTTTAGCCGTGCATGCTGTTAGAAAATGAACTCCAGTTAGTGATGAATGCAAAGGAAAAAAATCATGCAAACAACCTGACAAATAACCTTTTAGGAGGTTAAGATGACAAATATTAAAAGGAGGAAGAGGAGCTGAAACACAAGTTAGAGAAGGGAACGGTTAACAGAAAAAAAAAAACCATACACTTACAATGAGTATTGTGATGGGAATCATAACAGCTCCTAACAACTCATAGGAAATGGTGTCCTCCTTAAAGGGGTACTTTATGGAATCATCATTACAGAAAAAGCCTCGGCGGAAAGGCCGGTGCTGCAAATTGAGTATCCCAAATGGGAGTCCAGCTAACAGAAAAGCAACAAGAGAGACAGAAAACAGGTTATGAGCAGGATTCAGTCACCTTCCCATCATGCAACAGTGCGTGCCTTCACAAATGCAGTAAACAGCAGCCCGGTGAAAGGATCCCAGTGAACAGTGCAACCACTGAAACGTCTTCACCAACACCTCAGAAAAATGTGTTAATGGTTAAAGAGAGATCAATGGTGGGAAGGAAGGAACATTAATGAGAAAAACTAAAAACATAAAGGTCAGTGATGAGTGTCTTCATTTCAGCTGTGTCTCTGTGAAACACTAAAAAACACTTTGTTTTTATCAAACACTTTATCCCTCACTGCACCAAACTCCTGTTCTGCCAATAATGTTACAAATTAAAAAGCTCATGACACATTAGAGACAGATGGAATCAATCACCGACTACTAAAAGTAACAAACACACACACAAGCAGCCTGTCCAGCCTCCATCATCCTGCAGAAATAACAGCTCTGATCCAGAAGATCATTCCAGCTATTTTAGGAAACAGAGGACGCTGCCTGCATGTCTGTCTCTCTGATTAATAACAGCAACAGGAAGTTCATCCAACTGATCCACTTCAAACTGCTTCAAGAAACGTTAAATGAAACCAGTGAGGTTTGGAGTTCGGTCTCTTCTGATAGAAACATGTTTTGACTTCAGTAAAAATATTAAAGTTTTGGTGAGTGAATTCATCCAGTTTGAATTTGGCCTGAATTTAAACTTTTTTTTTTCCTGTTTTTAAGTGAACATGCTCCTTGGCCTTTAGCTTTCTGCACACCAAACTCTACAACGGATTATATCATTTCTCTTTGGATATCTGTTCTTTAATGTGCTGCTTTATCAGATGCCACAGACCTTGCTCATAGTGAATATTTTGACTTGCCAGACCATGGAAACAAAGAAGTGGAAGATTTCTGTTGAGGAGTGGCAGAAAATCAGCCTACTTCATACCTCAGGCCCCAGCACACCCTACACACACCTGTGGTACGTTTGTGTTTGACAAGTCAACATATTCTCCATGAACCAGGCAGCATGTCATGAAGGTTCCTTCTACTTACAGAAACAATAGGCAGGGTTAGGCCTACAGAGTACAGCACCGTGGCGGAGATTGTGCCGTGGTGGAAAGGGTAGCTGATGCTCTCATCGTTACAGAAAAAGCCCCGTTGATAGGGGCGGATCTTAGCCAGGTTATAGGCTGCCAGAGGCAGACCTCCTGTGGAAGGAGAGATTAGGGCTGGTTACTACAGGAAGACATTCTCAAAATAAAAAGCGTCAAAGCAAACTGCCGTTCAGGTGGACGGAACTGTTTTAATGCAAATGCAGCAATTTTAACAAAGCAGAAGTGTTTCCAGAACAAACTTATTGATTCACTGAACTTTTATTAAAAACAAAAGATGGAAAACTTAGCTAGTTTGGTTTTTCATCCAAAAGTTTAATTTGGGAAACCCATGAGAGGTCACGCTGTGATGTAAAGTCACAGCTGGATGATGTAAGAAGAACTGACTCACATTATTTAATTCTAGTTTTTTTTCTTTTCACAAGTTCAAATTCCTAAAAAGAAAAAAAGTGCATCACTCGGCTCAAGCTGATATTCTGCAGCATCATGACTCAACTGTGATATAAAACCAGTGACTTGAGCTGCATATGCTTTCTTAAAGCATTTTTTATCATTTGACAGGACAGAGCTTTAGTTTGGAGCTCACTAGACAGCTGGGACATGGTTAAGCACTCCCTATAGATAAACTGCTATAAAGATAACAGACTGTGCTAATTGGTAAACTTTAGACTGAGCAAAGTCTGCATGAAATGCTGCTGTCACCTCACTCATGTTTGGCCCATTTAGCTCATTGTATGGCAGAGAAAATGGTTCACTCATTCAATCAGGAAATGAGAGTCGGTTATTGAGCTGTAATGAAGAATTACAACCACTTAAACATAAAATGACGCAGCTTCACGATTAAATTATTTATTTCTGCCTGGTGTTTCTGTAATATGTGCTTCCCTTTTCAGCTGCTGATGGACTACAACAGCTGGAGGGGCAGAAAAGTAGGACAAAGATGCTCTCGGGCCATCGGCATGACTCCCATCAACTGCAGCAAGCAGTCATGTTGCTCTCTCTTTTTATTCCAATCCATGTGACTCTGCAGCCAAAAGGTTTCCCAGCACAACCACACAAAGACACAAAAATGTAATATTCAAACATAAATACACACGGCCTCATTTGACAGTGTGCAGTAACTGCATTGACTGAATAAGTTCCGCTATGCAGGCTCAAACAGGAAAAGCACTGTGTTCTATGCTAACTCATAATTATAGACCTAATGAAAACATCTTTGTCTTAACCTTATTTTAATCATACCATGTTGAGCAGTTTGCAGAAGTGTGTGACTGCTGGTGCTAGCCTCAGGTTGGACAGACTCTTTAAGGATGTCTAGTCAGAACCTAATATTCAGATTAACTTCCAAAATTAAATCCACATCTGGATCTGTTGGAGAGACTGTCATGTACAATCCGACTGCATGTTATGCTGGAAAACTAAATATTAAAACCGCTTTATGAATAGTCAAACTTGACAGCTTCAGCATCATGTGCAGGTTGCTGATTCTGATTTCTTAGGCAGACAGTCTAAAAGCAATTTATGAGTAATCGGAATGAATGTGATCTTAAATGACTGAGACAAAGCATTTCGTCTAGAAAGAAATCATCTTTACACTTCAAAGAATTGAGGATTTCACTGTTTAAAAACAAATCATTTTCTAAGTTATAAAAGTGGAACTTGTATAATTGGATTTTAGAGAAACAAATCTCAGAAACAAGATATGTGAGACAGTACACCATTGTGAGCAATTTAATCTAAATATAAATGTATAGGTTTAGCAATAAAACTAAAAATACATTAAAACTGAATAGCCTCTTCAAAACATTTGAGTTTGAACCCAAATAGATTATAACATTTTCCAAGCAGCAAGTTATTTTATATCAGAAAATGTATCAAGCACATAAAGACTTTAAAAAACTCCCCATGTGAGTGAATGACTCAGTCAATGGAAACATGGGTCAACAAACGGAGCTAAATATATTTTCTCTGATATGAACTCCTCGAATCATCAAAAACATTTAACCAGCCGACAATAATTTGACAAGAAACCCCAAATTATAGATGGTATGAAAACAGGTCATTGTTTTCTTCACGTGACAGAAAGCTGCTAAATATCTCAACAGGGTTACATCACAAATCCGCTTATAGCAGTAAGAGCAGCTGCAAACACACCACAGCAGAGTGATAAAGGCGTTTAAACACATACCTAGAATCAGACAGACTATGTCGAGCAGCACAAAGGGGATTCCTCTCGCCTCAAACATGTTGGCTCCTCTCTGTCTCGGTGCCGAGTCCCTGTCTGGCGGCTGCTGCGTCCTCCTGCGCTTTAATAAACCTCACGCAGAGATGCTCCTCCTCGAACTTAGCCTGTACCGCTAACACTTCGTAACTTTAGTTAAAACAATTTAAAAATATACGCAGCGACAAGTGTTTAAAAGAATAAACGTCGACGCCCTCTTTAAGAAAAAAAGACCACCCGACACGCAAGACAGCAGCTGTTTAAAGGCTGCTACACGCCGCAGTTGTTGGGTGGAGGTGAATTTTAGCCCAGCCAGGAACTCCGAGTAAGCTTCATGGTTAATTCACAGCTGTTTAAAACTTTTAACTAAACGCTGAGTAACACGGAGGGCCGGTCATCTGAACGGACACCTGCACCGCTGTCTATGTTGCAGCCGATGAAACACGAGCCGAAAGCGGAGCCGAAGAGCCCCGAAGACGTCACGCCGTGGCGTGCAGGCCCCGTGCTGCTTTCAGGTGTCAAAGAAAATGTCGTAAACATGAAGATTCATGATACGTTCAGAGTGGAGACAACGCAGGAGGCCATACTCATAGCCAAGGAAGATATATGCTTGTTATTGTTTTTAATATCTGAAATAAACTTTACACGAACAAAATAAAATATGTTAGAAATCATTTTAAAGTGTAAACGTTTATCTTTAAAAAATTTTATTGTACAATTTGAGTTGTTTTTTCTGTTGTTGTTGTTGTTGTGGCTAAATGATGCTTTAAAAGAGCCAAAATTCATAAGATATTAGCCGATCTGAGACAACAAAGTACTTCAATCAATCAATCAATCAATCAATCAATCAATCAATCAATCAATCAATCAATCAATCAAATAGGAAGTTTCTGATTTATTTCCTCTTTCTGTTTTGATTAACATATTTTGATTGTTACGTTGTGTTTATAATGTGTTTATAATGACGATCCATGTATGGTATTGAATTAATTTAATTCATAGGAGATTTGTGTGGAAGAAGAAAACTCCTCGAGTGAGGCTTTCTCTTCTCTATCTTCCATTTGATCCTGGTGGCTTAAAATGCCCTAACCTGTTTTGGTACTTAAGAACAATAATGTTTTATTTTTCTTCTGGGCATATACCATCCTGGGTAGATATGGAATCAAGTTGCTTTGTGCTGCAATACATTTATATATGTATATATTCAGATAAATTTAAAGATTTAAAAAAGGAGCTGCATTGGTGGCGCAGTTCGTTTGTACTGTTGCCTCGCAACAAGGTCGTGGGTACGGTGTACATTTTAGGACATCCTCAGGTCTCAGACAAAAAGTCCTCAGTCGTCAGTCCTCAGACCAAAAGTCCTCAGTCCTCAGACCAAAAGTCCTCAGTCCTCAGACCAAAAGTCCTCAGGTCTCAGACCAAAAGTCCTCAGGTCTCAGACAAAAAAAATCCTCAGTCCTCAGACCAAAAGTCCTCAAGTCTCAGACAAAAAGTCCTCAGGTCAGACCAAAAGTCCTCAGGTCTCAGACAAAAAGTCCTCAGGTCTCAGACCAAAAGTCCTCAGGTCTCAGACAAAAAGTCCTCAGGTCTCAGACCAAAAGTCCTCAGGTCTCAGACAAAAAGTCCTCAGGTCTCAGACCAAAAGTCCTCAGGTCTCAGACAAAAAGTCCTCAGGTCTCAGACGAAAAGTCCTCAATCCTCAGACCAAAAGTCCTCAGGTCTCAGACCAAAAGTCCTCAGTCCTCAGACAAAAAGTCCTCAGGTCTCAGACCAAAAGTCCTCAGGTTGCTGGCGTATTGGGGTGTCTCGGGGTCTGGGGTTGGGTGCTGCTGGGGGTGTCTGCCTGCTCTCCCTCCTGTGGCTGCCTGGCGGGATCTGGGCCCCCGGGTGCGGTCGGGCCCCTGCTGGGGCTGGTTAGCCCCTGGATCTCGGGTCTCTGGTTCCGGCTGGATCTGCCCTGGATGGCTGGCTGCAGGCCTGTGAGCCCCTCGCCGCGACCCCCGGGGGCTCTAGCGTGGTGACTGCCGGGTGACCCATGCGGTGTGACCCTCTGCGCTCTCTGGGGGGGAGTTTGCGGCTGCCCTGGCAGTGGTCTTCCTGGGGTGTCTTTTCCCTGGGTGGCCTCTGTCTGGACGTCTGGGGCCTGGACCTCCTCCGCGTCCTCCATGGGCCTTGGAGGCGGGTCTGTGGCTCCTCTAACTCATTATTGAATCTTTCTATGGAGAAACTTTACATACACAAGCGCGAATATACACACACAGGTGATCACAAGGTGTTCACATAAAGATGACTCAGGTGTTTTCAGACACATTGACTGGGGCTGTGGTTGACACTGAACTCACCTTGAATTAGTCTTTACCGTATACATTTTAAGGATATCACAACTGTTGTGTATTCATATGCTGTTTGTTGCTGTTGTATTTTTCTCCCTGTTTTGTTTGTTTGTGCTTTATTTGCAGGTCTAGAAGTGGATTCTTCAAGTCTCTTGTTCTCTTCTTTTTCTGTTTACTTTCTCCCCCACTCTTCTTCTGTACCCTTCCCCGTCCATTGGGATTCAAATCAACCATAAAAATATTCTAATAAAGATTTTTAAAGTTATATTTAAATATAAGTCAGGTTGAGCATTATAGCAGTGGTTGTAACGTCTCACCTGAAACAGCAACACTGTTGGGCTTGTTTTTGGCACTCAGACATCTATTCTGTTTGCTCTACAGCCAGACAGGACACGGGGTTAAAAAATAAATAAAATAAAATAATTTTAAATGCAGAATTCTATGGCACAATGTATGGCTATGGAAAAAAAAACAATTTTTTTTATTACAAATCAAATGATCCAAAACTCTGTGGATTTTGTCAAGAAAGTTCAAGCTCTCAAACTGGCACCAGGTGAAACCATCGTCTCCTTCGACGTCACTTCCCTCTTCACATGTATTCCTACAGCTGAAGCAGTGGAAGCTGTTAGGAAACGTCTGAAACAAGATGACTCACTAAGTGACAGAACAAACCTGACTCCAGACCAGATCTGGTCCCTCCTGGACCTTTGCCTTTCCATCACCTACTTCAAACACAACGACAAGTTCTACAGGCAGAAACATGGATGTGCCATGGGCTCTCCAGTGTCACCCATTGTTGGTAACACATGGAGGAAGTGGAAAACAGAGCACTGAACTCCTACAATGGAACAGCACCGAGCCACTGGTTCAGATATGTGGACGACACAAGGGTCAGAATTCTGACTCATGAAGTAGAAGGCTTCACCAAACACATCAACGCTGTGGACAATAACACCAGGTTCACCAGGGAGGATGGACACAGCAACAAACTGCCCTTCTTGGACTGCGCTGTACAAATTCAACAGGATGGAAGTCTCAGCATTGAGGTCTACAGGAAACCTACTCACACAGACCAGTACCTGCATGTTGACTCACATCACCCACTGGAGCACAAACTGTCAGCATCAGGACTTTACACCATCGGACTGAGAGTATTCCCACAAGAACTGAAGAGAAACAAAAGCAACAGAAATACATCAAAGAAGCTCTTTGAACCTGCAGATACCCAAACTGGGCCTTTGTTAAATCCACACAGACATCCAGAAAGGACTCACTCCACAACAACAAAAAAGACAAGGACCACATGCAAAAGCATCGTCATCCATGCAGAACATGCAGAAGTTAGAACATAACACAACCTTATCATTAAGTCATTAAAATTGTAAAATACTGACATTTCATGACTTAGTTGATTGGAAAATACTACAATGTACTAATCTAATACAAGTACTTTACCAACAAAGACTCAGAAAATGTTTGAAAAGAGAGTAAGTGGTTATATGTTTAAAAGGAACTGATGTCTTAACGAAAAAAAAAAAAAGATTTAGAACCAAAATTAAGGAATGGAATATTTCTGTAAACAGTGAAAAGTTGTGGAATAAATAACCTTAACAGGGATCGGAAAATTAGAACAGGAATGTGTTTGAAGAAATTAATCAGTTTGAAAGTTGAAAAATTAAGAATGTATTAATAATTATCTTTTGTAAAAGGGGGCAGAAATGATAAAATATTTTATTCTTTCTGCTCCTTTTCATTCAAAATGGTTTTGTGTTTAAAATACTGTTTGTCTTTATTTTGTTCTTTTTGAACGAATAAAACAACAACTCGGCACTGGTAATGGTACTTTCAGTAATGAGATGGGGTTCGATTCCCTGCAGTGCCAATCTGATTGTGTTAACACATCAACACGAAGGAACCAGTCCACACAGGTAAGTAACATCAGTACTACTAAGTCACTGATGACAGAGGGAAGGTAACGTTATCAGCTCTCTGGCTCCATCTAGAGGTCTCAAGGTAAAAATGCTTTAATAAGATCACAGATAATCTATATTAGTTTTTCTCAGTAGCTTTGGCGCATTTCTCACAACAGAATTAAAGTTTGCACAACAGTTAGTGCAACCTTCACAACTTGTAGTCATTTGGGCTCAACCTAGTGTCATTTTCCTGTTCATTTCATCCACTGGTCACCGTTTCTGGACATGAAGCGACTGAGTTAGTACAAATATCTGTAAAATCGTCACTTTTTCACTTGCTTTTATCATGTCTGTCAAAATTAACTCTACTTGTAGCGGCTGAATAGTCATTGTTCATACAACTAATAATCTTCATTTCACTGATTGTGTCATTGCACACAATTGTGTTGATGTTGTCAAACATTTTGTATCCAGATTCAAAATCTTTGTAATGTTTCCATGATAATGTCCATAAATAACTTTTCTCAGGTGAACCTGATCTTCCACTGAGTTAGAGGGTGTGTGAACATTTATTGCTACCAGTGAGACCAGTCAGCTGTGGTCAGCCAGTGGTTTGCAGCACATGACAGGATGCTTGTGGAGTATCTTCCTCCCTACTCTCCATTCCTAAATTTGATTTAGGAGTTTTTCTCTTCCTGGAGGTGGAAGGTAAATGACCGGCGTCCACATACCCAAATGACCCTGAGAGCAGCCATGGATGCAGCTTGTGATGACATCACAGCAGAGTCCTGCAGAGGGTGGATTCAGCACTCAAGAAGAAACTTTCCTCTGTGCATTGACAGAGCTGACATTCACTGTGATGTAGATGTAAATATGTGTCCAGACAGACGGAGCGTCTAGATGTCCATGACTGATCTGCAGCAGCGTCTGGTTTACAGGATCTTCAGTTTCTAAACTACTACAGTCTGGTTTACTGAGCCAAAGGGAGTTGATTCTTTGTAAATGTTTTTATTTCAGTTGAACAAGGCTGTGAAAAGTTCTAAATATACAGTATAAAGTAAAGTGTGTATTCAGTGTCTTGATCTTTCTTTTACTTCTAGTTTTCTAAATGACATGCATGGTATTAATGATGTCTGTCTGGACTTTACATTGGGCAGCACTTCCAGAGTCATCTGTCTCAATGAAAACGTGACTAAACCATGTGACTGTTGTTTATACGATGCTGGTGTCAGAACTTGTCATTTTGACAACACTGACACTTTCATTGACATAAAGACTTGCTTTTGAAGAACAAATAATCTATTTTGATTGAGAAACTTGCTTTTTCAAAAGGTGACATGCTTTTGCAGCTTATCTATTATGTTTTGCAGTTTGCACTAATTGTTTTGAGAAATGTCTTAGCAGTGGTGAAAACTTTAATTCTGTTGAGAGAAATGTGCCAAAGCTATTGAGAAAAACTGTAAAAAAAAAAAAAAAAAAATGTCACAAGTAAAGGAATCCAACTATGTTTTTGGTCATCCACCAGGAATAGCTCATATTGATTCTGTTCTCAGACTGAACAAGTGCTGGAAAAGATCATAAAAGAAGAAAATGCACAGTGCAAACAGTAGCAACTCTTTGTGTGAGTATCAGTCTGACATGAGTCACATTTTGCATTAAATAAAAAAAAAAACTGGTTCTGACTTGTCGAGTCATCGTCAATAACATAAAGTTTAATGATTGTTGTCCATAAATTAATTATCTTATTATCACTACTTAGTTTGGAGACATTAACAGAAATTAATCTTGAATTTTCAAGTCTCAGTTGGTTTAAAATAGACTCATTTTTGGTGACAAGTTGGCAAATGAACATACATTTAAATGTAAAGGATCAGAGGACTGTTACTTTCCTTTGAAGTAACTTGATTTTTATTGTTTTTCTTTCCTTAAACATCACCCACTTCGATGAAAAGCACATTTATGCAGGCAACAAGTAGAAAACAAATATTTAAAGTTGATGACATTTACAGAAATTAGGAAACATAAATTAAAGAGCAAAAACAGCCGACTAATAAGTTATTTAAAAAGTTTTACAAAAGTCCTTCAACCGACTGTTCAACAGCATGCTGTTTAGTTTCAAACCACGAGGTGGTGCTGTTTCATCACATATAAAACTTGCCATCTTTCAGAAAGACAGACAGTTCATATATTATTCCCATAAGGCACATAGATGAGAGGCTTTACAGCTCAGAGTCACAGATTTCACTTTGAACGCCTGAAATAAGATCTTTACACTGACATCAGCTCAAAAATGTGAGTGGATTCCTGTGTATTTTTCAAAGTTTGGTTAACACTTATTTCTGTATGCTACACATGAAGATCTAAAACAGGAAGTATAAACTGCTGATTTCATTTACTCTATTTAACAGGCTGCAGTCCTCTCAGTCATTAAACCCAAACTGGTTTGGAGTGTCTACTTTGGGTTTTGTTTCTGTTTCTGATTGCGGAGGTGAGCTTCGATCTCTTGCCTGAAGAAAAGCATGCCCAGCTGGCCGTGTGAGGCTTCGTTCATGGCCTTGGACTGCATGCACATGCGGTACTGGTCCGGAGGTAACTCATGGGCACAGTGCTTCTCATGCCACAAGTGGAACAAGCCACGCGACGGGGCTCGGACCACCAGGAGGTTGCTGTGGAGATACTTTCTGTAGAGATGGACATCTTCGCCGCCCCAGCCTTTGATGTCTATGTCAAAACCTCCTGAGGGACCAGAGTGAGAACATCAGGTCAAAGGTTTAGAAATCTCCATTTGTCATCTCCGACATCTTATTTAAAATATAAACAAATTATTTGCAAAATATTTTATATTTTCTGAGCTACTTTCATATACTGTATCGCCAAAATGCTGATTCGGAATCAGACTTTAAATTAAAGCTTGCAGAATGAGATAATTTAATCAATTATTATTTGTTCATGTGTGTGTGTGTGTGTGTGTGTGTGCACTCATCATAGTGAATTACCACGAGGTTAGTAGGAAATGAGAAATTTGTCAAAAAAAAAAAATCATTTTTGAGACAATAAATATGTTACATTTCAAAAACAGGGCCTATAATAAAGTGCATTATGACATGTATTACCTCTAATGGCCAGCAGGGGGCATATGATGTAAGATTAATTTTAGGAAATGCCTCAGAATCCCACGATTCTCAGTTTATAGCCTAAATTTATAATTTAAAACATTTTAAAAACTTAAACATGTTTTGAATTTGTGATCTTATTTTGAGCAATAACAATAAAATTAGATATATTTTAGAAAATTGCTTAATTGCAACAAACAAATGATCAGTGTTCTAGTAGCTTCTGCATCAGATCTACCAACTGCTTAGAAAAATAAATTTAAAAATACTGAATCCAATGCTTCAGAATATGAATACATAAACCCACTGGTAACATCATGGAGTTATTAAAATTTGTAATCTTTGAAATGAGAATTTCATTTATTCAAGAATCAAGGTCCAAAGGTTTTATTCAAATTCCATGAATCACTATTACCTGGATAACTCAGAACCTTCAACCTAATTAAACAATCACTGCCAAAGTGAAATATTAGCAGCAAATGTTTGTTGCTCCCTTTTGGTCAATTACCCAAGTATGGGAAATCATGTCCCTGTGTGGCCTAATTAATGACACCTCTAATCACTCCATTTAGAAAAAGGATGTATAATGCCAGGTGGTGGGCCCCACCTTCTTTGAAATATACCTGGCTTCAGTGTCAATTCTCAGTTCTTAAGCTCTTTACCTCGCTGAGAACACTTAGCCCGAATCAGGCTAAGTAGCTGCCGCTAGTAAGCTCTGTTTCTACTAAAGTTACTTAAAATTAGCTGGACAGACCAGAGTAAGTCGATGGCCTTGCTGTAACCTAGTGAGACGCCTCTCACTCACAGAAGCTCAACTGGAGCTTCCACATGAAGAGGTGGAAGGTCTGAACATTGATCTGGACATTCAGGGTCTGATGGAGGATGATGAATTCTCACCAGGTCAGTGTTTCACTGCCATGGTGGGCCAGGATGATCCATCTTTTGCTTTTCTTACTTTGCATCAGAGGAGCAGGAGAGATTGCATTTTGTATGACCTTTACGTGCACTGTATATAGTTACATCAACCACACTGGGGACATGTGACTGTGTGATCAGCTATTTGTGTGTTTTGCCAATCCAACCAGAGGTAAAGCCCTGTCAGGGCAGAAGCTCTCTCATTGGATTGTGGAGATCTCTCAGGCTTATACCAGCAGGGGTCTCACTTTACCTCAGGGTGTGAAACCAAACTCTACCAGTGGTGTGGTTTTGTTAAGAGGGGCGCCCATGAGTGACATCTGTGCTGTACTTGACTCAGACTTTGATGGCTGTTCTCAGGGTGTACATGTACCATACTAGGCTTGGGCTCTATCCAAATTTTGATACCGTCAAACCATCTCCACATTTAACCGTGGTGTATGATATTACCGTGACCAGGGTTGGACTGGGACCAGAATTCGGCTGCCTGAGTATTTATGTGCAATTGTGCCTAAACAATAAAACACTTCCACTGCAGCATCTAATTGATTTTACTTTGGAGGGAAACTAAGTTGATGTAAATCTGTCTGGAGAGGCAATCCAATTCTCCCAGTGCAAAGGGCACAGGGAGATGCTGCTGCTGCTCAGAGCTGCTTTATGCAGAACAAAGTAATAAAATCCCATCCCTGTTAGAAAACAAATATAATCCCAAGCCATCTGTGTGCTGTAGTTTTTCATCTCCATTAAGTTATAGCATCATTAGCATAGCAGAGTGTATTTTTTGTTTGCTTATTGAAGTTGATGAAGTCTCATTTTCCGGTGTTCTGACACCTCTACACAGATAATTAACCCTCAGGAGTAACTGCTGAGACACGACTAGCATCACTGCTCTGCGTGAACATTCTGTGTTATTTACCTATGTTAATGAAGTCGGACCTGTACTGGCAAGTCATCCCAAAACCAAAGTCCCTCCAGAAACCCGTGTCCTTTTTGATCACCTGAATTGAGAGTTAAATGCACACACACTTGTAACTTCAGCAGACACACACTCTGTATGTCTAGCAGATGGAACAGATAAATATTTCACTATATTTTCTACAAGAGATTTGCAGTGTGTGAAAAATGAAAGAAGGAAGGAGGCAGCTTGGATTGGTGTTACCAGTTGTTGCTCCACAGGTGGGATGTGCTCAGGACTTCCATAGATCAGAGTGGGGTTGTACTGGCTGAATAACACAGGGTAGAACACCTTTTTACCTGCAGACACAGCAGTCAAACTTACTTATGATTTCATAATAAGAATGTGAAAGCAGACTAAAACACTTTTAATGCAACATTTAATCACTTTTAAATATAGTTTGGTTAACTGTATTGATATTTTAACGACATTTACATTACACTACAGGTGTCTTTACAGTTTTTCTCAGTTGCTTACACACATTTTCTGGTACTTGAGACACAATGACCACAACATGTAACTCATTCCCCAACTCCCTGAACCAATTCTGCTAAACTACAAGCTAAATTCCTGCTTTACACTCAAATTTCAGTTCTAAAACACACTTTTTTCCAAAACACAACACATAATTTTCTGCTTTTGGCACAATTTTCATGCAGAAAATATCTTGTTTTCACAGGGAACACACTGCCATTCAAATATGCACACATCCAGACTTTCCAAAATGAGGATAGGTAAGAAATCTTCTCTTACTAGAAACTTGCAGTACTGCATATCAATACAGTACTCAGTGAGTACAGTACTACTGTATTGCCTGTGGACTGTTTTGTAGGACAGTAAAAATACTGTAAAGTATGTTTCAAGTATTTAGCAAATGTATACCTACTTTGTATTCACAGTATTTTACTATTTGTTTGGCAGAACTGACAGACGACTACAGAGGCGGTCGGGACGTTCTGTCTCCTGAACATCACGAACATGCTAGAAAACAACACCACAGAAAACCACAACAGAACGGAGGATGCAGCATAGTTTTTTTACTGTAACTGTATATAGTCATTTCTTCTGTTGTTTTGTATGTAGTGAATGTGCAACTTTTGAGTGTATAAGGCCATTTTGTAATATATTTTGTATTCAGTTGAAGGGGGTCGGTCATATAAGGTTTTTCTTCTTCCTCCACCTTTTTCACTCAAAGGATTTGTATTTTGATTTGACATTTGTATACTGAATTTTGTTGAGTGAAATAAACTTATTGAATTGTGTTGGTTGGGAATGGGATATACATTGTGTACAATGTTTTTGCAGGAAAAATAAAATGACTGTAAATGTTACCATGTATTTGTGTGTTTAGAGTGTAAAAACATTATTCTCAAATATTTTACACAATCACATTCTATGTATATACTGACTGTAGGAAGTGTAACACTGAACCAAACAAGGCTGAAGTCATTCTGATGAATGGTGAAGAAGTGTTTTCTATTCATCACACTATGATGATCACAGTGTTTTACATTGAGACCATCAGTGTTCAGCTGGTTCTTATAAATGTCTATTCATTTGACCGTTTGTGTGTGACTTTTGACAACAATCACACATTTTGAGCAGACATCACATTGTTTTGAATGTGAAGTTTAGTTTTGCAGGACCATTGAGGGATTTTGCCAATTGTATGTGTTATTTTGGATTTGTGTGTAGAGTTCTGAGAACATGAGACATGATTTCAGAAAATGTGTGTAAGCAATTGAGAAAAACTGTAATACATCTATGATTAGTGTGAACAATATTTAAATATACAGAACTTCTAATTGCCTTTAATGAAGAAAATCTGGCATTTTTAAGAGCTTAAACTCAGTGTTTTCTTTTCAAAATGCAAATCCAGGAGCAGAGGGAGATTTATAAAGAACCCAAACCATATCAGCTCACTACTCTAAACGTGAAGTGGTTCTATTCTGAGCTCCTCCTGGATTTCTGAGCATCTTGTCTTCAGGCGTAGCATGCAAAAGGAGAAAATGACATGCTGGCACCAAGAAATGCCACCAGAAAGGTAATTCATGCAGTTTAGAATACAGGAAAGTTGATGCAGATGAGAACAGGGTCGGAAAAGTAGAAACCATCGTATAAAAACTGAAAGCGAGAAGCAATGAACCTAGGACTTTTATCGAAGGAAGACTGATTTATTAAAGAAAACTTTGACTTTTCTTATTGTTTAGTGTATTTTTAGAATTTTGCAGCTTTTGTTTTTAAAAGCTGTTCAGTTCAATTAAACTATCCGTTTTACCTGTGTTTAGTCAGAGTAAGGTAAAAATTAACTAGCTGGCTTAGGTTTAGGCATCAATAATTCTTGTTTTTGATGCAGAAGGCCTGATTTCTGCAGTTTTTCTGAAAGGAAAATTTCAGATTTTCACAGAACAAGTGCTAAGCAATTAAGGAGAATCCATGGCAGCAAAGCAAGCAGATCTGAGAAATACATGAAATATACAAGTTTCAGCCAGCAGATGAAGAACTTGTTGCTTTCAGTGATATCAACATTTAATTTCAAGACATTGTCTGCGATACAGAGCTAAAAACATGTCCAAGTTGATGCAGCTATGGATGTTTTTTTTTAAAATATCAGATTAAGTGATAAATTGAGAGTTTTGCCTTATTTTCTTTTACAACTAAAGTGCCGAAACTTCACAAGAAAAGCTGCAAAAAAATCACATAACAGCACAATTTAAAGCTCCTCCACCTGGGAGAGATTTTCAACATCTGATCTGTGGGAGTTGTTAAAGAAGCAGCTGTTTTTTTTGTTTTTTTTTACAAAGCATTCACAGATTCCACAAAACACAAATGTGGATCTTTATTTATTTATCCTGAAAGCGCTCGCTGTCAGTGTGTGCAAGCGTCTCACCAGGCTGCGTGTTGAGCCTGCAGGTGTTGAGGAAGTCAGCGGTGAAGTAGATGTCCACATCGCAGAAGAAAAGCAGCACGTTGCCTCCCTTCCAGGCCCGGGCCCCGACGTCTAGACCCCGTCCTCGAGAGAACTCCTCGTCCAGCTGCAGCAGAGTGTAGTTCTTAAAGTTGACCTCTCTTTAAAAACACACAGATCACAAATGTTACTTAGAATTTGAAATTATTTCAATTAAACTGCAAGAAAATACAAGATTGAATTAATAATGTGCATATCACTTCTACAAAAATGACAGTGTTGGTGTCTATTTACTAGATCTAGGTTAGGACTTGGATGCTCTTTTGGCTGATTAATGCATCCATTACTTAAATAAACACAGCTCAGTTCTGCAAACTAAAAGTATTTATACAACCCACTAAAGGAAAAGAATGTAAACTGAAAAGAGAAACTCGTATTTTGAAGAAATCTTGAAGATTAGATCTTGCAGAGTTGTTTTTCTTTTCACTATCGTCTTTAACCCCCCCCCCCCCCCCCCCCGCCTTCAGATCAAATTTCTCAAGAACAAAACAAACGCTAACCTGCTTTTCTCTTATTTGCATCCACATCGAAAACGAGTTCCGAATTCAGGTCAGAGGGAAACAAACCTTCCTCTGTTGCTGACTTTTAATTGCTGTGGCCTGAGTAAACAAAAACAGCTGGATCTAGATGCAGACAGCTGTGGCTTTTTTCATTAGCCATAACAAATCACGCTGTTAGTCACTAATCTCTTTACTCATACGCGCGCCTACACAGACGCATACCAGCTCACATCAGATGGAGGAAGCAGACTGACTCACGTGTCTCAGTCAGAAGCAGAACAAACAGGATAAAACATCTTGTTTCATTTATGGGATGCTGGCTAACACGACACATGGAAAACAGCAAGCCAGAGGGCAGGTAGACAGGAGAAACAAACACAGATTTGTAGGAGGGAACGAGGATGACCAGAGGACATAATTCACCTCAAGCAGCTTGAATCACACCACCCACAGTGTCAGCTCTCTGATATATGTGAGTTTTTATCTATGAATAGGTGGATTTATTCACTCGTGCTACCGCGTAAAATCCTTTGTCTCACTTTGATCCATTCAGCCTCTCTCATAAATAAAATAATAAAACCTTTTGATCCTGAGCAACTGTAAATCCCAAAGATAAAAAAAAAAAAACATGGCACCAGTTACAACTATTTTATGTATCTGTCTGAACTACGACTTCCATCAGGCCAGTGAAAACAGTGTCTCAAACATGTCAGAAGACTTCAAAGTGAAGGTTTAGCATATAAAGTCCTTCTGTTCTGAGCACAGAGCCTACAGGGTGCAGGTCTTTCTGCAGGATCCAAAGCGAGTCAATCTGTTTCAGTGTGAGCGGTGGACTGAGCTGCTGGCACTAAAGTGTCCACAGATGGCAGAGACAGAACAATGGCTCTGCTTGTTTCAAACAGCTTCAATACAACACCAGCTGTATTCACATGTTGATTCAGTCTGAGCTTTAATGTGGCAGGAAGCTCATCTGTCTGAGACCAACAACAAGCCATAAACCATTAGAAGAGTCTAAACCACTCAGTCATTCTTTTGTGGGATTCAGGTGGACACATTACATCCTTGATTTTCTCTTCTGTGCTTTAAAATTTAATGTGTTCAATTATTGAGCAGAAAAGTGAGAACAAGGATCTAAAGATATATATTTTTGCCCGTTTTATAACATTATAAATAATTACTATCCCACTTGTTGTAGATAACTTCCTGAACAGCCTCTGATTGGAGAAATAGAGTTCACATAGGGGTCTGCAACCTTCAACCCCATGGAGGTCATTTCTGTAAAGTTGGATTGTATAAGTGGATTTGTAATTTACTTCAAGTATTATATCAAAGGCAAGCTTTGACTTTATTTAAAGTGCCCATGACTCCATATTTAAACAGGTCTTTGATGCCTCTAGATTAGCGTTGCACCATTATAACTCAAAATACGCTGTAATTATTTCCTAACGAGCAACTCAGAGATCAGAAGAAAGCGCCGCCTTCCGGTTCTGCTGGGTTTCTCCTTATTTGGCAGCCTGGCACTTCTGCTGCAGCAGGGGGCAGTGTTGTCGCGTGAAAGAGAAACGAAACTGAAACTAAACACTACACGGTCTATGGGCAATGGCGGCGGCACTGCCTCGCTCCAGGTGTCGTGAACGTGCATGTGGGAGGAGAATTGACCATATAAGCAAGTCCGGATCACTATGACCTCATAGCGGGCTGGAGTGAAAAAAACTGTTTGAAACCTGGGTCTGAAATCTTGAAAAGCTTCTCACTGGCTGTACTAGGAGACCGATGGACGCCGTTTGTTGCTCTTTCTGGCAGGTTTAAGGTGAGAACTCAACGTTGCAACATGATAGATAAGTCAGAGAACATGAAAAACGATGTCATGGGACCTTTAATCAAAGTTACAAAGAGTAGCTGCAAAGGGCGGTGTGTGGCTTCACAGGTTGCAGACGGCTGATCTAACAGCTAAAGCCAAAGTGTATTTCTGATTCTGGTGAATGCAGAGGTCAAGTCCTGCAGAATTGTCTTAACGTATTTGTTGAACTTTTTGAAGCTACAAGCGGTCACATTTTACATTGGAGCAAGCTAGCTGCTCCCTCCGTGACGCTCTTTGTGCTGAAGCCTTTTTCTGTGCTTATTTAACTTTCAATGTGAATAATTCGATAAATATGGTGCTGATCAATTCTTGATCATCTGCATCACTGTGTGGAAAAATTCAACTTCTTTTAGAGAGACGATTTACAAGATTTTAATTGTGATAAGTGGTGGGCATGAGGGAGAATGAGGGCTTGATTTTGAAGCTCTTGAAACTCTTCAAACACATCAACTTGTGGAGAAATCACATCACCATGGAGACTAAAGTGAAGTCCCAACCCATTTAAAGCCCTTACTGGGGGGTCAAGTGTTGGTTTTAGAGTTAGAAGTAGATAATAGTGAGGACATCTATCGAGCTTCCCTGTTGGGATATAAAAAAATAACGTGTAACACTGTCTCTTAAATGTGAGCTTAAAAAACCCTTATAGCCGAGTATGAAGTGGAAAAGTCAATGTTTACTGAATGCCTGATTTCTAAATGGCTTGATATCCTGCTCTTATTCTCCCTTTTTGACCACAGACATCAGCCCCTTTTATGGCTGAAAATAGCCCTTTATTTACTGTAGGAGTGATGGTCTGTGCCTTGTAGCAGCTGAACTTGTTGAAATCATGTCAAAGCAAAAAACCTGAGAACAGCTACCCCAGTGAGTCTCAGCAGTAGGTCTGATCCTGTTGAGTCAGGACAGAAGGTGGACGGCTTGTTGACTACAGCTCAGACTGTAAGTTCCACATTCAGAATGACATTTATTCTTATCACTTTCTCTATGATACAAAAGAGCCCTGTTTGCTTTAAAGTCCTTCTAGGTGCATCACTTTCTGATCCACTTTGTTCCAGTCTGAACAACAGAATGGGAAGTTTTTCAGACCACGTCACATCTGCATTTTTCTTCTTGCATAGCCAGAAAAACACACTAGTTGAAGCTTTTATGGGTTCAGCGTTGAAACCGGTCAACTCAGTTGATGTTAACTTGTTTGTTGCTTTCTATATCACGTGGTTTTTCTTTTATTCTGTTCTCTTCCTACACAAGTTAGCCTCCAACCTTGATGAAATTAAAACACTCAAGCTGTGTTCAATAGTTTTCACACATATATTTCAAAACATCATAATTAGGTTCTAAATAATAACCATCAAATATGCACTGCAGTAATTTAAATAAACGTATGTCTTTTAGCCTTTTATGATAAGTTTACCACCTATTTGATAACTCAGATTCAACCCTAGTGGCCAATCTTGGAATAGCAGTTTGGGACATTTTCTGTATCAGCTCAGACATTTTTTTCTTGGCTTAAAATGTATTTATTTCCCAAATAAACCACCTCTTTTTACATATTTTTATTTCAGCAACACAAGCCTTTAAGTTGATACTTGAGATTTTTAAAATGTAAATAGTGGACTTTCATTTGATTTTTGAAGGCTACAGTCTGCTGTTAATGAAACAACAGAGGCTGGTGTTATTTCCTCAGGACAGTTCCATGAAAACAAAACAAAACAAAAAACAGTCTGGGCTTTAGACGAGGTAATCAGCAGTCTACACATGTAACACAGAAGCAAGCACAAGCTATAAAAAATGTAGAGCTGTCTCTGGCTAAAGCCTGAGGCAAGACAGCTACACAACTCAATGAGACTGAGTGATTTGTACAGTGGATCTGCACTAAACCTCATGTTTTCCTTATGACCAAATGCAATGCTTCTAATTTAGTTATGATTTGCTTGTCATCAAATCCACTTGTAATCTTCCTTTATTAACGCCTGTGTAAAGTTTTCTTCTTCCTCTGAGCTTCTAAAGGCTCATCAGTGAACTGACCCGTCTGTAAACAGGCTGCAAATTAAGAGAAGCCCGTTTGAGGGAGTGATCTCATTCTTTGCTCATTTGATCTTTTTCCACTTTCTTGCATAATCCATGTTAATCGGCTTGTTCCATCCTTGGAAATGAATGTTTTTTTTCTACAATAGTTTGCCTTTCATATCTTATCTGTACACCTCCCTTCTAACTTCCTTTCCCACAGCTTGCCAACCAACCGTTGGCTCTTCTCTCTGTCCAGTAATTATTTAGGATATCAGAACAGGTCACTCATGCTTCTCTCTCCTTTAAACACCACCTCCCTCCCCCGTCCTCTTTATTTCATGTTGTTCTGAATCTCTAATTTGAAAGATTCAGAAATGTATACCCACCCCGACCCCTCACGAGAGTTTGGAGCTTTGAAGTGTGAATTTATTAGCATTACATTTGTCTGTTTTCAAACACATTCTGGTATCTGGTAGAAAGTTCCAGCAAACTTAAACTCTGATTGTCTCAAACACTGCATCTTTTAATTAGCTCCTTTGTCTTTTAATGCAATAAAGTCCGCTTGTTTTAGATTTATTATCATTTGCTAGAAACAATCCAAGATCATTTAAACCTTATTGCACTATCACAAGAAGTTTCTAGTTGGTTATAAAAGCCGGTAATAAATATGTAAATGCTCCTGGAGACCATTTGAGCAGAGATGATGTGCTGCTTAAAGCAGGAAGTGTGACTGGGATGTGATTTTAGAGGAAAAAACAGACCTAAAGCTGGAGGTCATTTCTGAGTAGGAGCAAACTAAACCAGTTAGCGGAGGTGAATTCAATTTGCTGGAGGAGCTCTGCAGAATAAGACTGATCCGAGGGACTAATGATGCTGACAGGAAACTGATGTTGGAGAATTAAGACGTGTGGAGGTGGGCTTGCTTCTGAACTGTAACGCTGAGTGAACCAGTTACACCAGTCTCATCAAAACTCTGCATGTAAATGATAAAATAATCCGCACATCGTCAACCCATCAAATTACTTTTAAAAAATGAAAAAATTATCCGTTTAAATGTTCAAACTAAGGGGAAATATAGTCAAAATCTTCAGAATGTGATCAAAGTGTGATAAAATCAGCGAGGCAGTAACAAGTATATAATGAGCCATCCACAGAGTTTGAGTCTTTTAGAAGGAAAGATGAAGAGTTCAATCTGACAAATGAGACAAGGAGAGTTATTATTTTAGAAAAGCATCATAAAAACACAATTTGTGTTTGCATTCACACGAGGAAGCAGGGAGAACAGTTAATTAAAAAACCTCAAAACAGATTCAGAGTAATTAGATCGAACTTGTAAATCTTCAAAACACTTCCTCACATCCTCCTTCCCTGAAAGCCTGTGTGCAGCTTGTGATTGGATCTATGATCACAACACGTGTGTGTGTGTGTGTGTGTGTGTGTGCACCCATCTGAAGTTCCTGATAATGAGACCACAGGTAGTTATCTTCTAGCAATGATTCCCATTCATTTCAGCCACCGACTGATAGCCAGATAAAAGAACTGGAGCACAGAGTTGATTACAGAGAACGATTCACACCCAGATATGCAGCTATATAAGAGATGAATGTGTTGTTAAACTGTGAGAGGAATACTAAAACCAGCAGTTCGCTTTAACACCTTAGTTTATGAGATTCATGTGTTCATTTCAGCTCCAACTGTTCCTATTGTCCACTACTTGCCCATTATTCTTACAGTTTTGTTCAACTGTTGAATTGTATGTCACTTTTGGTTTGCTTTGTATAGAAAAAAGCTACAAAACAATTAGTGGTTCAAGCTGGAATAGTGTCATTTGATAGCAGACAGTAGTACATTGTATGGAATGACTATGACTGCAAAAATAAAGACAAGTGAGAAAACCCAGCCCATAGTTCAGACATACTTCACAGTACAAACTGGGAGGGGGCGGCGGGGGTGTTGCCTTTTATACTTCCTACATAAAATACTTGAGACACACAAAAATATGTGTGACCACTGACTCTTTTGCCATTCACAATTTAAGAAAACCATTGGACAGAACTGACTGTTTTTTGTGTAGCAGCTCCATGTTTGAAGCTTAGTTTCTTTACACAAAGCTGTACATCTGTGGATTTATGCCTCTGTCTCACAGGATGTGGTTACTGTGGTGACTAATGAGCCACTTACAGCAACGTTAACATTTCTGTAGTTCTAGACATCAAACATAGGTACATACGTACTTTGTCATAGATTTGATTAATTTAAATTTAATTAATTTTGGGCAGTAGTAGTAGTAAGTGCAAAAAGCATTCAAAATATTGCTTGCTTTTTCTTGACAAGTTTTGAATATTTCACCATTAAATGTGTTAGCGTTTCAAGTTTGTTGCTGTGTTCTTCTTTGCACATTTGCAGCTTTGAAATAAACTATCTTCTATTCACTTTCAGATCATTGCTGCTTCTTTTTAAAATCCAACAGGGAGACAAAGAGACGCTGTGTGATGCTGGAGATGGTCCGACTGATTCAAGGCCACATGCAAGTCTTCGAGGCAGGGAAATCGACATGCATCACCATAGCAACCCCTCAGGGAATCTGCAGAGCAATTCTTGGCGGACCTAACTCCTGATCAGCCAACGACGACGTCTCCTGAGGTGGTGTGGGTGTCGAGGTCCATGTACGAGGGCAGGGTGAGTCAGGGATAATGGTAGGCCCGGTGTAATCTATCAGTGTTGGTTGCAAGCTCTTCAGCTCTTCAGCATGGGTGGCACAGTGCTCCATTATTCATTGAATAGATGACTGGCTGTGGCAGGACGCCGAGCCAGGAGGGTGTGTGTTTAAAGTTTGTGTGTCATGACAGGATGAGCGATTACAAAATGCAAACAGGAGATGGTTCTAGTGTTTGTGTAAAAGTAGCAAAAACTTGTTGTTTAAAACGTTTTGGGACATTTCATATTCTGCAACGGTACTCAAATTCAAACAGCTGACGTTGGCTGCAGTTCAGACCCACCTGGACGTGTTTTCTAGCGTGTTGCGGACTTCACTCATCTGCTCGTTCCCAAAATACACCACTGTCAGATGCACCCGGCCATCCTGACGCACACACACTTCCCTGCACACACACAGAGAATAGGAAGTTAGGGATGAAAGTGTTATAAACTGAGAGGGGGAGGAAGGAAGAGAACCAAGATTGCACAGAGTTATGAAGAGAGGGGCTTGAAGGTTTTTTGTTTGCTGAGGGGGAACCGTTCTAAAATGAAGTGGAATGATAAAACCATCCTATAACTAGATCACAGATAAATATAGACGCAAACAGTTCCCATAGATTCCCTCTCATCATTTTAGTCCTTTAATAAAAGTTTGGATTCTGTAAAATTCAAGTGCAAAGAAACAGCAGTACAGTTACACTATTTAATAAAATATATATCTAAGGCAACACAATATGTAAAATGATCATTTTTAGCGATGTTATCATGCTTTTTTCTGATTTACACCAACAAAACTTGATGGTGAGTAAAATAATGACATCAGGTGGAGATTGCTGCTGGTACTTTGATGGAAATATGTCAAATACATCACATGTGTGCTGCAGATTATTCATCTCTCCCACATGGCACATGAATGTGCACATAAACATTTTACCAGATATTTTCCCAGAAGAACGTGGAGCAAAGTTCACAGGATACTGAGGAGACATGAGTAACAGCATTTATACAGTCATTATAAATGTTATCATTTATGAGTTTTTACAGACAAAATGGATTTTTTTTGTATTTGTCCCTGGGATCAGAGAGCATTTTATTGTTTAAAAATAATAAGATTTTTGTTCAAATTGACAAAATTCCTTTCCCCACTTCATAAATATCTAAATACTCTAATTGAAAATTATTAATTGTATTTATCCCCTATAAATACCCAGACACACACTGTGATACACGCAGCCTCTTTAATGTAAATGAGAGGAAAATGTTCACTCAGCAACTCGCTGTCTTTCAAGTAAGTACATTTGAGCCAAGCTGTATATCAACCACTGCAGGACTGCCCAGAGGGGGGCATTTTAATGGGCTGCAACAATTCCACTAAGCATGTAAAAAGAGCTGCGATAAGCAGCGGCGGCGGCACGATAAATCACACACATTAAAGAGGACGTTTCCTCTACTGATGGTGGCAGACTGCAGAGCTGAAACAAGCACGTTTGGCTGTTAGCTGATAAGGTTTGACGGCTTGTCCTGATATAAACGGGATTCTATACAAAAAAACTGTAGCTTTGATATTTAGTTTCACTCTGCAGAGCTGCACTGACTGAGATTTGGACCTTTTAAACAATCTGTTTAGTTTGTCCTGCATGTATACTTAAATGTTTTTATTTATTGTGATGCACGTTTGGGATTTCTGTTATTTTTATGCACAAAACATAAGTATGAAACTTGTCTTGATGGAGGATTTTAACCCCTGTGGTCCTATAGGGAACCTCTTTGCAGTCATTATTGTTTGTTTGCTGCTAGAAGCAACTGATAAGAGCACAAATACAGCAGTAAAAGTTAAACATTCCTTCACATATATGGAAAAAGAATTGTGATCTGTGTTCTTCTAATGTGTCACATTTTACTACGTAACAGGTCAAAAAGAACTATGAACATATTTTAGTTTTTCTGTTTGTCACTTTTTGAGGCTGGTTTCAGGAGAACTGTACGTACCTGAAGTTGTGCATGAACTGTTTAAACTTCTCCGTTCTTCTGGACAGTGGGACGATGATGTTAATCAGGACGTCGGCCGTATCCATCCTCTCATTTTTCACTTTCATCAGGGGTCCGAAGGGCCGGAAAAAGACCAGACGTCTGAATTCGTGAGTGGAGTCCCCTCTGAAGGTCAGCTCATACAGCGTCCCTTTGTCCCTCTCTGTACGAGTGATACCTGACAGGTAAAACACACAAACCTGAAGTTATGATCACACATACTGTATATGTGAGGCGATGATGCTGAAAGTCTCTTGGCTCTGGGTGAAAATACACAACATGCATGTAATTGTGTGGTTATTTACAACCGTAAACATGAACAGCAGCAGATTATAGCTCTTCTGGTGCAGCCAGGGGTCGAGTTTGGACCAAATTTCTACATATTTCTGCCAAAATAACCTTGTAATATAAAACTGATGGGAATGTAAAGGTTTATAAAACAATATTTGAACGAACCGCTGTTAAAATGATGACACTGGAATGGTTTTAAGACAGCTAAAATCCATTTTGGAGTTGGGTCCATTTAATCTAGCAGTTAGCTCATCAGTCCTGAAAGACATCAACTCTATTTCTTTAAACAAAGGCTGTTTGGGAAGCAATCAATAGTAATAATTTATAACTTTTACACTGAAACAATTCAAAAGGCAAAAAAAAAAAATCCCTGTAAACATCTGTATTTATTAAAGTGAATAAATAAGGTAAGAAGTGAACCAGCTTCATGACACCAACCCAGTTCTGCTTTCAGCCCATTAATTAGCACTCCTGCCATGTGGTGTTCATTACCTTCCTTGGTATATTTAATCTGAGGATTGCCCTTTTCAGAATGTTTCACTCTCTTGTATAAAGTCTTGTTTTCATTTTTTGCCATAGTCAGCACATTTGTTTTATTAGAATCCTTTGCTGCTGCAGCCTTTAGATTTGTTTTAAAATAAATTCATTTCCCTCCAGTTATCCGTTTCTGGAACATCGCCTAGATTTGTGAGTCCTTTGCTGCAAACTTCAGCGCATATAAGATGCATTTCCCCCTTTATGATTTTATCCTAAAATTAGCCATGAAGGAACAACTTTCTTTATTTATTACCACAGCTGTTATTGTGTGTTTGTGGATCTCATAGTTTTATGTGACAAACTGGCGTTTCTTTTAGGGGAAAAAAGGATGAGAAATTCTCCATGCATTCTGATGTATTTGGGCCAAGAGCCAAAACAACATGCAACATCAAACAGACACTCACAGACATGGAGGCTATTTTAGTCATCTGGACTAAAAGACGTCAGCTTGTTCCCCAAGAGAAACGCTGTTTTCCTATTTCTCAGCCATTACTTAGATTTTTTCCTCACCAGCTGACCCCATGAGGTCGCGTAGCGAAGATGGAAAAGAAGGGAAACTTGTTACAGAATGTGAGAAGTGAGACCAGACCAGGCATAAGAGGGAGAAGAAAACCAAGAATGGATGTATGTGATCTTCACAGGAAGGCTGGAGACAGTAACGGCACAGACAGATGGAGGAAGAAGATAAAAAGAGGAGAGAAAGAGAGGGCTTTCTGTGGGCAAAGATCTACAGCCTGATAGCAGCTTAAATTAAAGCCATATTGTTGAAATGAAAAGCTTCCTGCCTCGATTCCCAGGGGGGACACGATGAGCTTTCATTAAGTAAATTTGTTGAACGGTTTAAATTAAATGCCTTTACTTCCAGCCTGATGCCATATCTCCCATTGGCTGCATCACTTTACTATTTGTGCAGAGTTTAATTCCTCAGTTTATTTATTGCATCCGAAAATGCTTCCATCAGTCTCGCAATCTCAGCTGCCTTTTATTTAACTAAAACTGCTTGCTCAAGATTCAATAAAAATTGATATCCATTAAAGATAATTACAAAGAGGAAGCAGCTCTGTCTTGCTCCCTAGATCAGAGAACGTGAAATGCACCTATTTACAAAAGTGCGTGCTGATTTATTGAATCAAACGATCATAAACACACACTTAATATAGATTACATACATAAAAAGCTACATGTGGTGGTTTTTACTCCCAGCAATGTGCTTCTGTTTTCTTTTAAACTATTACCTATCCACACACTGAAGAAAGTGACCTTCAAAGAACACACACACACACAAACATGTGGATGAGGAGCAGCTGGGCTCATTTCCGGAGGTTTTGATCAGAGCTGAGAGGAGCAGGGGATATCCTGGCAGTCGTTACGTACAAACACACACTCAGGTTCCTAACCCTCCAGGGATGAACTGTGATTACAAAGAACAACAGAAAAAAGGACAAACCTGGCACTGATCTGGTGCTACCATGAGTCCTGCCTGGCTGACCTGATCACAAACAATGGACGGCGCCTCAAGTACACTTGTAAGACCACTCAGGATGGTTGATGACGCATTCAGATGAAACCACTCTCAGGCTGTTCTGCAACACTCGTAGTCCCATTTGTATAACAGTGTGAATATCAATGCACGCAGCAGAGTTTCACTTGGATATTTTCTCACTCTTTGGATTTTTCTAATGAGAACAAAATCTGCAAAAAGCAGCATCCAAACTCCCAGGATGCATCATGTCCTGCTCGTTGTTTGTGATCATCCCTGTAGCGATGGTAAACAAAGCAGCAGTGAGACAGAGCTCCAGATCTGTTCTAGCACCTGAAGTTATCCTGTTTATTGAAGAGCAAAGCTCATAACCACCGTCAAAGACTGTAATAACTCAGAGAAGCTTTTTGGAGTTGTTGAGCTAATCAACATAAAAACTCTGACTGTGTACAAATTACTTCATGGTACACAGAACACAAGAGTTTAAATGCAGTGTTGTTGAATGAAATATGAAGTGCTCAAGTGCTTTGTGGAACTTCACTAGTTTTACAAGCAGTAAAGCTGCTGTTTTTGTGAGCAATTTTTTCTTTTTTTGCCTTTTTGTGTATCTAAAAATGGTTCAAAGTAAAATGAAAGAGAATTTATAGGTTAGCGTGCGTGTATTTAGCTGGCAGAAGGGCGCTGACACCGAAATCTGCAACATCTAATGATTTTTTAAAAGCTTTTCATCTTCTTTTATGTTGTGTTATGTCGTTTTTTTATGGATCTGTTACATAAGCTAAGCAAGTTTATTTAATTGGACGCATGAAATAACTTTAAAAGCACCCCTGTTCATCTGGGAGTACCACACTGATGTGTGGTACTCCCAGATGAACAGGGCTTTAGGCCGATAAGAAGTGAAAAGTGGACACCAGCTGTACTTTTTGTAAGTTGTTTTTTAAAGCAACTAATGAAAAAGCGCTGTGCTGCTGACCACATTTAAACTGATGAACTTCCCAGAACTCATGCTGGTCTGATCAAACCTAATAGAAGATGCTTTATGTCTCAGGAGTGAATTAAAGGTCTCATGTTGGGATGATTTCATAATGGTATCATCTAATAGACCAATAATGGAACGGTGAAACTGAGTGTCTGTGGTTTATCTGGCTGCACTTCAAACATCACATTGGGTATGTGTGTTGCAGGATTCAGCGTCTCATATTAGCTGCATAACGCATTAGGGGATGAGCTCTTACCTTCTATGAAGTCAGACGGTGTGTAGACTTTGCTCATCTGAGTTTTCTCCATCACCACCCTGTTGTCCTGCTGAGATGATGAGGGTGTGTTGAGGCTGTGCAGAGCCACCTCCAGCATCTCTCCCAGCTCGTCTCTTTTGTCTTTCCTCACAGGCTTCTCCTCAGGATGACGTGTGAGGCCCATTTCCAGTTGGTACACCCTTTGCAGGGTGAAGCTCTCGAAAGGCACCACAGCGTACTCACTGGGTAGCCTGGTGCCAGCTGTCACCTCAGCCTTTGACAGCTGACCTCTCAGGAACTCCTGGAGGTCAGATTGTTGGCTCTTGGCACCCGGAACTTCTCCAAAGCCTTGTGATTCAGCACCTCCTTCTTGACCACCTCCTGGTCCTGATGGACCCATTTTAAGGCTCTCTTGTACTTTTTTCAGCTGCTGGCTGCGCTCCTGCAGGTCCTCCTTCAGCTGAGCAATCTGCTTTTTCAAGGAGGAGATGTAGAGGCGGTGCTGCTCCTCACGCTCTTGGAGCAAAATCTGGTAGGTGTGAACCGATGGTGGGCCACCGCTTTGGGCAGCAGCCCGGCCTCCTCCTGTCCCGCCAGGCCCTGGTCCAATAACTGGTCCTGGACCTCCAAGGTTCAGGTGGTTGGACTCGGCGTGCGGCAGCACGTGACTCAGCGGAGTGTTGCTGGAATGTGGAGGGCTGCACGTCATCAGATAAAGAAGTGATAAGGAGCAGCAGAGAAAGACCAGCATGCCCCCGACCCGGGACACCCACGTTAGCAGTCCACGCCTCAACATCGCTGCATGTAGCATCAAAACCACAGGAATATCATGTAACCTCACACACTCCAACCACAATCACAACAGTCCACTTTCGATCCTTTTCCATCACCCAGTGAGGAGGTGGGCGGCTTATCAGCGTGAGGTCATTTATTCAGAGTGAGGTCATTGCCTCTCGACTGCCTGTTACTATAAATTGTTTTCTCATTAGCAACAAAAATGAATGAGTCAAAACTTGTAAAAAAAACCCTCTTCCTTTCTGTCGGTCCACTTAGTTTCATGGTCTGCTGGAGGACTCTGTTCCAGACATCATTACATCATCTGTCACTCATATGTGACTCATCTGTTTGCATGTGCTGGTGATTCCACATCGTCGTCTTCCCGTCTGCCTGGCTGCGTTTAGGAATGCTAGAGCATTCCGGCACATACGCCCTGGCGAAGCTAGCTGGTGCAAAGAGGAAGAAAAGTAACAAGTGAGTGGGAAACCAAACTCCCTGTGGTCAGCGGTGGGTTTTCATGGTTCCCTGAGAGAGGAGACAGAAAGCAAAAAGGTTTCTCATTAGAAACACAATCATCCATCACTTAAAGTGAAACAAATCACAATCATATTTAGTCACTCTGACAAGCTGGTGTTAGGGTGGGGAAGGTCGGGCTGTGTTCGCCAATTTAAGCATTCTCCCTGAACCACAGCTGCAGGAAAACAATGCTGCCAGTGATTCCCATTAGGAGGCACTGAACAGGAGAAACTAGATGTTTGTTGTGTGTGTGTGTTAGGAATAATTACATTATAATGCATTTATGGTAGGTTTAAATAAAAATAGACATTGGTGCATATCTATTGGGATTTTTAGATGATGAAATCCACACACGTGTTCATGTCTGTTCAGCCTAAACTGAGTTACTTTACAAGCTCTTTTAATTCTGTGCAGATATTTGTGGTTAAGTTTAATATAAATGTCCTTGTTCTGCTGTAAATCTTTTGGGATAGATTTTAAAAATGAAATTAAAAAGCAGTCCAGTTCGTGTATGCTCATGTGTTCCTCTAAATAAACTGAAATGACTTTGGTTTGTGGTTTCTGAGCCAATGAACTAACGATGTGCAATGCAACCTCAGACTGTTTCATGGTGGTCAAATCGGCAAATGTTTGCAGGCTAAAACAAATAACTAAGCGTTAAAACACAATGCAAGGATTAAAAAATATATATGAATGATTTATGGTTTGTTTATGTTGAGCTTTTTAAAAGTGGGTTTGTGTGTTACATGTCTGTTATGTGCATGCAGGTCAGCACTGTAGGTTTATTATCAGAAACTAACCTCTGCATGGCTGAAGTAACAGCAGCACTTTAATTTAAATGCCTCTGAGTGATTTAAATACCACAATCAAACTGATACCAAACACAAAAATCTATTTTTTTGATTCTGAACCTTGTACATGGGGAAACATAAGGTGTATTTGGAAGCAAATATAAGCCTTCTGTAGGACTGTAAGCATATTTTTGTTGGAGGGTATTTGAGTTACTGTATGTAGGATCTGTAAACGTATCTCTGTATCAGTCTCTGTCTCTTTGGACTCCCCACACAGTCGGCCCTTTGACAGCTTTGCCTGAAGCTGAGGTTAATGAAAGGATTAGTTTATGGTGGAGGTGAATACTGAACTGTGCTCTGACACACAGCAGGAACAGGAGACACGGGGCGTCTCTCCAGCAGGACCTCTGCTGCCGATTTAGAAATATTTGAGGATAAGGTGCTCGGGGAGAAGTGGGTGAGTCAGCGTTGTAGAGTGAGTGAGTCTGATGAGATGCTGGATCATCCTCTACTAAAGGAAAACCCTGGTGATTCCACTATGGAGCCATAAATCCTTCAGAAAATGTGGCATGAAGTTAAGAGCACTTTAATGAGATACATTATGTGGTTTGTAAATCATGTCTAATGAGTTTTGTACCAATGCAATTTATTTTTTAGGATCACATCACTTCTTCAATGATTTATGATTTCGTGACTTCTTGTAAATAAGAACAAAAGTTTTGCTAAAGACAGTGGGAGTTATTAAGCCATACACACAAACTACAGCAAAACTTTGGCAGCTTTATTTTTTGTCTTATAAGCACACATTTTAGGCAAAATAAAAGTTAAAGTCTAGAGTTCCTTGAAGGAACCTTCAAGGAAGTTTTTTATTCTAAATACAAAAAAATTGTCAATTGCAGGACAAGAAAATGAATCAAGAAAACAAAACAAAGTGTCTAAAAAGCAGTAGTAAAAACCTTATTCTCACTATATAACATTATTTATAAGTACAATTTTGTATTATTTATATTTATTACAATTCAGATTACATCAACTGCTACTTCCTAACTCAGCTCCACACCTGCATTCCAACATTAAATTCATCGTTACTCCTCCTCCACCATGCATTTCCCAAACATTTCTTTTTTTGCACAAGCATGCAAGATTTTGCATGATCAGAATATCTGCTGGAAACAGGCATGAGCCTGTGGGAGATTTTGACTATATAATTTTGACCAAGTTTACCACGATTTCACAATGTCACAGTACTGCAGAACGACAAACTTTGAAAATGTCTGCAACTACAGATACAACTCTTTCCACTGACTCCTGTTATGAGACTCAGCAGTGTGTGAAACCACTGTTTTACTTTTCTTTTTTTATATTAAAATTGCTACTGTAACAGCTAAGAGTGGTAAAAAGTTCTAATATTGATTCTGGTGTTTTTGTTTTTTAAATATTAAAGCATAAAAAAGTGCAAGGAACTGTAATTTGTTCATTTGTTTGCACAAACACACGTGTTCTCTATGTATATCAGCAAAAACATAAAACAAGTTAAAATCACGTTTTCATTTTAAACATTGTAAACAAAAAGAGAAATTACTTCTTTTGATTATAACCTTAATACCAGCTAAGTGTAATTTTATTATTTTAAGGGCGGTGTTCCATTTTTCTGACTGTTGATTTTAATGTTAAATAAATAAAATATTTAACATTTATCAGCATGTGTTATTATTTAGGTTTTTAAAAACTATTTTAAAAAGTTTTGCTACTAAATTAAATGGTTGAGTCAATTTTTACAGTTTCATAGTCACATTGCTTCCTTGCAAACTATTTGTTTATTGCTACAATGCACTGCTTTGTTTTGTTCAAGTAAACACTGTTTGCTCAGTGAACTAATGAATGTTCATCCTTGTTTTATGTCTCAAATTTATTGATCAGCAGGGGGCGCCACTGGGTATTTGAAGCAAATTGAGAAACCATTATTAACAGTTGGCTGAAAGGCTTCAGCTCTAAGACTCATCAGGCTACCACTATCTACAGGTTTATCTGTTGACGTCAGCGACTCAATTAGCCATATTATAAACAGGAAGCACATTTTTTGTGCGCGCTGGTGATTGACATGCTATTAGCTGGTTGTAAATGTTCATTTCAAGATAGCATCACCTGGCAAAGAGAGACAGGAGGGGTTCCTGTAGATGTGAAATGAAATTCAAAGTGTTCCCCTTCAAATAGCTACTCATCACATGCAGGTTTTCTGCATAGGAGATTTTGCTCAGCGCAGCACAAGAGCAGAGTTTTTTACGATGCTAGTTTCTGGACAAAGTAGTATGAGAGAAAAAAGTGGTTTACACAGCATAACAATTTAAAACCATGGCAAACCATCAAACTGGTAACCTGCCCATGTCTACTGCCATATGAAACAGTAGCTCAATTTTTGACTGAGTTATTTTTGTTTTCTAAGGTTGCTGCAGCTGCCAATCAGCTGTATACATACATCTAATGATTATTTTCTGACAGTTTCATTCAAATCAGTGGTTCCTGATAGTTTGCAAACATCACAGACAAAAGAAACACATGCCTCTCGGTGGTGGGCGACAATAAGACTGAGGTCAGAAACAAGAACGATCTAACAATCTGTGCTATTTTCCCTCCAGTGAGACTGCGTCAGGATCCTTTGCAGAGCACATCACAGACACAACAGAAGTACATCTCACCCGGGGTAAAGCGATCACTCATTGTTAGAAAGTTATGAGAGAAAGCTCTACTTGAAGCCAGGCTAGAATGATGGAGATTTACAAGCTCTTTACTTTGAAAAGACTGAATGAGTTGATTCAGCAGCAGTTATTTGCCTCCCCATGAGGATGGCCATGGCTGCAACACAGCAGCTAAATAATCATGTTTGATTTTTATTGGGGTTGGGATGCCTGCACAGGCGTTTGTAATTTCCTGTTGCCATAGCGTCCCTGCTTCTGCCCATGTAATGTCTGTCCTAAAGGCATATGTCTAAGAAAAACATCAGATGCATCTGCTAAGCTAGGACACATTTTTTCAGCCGTTTAAGGCACCTTTTTAACTGAAAATAAAATGCATGAGAGCTTTCACTTCATTGTATTAAAAGAGGATTAAGGGAATCCAGCTCTATTATGTTGAACCCGTTTTTCTAGTTATCAACTGACTCATCCGTTTTGCTTCAGCTCTGACTTATCAATGGTTACATGGGAAAATCTGAGCTCAACAAACTGTTTATACCAGATACTGCAAACAAACACGTACAGAACGCTCAACCAAGTCTGCACAACAGTTTAAACCTGAACCAACTTGTTTTAGAATTACAGGTGGAAAAAAAAAACATGGAGGAAGTTTGGAAGGAGCTGCAACCTGAATTAAACATCAAATATCTACAGGAAAAATGTGTGATGATGGCATGGACGTAGGTCAGTATTTGCTTTATTAGACACTGATTTATTTGTTCCTGCTTGTGTTTGTCTTGTCATTTGACACCACTTCGGTTTCACAGTCAAAGCCTGATCAGTTGCTGTTCTAATGGAGTTCCCATCTCTGCTGCAGCGATTGGCCTTGTGCATGCTCAGAAAAACTAAACGTAGTCTCTTTAGCTCAGTGTGTTGTTGCAGATTTGCAATAAATAAATAAAGTTACCCTGAATTTGAGTGAATTTAATTGAACTAAAATGGACTCTTGGGAGTTGAAATGAGTTTGTTTACAGCGTAAAGCGTCCTTACATGACTCTTGCTGTGAACCTGTGCTTCATGAGTGAACTCAACTGAATTATTGATGAGGTTACAGAAGACAGAAGTTGCTCTGATTTAGCCAAAAGCAGAAAATATAACCGGATGATGCTTTGTAGTCCAAATCATCAAACAGCCCTGGTGTTTTTGACGTTTACCACTTGATCTCATTCTGATCACACTGCACGTCAAGTGCTGGACAAAGCAAATGAAGTCAGCTGTGGATGTAATTCGATGAACACAAGGGTGCCATGTAATCAGTGTCGATTTCAGAGTGTTAAATTCAAGCACTTAGGCTCAGTTATCTGATCATGTGGCTGTAAGCGCTACACTTTGGGCATAATTTCCAAAAGAAAGAGCCTGATTAGAAGATTTATGCCTTTTAAAAAGAAAAACAACAAGACTTTTCTAATGTAAAGTTGATTTTAAGCAACACCATGATGTACAGACTTTATCATATGAAGTTTTATATAATCATTCTAGTACTGCACACTCGCCACAAACTCATTTTAATAACTCACAATGAACCTGAAATGACTTTTTTCACAACAGTTCCTGTTGTTTTCCTCTTTGTGAAGCTGCGTGCCTCTCTAAAAGCACCTGACACCTGATAATAATTTCCTTCAACCTCCAAAACACCTCATAAATGTATGTTAAATGGTTTTGGATTTAACATATTTTACTCTGCATAAATAAGTCGATACATGTATATTTTATACACAGGTTTGTTTATAGACACAGCAATAGGCAGAGGATACATTCCCCCACTTCCTGCGATGCCATAGCTGATAAATGTGTTTTTCTCCTTATCACATATTTCATTTGCTTTGCAGGAAATAGAAACACAGCTGCAAGGATGAGAGTTGGGAGATGCTCCGAGAGATAAATGAAATAAATAAACTTGCTGTCATAAAAAAAAAAGAAAATAAAAGAGTGAAAATTATTTCAATATTTGGTGACCAGTTTTCACTTCCTCTTTCATGCTGCAGCTTCCTGCCTTCAAAGGAGTGGCGCGTATCTGTGAGAAAATATATCATTTATATTTGCAGCAAATACATCAATCGTGTTCTGACACTGGGTAAAATTATCGAGCTTATCGTTTTCAAAGCGAGCCAGATGGGAAGACGGGTGAGCAAACGGCGTAGAAGTATGAGTTGGTGCTGCAGGGCCTTAAAGTGTAGTTCTGCTCCACTTCTGTTAAATACTAACACTGGCACAGCAGAAATCACACACTCAAGTGACAGATCTTTGATTTTTGTAAATATGTTTCTCTGTGTTGTACAGCGAACACTTGTACTTGTACTGAGAATTTCAAAAGTTAGGTATGAAAGCGAATTGAATGGATGCAGAATATAAAAGGAAAGTATGCACAGTGCAAACCTACTTCTAGGAATTTTGTTTCTGCATCAGAAATGTTTGCAACTTCTGTGGAAAACTAAAATACTCGCCCTCCTTTTCCATAGCAACAGCAGCATGTGTTGATGTGGCTGCTGGAAGCTTGCTTGTATTAGCTTTATTTGCATCTTTTATTTATTCCCACGGCATTACATCATAGCTTGCAAAACTTGCTAGAGCCGAAGACTGAAATAAACTCATCAGCGTTAGAAAAGTTAGCACAAAGATTTGGATTATGCTGAGCAGATCCTCCTTTATTGCCCCAGGAAGAGCAAACATCAGAAGGAGGGGAGCGACTGACTCAGAGTAAAAGAAGACAGCACAGAAAATGACTCGGAGTGATCACTATTACACAGAATGAGTCAATTTGTCTATCTAGAGATTTTTTCAGAAAAAAATTGTGTTTCTTAAGCAACTTCACATTGACCTCATGTATTAAAACACAGAAAAACTGCTGAATTACCTGAAATGATGAACCTGTACTTCCAGACACGACTGTAAAACGTAAACAAACTGACTACATTCTGAATCAGTAGTTTTTCATTTTCTTTGGTCCACTTTTGTTTGCATAAAGCATGAGGCTTGTTAAGATTTGTTTATAAAACCTCTACGACTGAATTCTGTGGTAGACCACTAATGCTTCAGTGAACCACCACTTCCTAATTACATAAAGGAAGAAAAGGCTTCTCCTTATTGTTTTATTCTGATATCAGTTATTCTAACCTACTAGGACCTGATATGACGTAGAAATATGGCAGTATTTTGAGAGCAGCTCTAATTTGAACGGGTAATTGTTAGAGATGCACTGATTCTGGTTTTGTTGGCCAATACCGATTGATATATTGATCAATTCCTATGAGCAGAACTTTGTCCCATCAGAAACAGAGTTTTAAAAAGTTATGTTTGAATTTGTATTGCTCAGATTGAATCTGAATTTCTTCAAAACGGAATCTGAATTACTCTAGCAGGTCCTCGAGAAGCTACTAGCACAGATCATTTCCAAACAAATAGATTGGATTTCAACTTACACTAATTCAGATTACAGTTTTTTAATTCAAGCTGTGTGAGTCAGATTCAGTCTGAGCGATGCAAATACAAAAATAACTTATTCAAAATCATTTTCTGATGGCACAAAGATTCCGATCACCAGCAGGATTGTTTTTAGTTCTTCTCCAGAAACCGTCTAAGTGTTGGGCAGCAAACTTTGCTTATTCAATAATGACAGAACAAATATTAGTATTGACAAGATAAATCAAGTCTGAGATCTTGACAAAATTACCTTTACATGTCAAATGTAAATCTAAATTATTTTTTTCTGAGGCTTAAAGTGTGCAGAAAGTAAGAATACACTAAATCCTCTCAACATGCTTTAATTAAAAATAAAAAAAATGTTGCACCAAAAAACTGATGGCCTTAATTACCAATAATAAATTAATTTATTCATTTAAATATTTATAGCAACAAATGAAGGTCAAGATGTCAAAATTAGCATGTGATGTTTAGGCCAGCAAAAAGGGCCAAACTTCCAAAACGTGTCCTCACAACCAAAGACGACCGACTTCAACCAGAGTCAGAAATGTTCTGTCCAAGTCGTGCAGTGTGGCTGCTGCAGGAATCCACAGCAGCTTCTTCATCATTCTCTTTTTCTGAATCTACTAATAAAAGTAGTAATAGCAGTGCTGGAATTTTACTAACTGGTGGACTTGATTTCTGACATTTTTTGTGACAATCTGCTGCTGCAGTAAGAAATCCACCAGCCTGGCATTTAATACATCTTACACCATAGATTACGTGTTGTGTTACTATAAAGATTTTGCCATTTCAAGCTTACACTGAGAGACATGTGCTTTAGGGTTTGTTTGTTTTTTAAATAACAGCCTTAAAATGTTAAATTTGCCTTCCCTTCAGTCTTAACATTCTCATCTGAGAAGTATGTACATGTTTATATGAGCAGGATTATCTTTTAAACAGCACCCCTCCTCCCTCCCTGATGGCTTTCCTCCCATACTTGTCCACACTCTATAAGTATGTAGCCTTCATGATCATTGCAAACACCCTGATAAAACACAGGATCATGCAGCTTTGCTTCACGTTTCTCCTCTGTCTCCATGCAGCCTCCGTATTCGTTGCAGGTCAGGGATGTTAATGCATTTACGGGCTTGTTGTCCTGAGTGAATGTGAGAGTTTTCTCTCAGGTGGCTCTGTCTGAACATGCCCCCTGGCTACCCCCCTGCAAAAATGAACCGCTTCCTCCAGGCAGGAGGAGGAGCAAGAAAAGATTCATTAGGACTTTTTTTTCTAAATGAAGGAAAGGGAGATGGGTAAGAGAGCATCACTTGAGGGGAACTATTAAATGTGTAGATGGGACATATGGTGTTGGGAGAAAATGAAGAGCGGATAAGTGAGCATAAAGTGAGCATGTGGCAGGGGAGGGAGGCAGGAGAAAGGCTTCTTTTGATGTCTCTTGTTCCCTCAGGTGATTCTCCTTCTCATTCATTAGGGGCCAGTTTCCCCCAGAACCTTCCTGTCAGCAAGCCATCTGGAAAGCACTTTAAAAAACTCCTGCACTTCTTTCCCTTACAAACTGTGGGCTCTGTTAACATAAAACATCCTCTCCTCTCTCTGCTGGTCCTCAAAGTGTCCTCCGTCTTCACAACAGACTGTAGCTGATGAAATTTTAATGTCCCCCAGGGAAGATTCAAGTTTGCGTATAAGAGGTGACTGACATACTGTCAGATTAGCATACAACAGTTTCCTCAAAAGCCAATATGTTACATGTAGAGGCTAGTCATTTAGACAAGAGACAAGTTTGTATTCAGTATTTGCAAAAGACAATCATCCAAAATAAGGAACATCTATTTAATTTAAAACATTTAATGGCTAAAGAAATACCTTAAAAAGCATTAGTTGCAATATTTGTCCTCTAAACAAGGCATAGACAGATGTTTGGAGGATGATACAAATATTAACTGACAGAGGGTTTTCTGCCTTAGTTTATATAAACGCCAGATTAATTGTAGTTAATTGCAAAGAAAATTTGCCTAATCTCCTAAATAAATCTACATCCACTGTGCAAAAATGACTTCAGAGTGTCCGAGAAGGTCCAGCGTGCAGCAGATCGTCTCCTGTTGATCCAGCTGCAGGATCAGGGCACCACTAGTGCAGAACTTGCAGCAGGGAGATTTGAGTGCATCGGTATGATGGCCTGGAGTTATGAAGGTCGGCAATGAAGCCACTTCTCTTTAATATAAACATCAGGGATCACCTGATATTCTGCAAAAGATCTCTGATGAATCCCCTTTCTGAGTGTTAGAGCATTTTGAAAAAAAAATCCATGATGAAGATCAATGCCTTTTCCAGAGTGATGGAATGGACTAAAGTGATATCTATGTGATTAGGGAAGCAAAACTTCAAATTCTGGCCATAAATCCTGGGAACTACCCAAACAGTAATCCCATTGAGAACTGTGGTCAATCATCAAGACATGGGGAGGCAAACAAACAAACGCCTACACATTCTAATAAACTTTAAACACTCATTATGAAGAATGGGCTGCCATCAGTCAGGAAGCCTAGACTGAAGTGCTTGTATTTATACTTCTGTGATATCATAGAGGCATCTGAAAAGAAGATCTAAAGCAGCAAACTTTATAAAACAATCCTTGCATCATTCTCAAAACTTCTGGCCACAGCTGTACTGGAAATCCATTCGTTTTGTTTCTCTGAGACACTTAATTACCAGTAAAGTGTTTATTTGTACTTCAAGCGTTATCTGCTGCATGCTCACATATCTGTTCTGGAATCCCTCACAAAAATTCATGCTTCGTATAGTTTTACACTAAAAAGACTATTTGCAGACAAGCATAAATAAGTAGTGATCCCTGTACAAAACCCACAAACACGAATACAAAAAAACTGATTCCAGTGTGAGCACTGATTTTAAAAGTAGTACACCAAAGATTGATCTCTTCTATAAATCAATATTCAAATTACAGCTGTCACCTACTTCTACAATGTGATGCAAATAGAAATAGATACAGTATAAAGCAGAGCGGAGAAATTGATGGTTCTGAAACACAATGACAAACCACAATGCAATTCTTACATTTCTGCTAAATGATGGCTCAGCGTGATGAACCTTAAGTTTATGCAGTGAGACACTCCCTGCGTCATCTGCTTTATGGCTGTTGACATTGTTTTACAAATGGAAAGTTATGAATACTGGTAATTGAGACGGCAAGAGAGCAAACATTGATCGCAAGATAAACTGTCAACAAATCTAAGCCTTTAACTGTCACTATTGTGCAACATGACGTTTGCAACTCCTGCTTGATCAACATCCACTGAAATATCCTGTGGATGTGTGTGACAGAGCTGCAGCACGTCTCATCTCTGCAGCCGTTTGCTTTTAGATTTCACAGCGTTTGCCAACTTCCACAAAACCGTGTCTGTGACAACAGACCCTGGAGGCAAAATCACTCCATGCAACTGATAAGATCTCATTTTATTTGAATACAATTTTTATTAAGGCTTTATCCAAACTATCAATAGCAAATTTTAATTAATCAGAGGCACCTTGTCAGTTTGTGTATAGGAAAATCACATCAGCGTCTTGAAAGTCCCTGATTATTTGTCCCGTTTGAGATTGATCAGATCGGTGAAACATGATAACACATGCAGCCTGCATAACAAGAAAAAGTAATGCACACATTCCCAGACTCACAGTCAAACATATTTAGAACACACACACATCCACAGTGAGACCTAAATCTTCAGAACACAGGAAGCATAAATATGTCATAAAATATTACATCCTCTATTTCAAATACATATGCAGAAACTTCTTCTTACAAAACAGGTAACTATTAAAAGTCCTTCTGCTGCCTGCTTGCTAAACAGTCTGAAATACCACATAATCTCCAGTTCCGTTCTTTCAGTATGAGGAAAACAACTCTGACAGTTTACAAACCAAATATTTCAGGGCACTAGGTGCTTGTTAGTGAGAGCACTAAGCAGGATTAGGGCATTTCCCTAATAAAACGCAGCAAGCTAAGTACGCCTGCATGTGTATAGATGTGTGTTTGTGAGGGAAATGCAAAAGGGACAATGTTGAAAGCAAGTATCCAATTACACTGAGTGCATTTAATTTTATTATCTGCTCTGTAAGCTACTGTGGGAAGTATTTTATTTCCTCTATGTGATTTGAGTGATTTATACGAGCAGCAGTTTGAATCATGTGAAAAATTACAATCAGGCTTTGATTAATTTGGATTAAATTTAAAAGAGAGAAAGAAAGAAAAAACTCTGATTTATGCTTGTGAATTGTGCTGCCTCAACTTTAAAAATAAAAAAAAACATTTTTCACGATTTTTCACCCCAAAAAGTAGAATTTGTCCAGGAAATCTAAATTTAAAGTTAAAATGAATGACAGTGATGATAATCGCCAAAAAGGACAAACTCCTATCAGGGAACAACGCTCAGACTCTATTATTTTCCATGGAGAGTTAGTGTTTAAAGTTAACCGGAGTTAACGCGTTACCACCCGGCTCACCTCTCGTTCCGGCCGCCGTTAGCTCCGTCCACCCTGGGAGCGGGGCTTGTTTCGTCCCGGTGCTCCGGACTCGTCCTGCAGCTCTCCGGCTCCACACCGGTCTACATGCGTGTGCGCGTTTATCCTGCGGAGAATCCGAACGACACCGGAAAACGAGGCCTGCTCCTTTCAAAATAAGACGTGCTATTTATTTTTAATATTCCTTATAGTTTCCACAGAACGTTGTCATTAAAAGGATGAATTATTTATTTTTTGCATTGACAAATGCTAAAATAAAATAAAACTTTGTAGTTTTATGTTAGGGATTCATTCATAGTCTTATGGTTAAGCCATGCGTTAGCTAGCTAAACTTAGCTAGCTAGCTGTAACAAACACAAATATGACCTCGACACAGAAATGACATATTTTCTTTTTTTTTTTTTAAACTCAGGCACTTTGAGTTAATAGGAAAAATGCTGTGTTGTGATACTTTCTGATTGGTGTTTCACAAGTCTAAAAGTCTGGTGATTGGAAACACCAATCATCACACCTGACCTGGAAAACGGTGCCCCTCAGGGTTGTGTACTTAGTCCATTGCACCACATGCTGTACAGACATCCCTATGTGCCCTCATGTCATTCCAACCACATCTTCAAGTATGAAGATGACACCTGCTAGGACTATTTACCAATGAAAACTCCAACAGTGTACAGGAGCAGGTGGACAGCAGTCAAGCTTAAAGATCACAATCTGTGTCTAAACACCAAAAACAAAACAAGTGATTGCAGACTTCTGTAGATCTGGCTATCTCCTACTCATCCTCAGTGGAGAGGAGGTGGTACAGATCTCCAGCTTTATGTTCCTGGCTCCAATAATAAAGGACTTTCCCTGGAACACATTATGTCCATCACTGGCAAAGCCCAGCTGCACCTCTTCTATGAGGATGGTACAGATAGAAAACTTGCCATAGCAGGTACTGGTGGTGAATATTTATTGCAGATGAGAGCAGAGTGACTGTGTCTCACTAGCTGCATCAAAGCAGAACAGGTGGTCATACAGCATGTGATCAGAACAGCGGGGGGGCGGGGGGGCGGGAAGCATTGGTGTGCAGCTGCATGAAATCTACACCATCGCCACCTCCTGCTCTCTGCAACACTCACATTCTCAAATCAAATAAAAAAAAAACTTTATTATTCCAGAGGGAAATTAGATAAAGACCCATTACAACCAGCCCACCATCTGTTCCAACTTTTACCATCAGGGAAACATTTCAGATCAAACTTGGCAAGGACTATCAGATTCACAAAGTTTCACAATCCATCAGACTTAATAACCTTGTCCCCTTATAGAATACCATAATGTAAATTTATACACTTCTTTGCCAATATACTTTTTGTGCTACAGTCATCTGATGTGCCATTTTATTTCAAGTCTATTTTTTAAAATGACTGGGTGGTTTACATTGAGGAGGAGCAGTGTTGTTTTGTTGTTTTCTGAATAATGACAATGAAGACCTTTGACCTTTTTAAAGTGATAATATGCAGTTTTGCTTGTTTTGGGCTCCCTCTGGTGTCCGTTTTAAATCACTGCATTAAATAAAGTAGCCCATAGTTCTTGCTTAGAAACTGCTAAATCTACCTGTTGAAATGTCTCCTCAGCCTTCATAGCTTTCTACAGGAGCGGTTATTTACTCTTTCAAAGAAATCAGCTGTGTTCAAGCAGGGAGAGATTGAAAAAAAGCAGGAATCATGAGCTAAAAACACTCCAGCGCTAGCATAACAGCTAGCCACATTGGGTTAGCCTAACCCTCGTGAGACACGTGACTTCCTGGGTACCGTGACGGCGACGGAGATCTTGCAATCGTGGTATTCTGGATCTAATCACCAGATGGGGCTAAGTGACTTTTCATTAACTCTGTAAAGGGTCATATTAGCACAGACTGGCTCAAGGAAAAGATTTAAAAATATGAAAAAGTTGCATATTATCACTTTAACTTGTTTAGGTGACAACAAATGCAATACGCTTGAGAATAGTAATAAAATAAAATAAATCCAGACAAGCTTAACAATAACAAAGCAGTTTATTTTTTTTATACAAAATGACCCCAGTCTTTGAAACATATCTACACTTGCACTAAACATACTTTAATGATGTTAAAGGAATTATGTCAACAGGCTTTTGGGGCTATGTGGCTTTTATGTGCTCAGACAGCCCTTAAAGAAATGACTGCTAAGTTCTCTTTTGTCAATGTTAATCATTGAGGAAAAGCTGAAAACTTAAGATCACATTAAATAATTCTGCACAGTAAATTTTTAAAATAACAAAAGTGGTCTTTATTTGGATTAGCCAGACTAAAGATTAATAAAAAAAATACAATGTTTCTTTATTTTCAAGATTGCATATTTAAAAATGCATTTCTTTTTTCTGCAACATACTTGAATCTTATTTTGAAGATATTGAACGGAAGTGCCCTTCAGTAGTCTGCTGAGCTTGGTGCAGAGGCGCTCTTTCTGTCAGGTCCCAGTCCACTCAGCTCTCCTCCTCCCTCCTTTCCTCCCTGGTCTCACATAAAGACAGCCTTGTTGGTAGAATAACTCAAGACACCGTTACAGCAGCAGAAAACACTACTGCCTTTCATTTGTAAAAGCCAACAAGAAGTCCAAATGTGAAGCAGACATTTGAATCTGAAGCTATGAAGGAGCAGGATCTCAAAGGTTGCAGGAAAAAGTCAAACTCCTCTCATTTCACTACTGTCACACATAAGTGACAGGACAGAGACCTTTGACCTCCACACCACAATGTGAAGAGTCCTCTAACATGTTCTGCACTTAGAATCTATGCAGAATACTGTAAGATATTCCAGTTTAAGAAGTGCAACTTGACACTAATGATGAAAAACTCCAGTTCACAAACACAGTTTCAGCTACTTTTCAGACATCAATAAAAGGAGTGCAATATAAAAACATCAGCTCAAAATGATTGGTGAATTATACGGAAAATGTGAATGTAAACTTTATTAGAAAGCGTGAAGAAAAACTTCATGAAAGTTGGAAGCATTATTTCTTTTGTTCACATCAACAGTGAATCCAACCTTTTCACAGTGAAGCATGGAGGTGATGTCATCATGGTATGGGATTTAGACCTTTTATATATATATATAAATTGCATGCTGTGGTGAAATCAGAGAAGGGACAGCAGAGTCAGTGTGTTCCTCACTACCAGCTCTCTCTCAAACACACATTTATTTGTCCTTTCTTACTTCCACTGCTGACTCAGAGGTAATAATTTAATAAATGCATAGGATTTTACCCGTCTCTTGCAATCTCACGACCTCATTCCCCTGTGGGATTATAACACATCAATAATACATTGAATCCACAGAATGCACTGCTTCTCAGTGGGATCAATGTTTCCATAATTCCTCTTCTCCCTCGTTGAAAAAAACAGAATCCATAAATACTGAAATATAATTTCTCATTAAATATTTAACTGATGGACACAAAATGTCTCCTGCGTACCTGGAATGTTCATGCGTCAGCAGATAAAGGTGAAACACAGTTTACACACCAAAAAATTGTGCAGTTAAAGCCACACACAAAAAAAGAAGAGGAAAAACACATTTTTGATTGGAGGTAATTAATCTCAAAAGTTGTGGATTAAACTTTAAAGTATATTTTCCAACATGATCCTATTGTTCTTAAAAATGATCACCTCAAGTTTGAATAGCTTTTTAAAACTTCAATTACTTCAAAAATTAGGCTGAAACATAAAAGAGAAACCAGAAAGAAAACAAAGCATCACTCACATTATCTAGTCAAGGGTTTTGAACATGGTTTGATTTATACTTTCTTAAACTGACAAGACACTGACCTCTACTGGCAGGTTGTAAAACTGCAACTACTTTCATTTTAAATCAGAGAAATGATGATGCAAAATAGATCAGTGAGGTTCTACTGGTCCAAACTTTGAAGTGCAGCAGATGGCTGTGGGTTTATTAGGTCTCTTTCCAGTGTACCACTGGAGTCTGGAGCTTCAATGAGATCTAAGAAGGTTCTGTGTCCTCTGAGATACACTCCTGTTAGTGAAAATAAACACCTGCTCTAACACGAGGAGGAAGCAGTGGTTTACCCCTGATTGCTGCAGTGGGGCATTAGCAGCTGTGAATTCTTTGGAGACTTTCTGCAGAGACCAGCCTGTTCTGAGAATCATTAAGTCATCGCTCCTGTTAGATGTTCTTTGCACAAGTTGATAGAGTCAGCACCCACCGAAAGGGAAACAGGCAATTAGGTGCAAATGTGCTAGCATGTTGGAAAAAGATCCCCTCGGGGTGTGTGTGTGTGTGTGTGTGTGTGTGTGTGGGGGGGGGGGGTTGCCATTTAATGAGGCAAAGGGGATTTTGTTTGTTTTTAACGCATGATGATTGATACTTAAACACAATATAAAAACACTCCAAATCCCAAGATATGAATGTTTATTATCAATCCATGAAAAAATATAAAAATATACAAGCATCTCAAAACAGAACTACAAGTGTCTTAGGATGTAATAAAGCTACAAAAACAAGCTCAAGCAGGGAAAACTCTCCTTAAAGAAAGCAGAAGCTTTTAAAGGAACACAAATCAATGTTCTTTAGAACAACCTGAGAACTGCAGCAGCTGAACTGATCTGAGATTTAGCTCATATGCATAGGATGTTTGTAACTAAAGCAGTTTCTTAAATATGTTTGCAAGACTGATATCAGCTCATGACTTAGTGCTTAAAGGGTGATAGTATCCACTCTTAAGAGAAAAATAATGTGGTGCTTATGTGTAAAAGTAATCATTTGATTTGTTAATTTCTTTGCTTTTAATTTGCTTTGACTTCAGACTGAAACTGAAGTACTCTAAAAATATTTTACAGGTGTTGCTCAGCCCTCTGACTCTTGAGTTCATGCTTCTAACCCTTAAAGTTCTGAAAGATCTCTGCAGCATCCAGCCAGGACCTGAAGCAAGCCAGGCCCTTCTCCCTGATCTGTTTCCTGCCCTTGTCTGTGATCACATCGCCATTCTCCTTCACTATCACCAGTTTGGGGACTGCTGTGATCTTGTAGCGCTGCTTCAACTCACTAGAAAGAGAAGAAATCAAACAATAAGAAACACATTCTGCAGAAAAAATACTTTAAAAATAAACTAGTTAAGTATTTAAATAATGCTGGTTTGTGGGGATATTTGTGCAATGAAAAGAAGTTGCAATATCTTGCTTTGTTTATTATCACTATGACCGTTTGTGATGCATTTCATAATGAAGTACATCAATATATTGTGTTGCTTTAGTATTTTCTAACTATTTTTGAATTCCTTTAAGAAATCGGATGAATAATTTTTAAATCAATGCAGTTAGATTCACTTAAAGATGAGGCTTCCAATAATATGACACTAAAGCAGCAACAAAATACACAAACCTTTGATTTTAAAGAATATATACATGCAAAAATGTACATTAAGCTGAGTTAATTTAATGTTTTTAAATAGGTTATTCAGTATACAACAAATCAACCCTCTAACTCAAGAAAATACACTTTGAAGCTGAAACGCAAACAGAAATCAAACTAAATAAAGTGTTTACAGTCAGTCACCTTAGAGCGTCTGCTCTGCATTTATCTAATCCCTGACAGGGTGGACCTGTAAGCTTATTACATAAACAGCCTGCATAGACTAATGCAAATTAACCTAATTTTTCCTAACATTTTCAGACTCAGCTGACTCAGAAAGTGGAGCTCTAAGAAAATGTTCTTGAAACTTACTGCTTGTATTCATCCGACCAGGGCAAAGCGAGCCAGTCTCCGTGCATATCATGGTAATACTCCACCATATCATCGGCAGTTTTATCAGAGGAGACAAAAACTATCTCCAACTGAGCAGGAGGCTCGCCCTCCTCCACCAGCTCCGTGTAGAAATCACAGAGGACGGGAGTGAAGTCCCGACACGGCGGACACCATCCTGCGGAGAAGTAGATCCCCACCACTTTGTTCCTCAGCGCCTCCTCTGGGTCCACGAAGTCCCCGTCTTTATTCAGAAGCGTCCGGCCACTAAACACCTCCACCATGTCTGCCAGACTCCCTCACGCGCCTCTAAACAGAAGGTCCCAGAGGTTTGACCGCTCAGAGCGTAGCGTTAGCTCATATCTGCTCTGTTTCTTCCACTGCTTGGTTACGTACCAGCAACATCGACTCTCAGAGGAAGGTTCCCGTAATATTTACCTTCCCCTTCCGCTAAAGCTACTTACAGCGGTTAATCACCTGCTGACCAATGAGATAACAGGAAGACAGTGACGTACATGTATTGGTTTTCCAAGCGTTGTTTTAGTGACGAGCATCCGGCTGTGTCCCGTCGTTTTCAGGCCCCGTCGTTCTCAGGCCCGCACTCGCAGACCTCTTTCCCTTCTTGATGCTGAAGCTCTCATAGAAACGACCCATTACAACAACAACAACAACAACAACAAAGACATTGATTTTTTAGAAAAAACTAGAGATGAATAAAATAGAAAACAGTTAATTGATGCGAGCAGCGACTTATCTTGTAACTATTGCTCTTTGACTTTAGTTTCTGGTGGGACGACTTCCGCCCTCTTGTGGCTTTTTAATGACATTACAACAAACGTGACTGCAAATAATTCAAATAAACTTTTCTAAAGCTTTTTAGGCGCTGCTTGAGAAAAATAAACAAAAACTAAAATAACAAAAATATTTTCATCAAATCAAACAAAACACAAAATAAATGTTTTTTTTATAGAAGTCAATGATTTATGTGTAAGTGAGTGTAATACAACATGAATTATGATGTTTCCATTTAATCTTTTCTCATACATACTCATTTGTTGCCTTTCTGGGGTTAATTAGGGACAAGTGTGTTGTTGCTAAACCCTTAACTTCTTTACAAGAATTATTAACAGAATTATTTGGTTTAAAAAAAATTAAGACGATAAAAGCAGTAATCATCATACAAAACTACAAAATAGAAAAACACATTTTAAATAAAACATTAATTAATATAGTCCTAATTAATGAACACTGTCTTTGATTAAAGGTGACAAGATTAGAAATCAAAAAGTCTTTTGGTTAATAATATTCAGTCACACAAAAGACACATTATTTTCTACTTAATTATGGCATAAAATAATTATTTTTTTAACTTACCTGTAAGTATTTTATTCGTGTTTTTTACTGATGACATTGCAAAGTTAAATTCATTGTCTGAAAAGAAAAAAACAGCAAATATTGAAAAAGTTTAGCATTATGATTAAAACAGCCTTTAAATGTCACTAAATAGCTGCAAGAGTGCGACAGTTAGAGGAAGCAGAAACCAAAAACCATATGAGCGTACTCCGCTAACTGTCCTTGAATGTTTACTACCTTAGTTTAAAATAGCTTTATTTTTAAAATTACATTAATACATTAATTTAAATAGTTTTATGTTTGAGTGAATCACAGTATTACCTCAGAGTTTTTTTAATTTCTTATTTAATTTCTTTATGTTATTTGAACAGAAGGCGCAGTAGTTTACACTGGGTGTAATGTTAACAAAATACCACAGGGGGCGACAGTTGCCTAGAAGAACCATTATTTTTTTAAGGCGCTGTAAACTGTTTGTTGTAATGTTGCTAAATTGCCACAAGAGGGCAACAATAGCATAGGATATCTATGATCAATAGAGGAAGCAGAAACCAAAGATTAAACAGTTACAAGATAGGACAGGTTTTATACTTTGATCACCAAAGGAGCTGCTTCTGCAGGTTGTTTAAAAATGTCTGCTTCCCTGGTTCAAATTTACTTCTCTTTCAACATCACAGTATATTGAAAAGTATAATGTTTGATTAAATCATAAAATTAAATTAGTTTTTGTCCTTTATTGAATTAAACAAAATAAATAAATAAATAAAAATTAACAAGGCGCTTTAGCTCGTGTTGCGATAATAATGCCCCTAAAAAGCCACAAGAGGGCAACAGTTGCCTTGCAGATGCAGAAACCTAAGCTCAAACGTGTTTGTGTTTTTGTTCTGCTGCCTCCTCCATTGTTTTCAGTCGTCTACTGCTTTGGTTCAAACTGTGAGAGCCTCTTTTTATCAGTTTGACAAGCATTCAGGTGTGTGTTCTTAGAAAACAACAGAGAAAAGAAATCAGCAATGCTTTTAGAGAAGCTGTTGTGGTGGCCATTTAATTTGTATCTTTAAAAATCCCATTTCAAGTTTATTATTCTAAATAATAAATTGTATTCACTGATGAAAAATTATTGAAATATTTGAACTTAACAAGACAGCTTTTTACTAGATAAGGTTGAACTGAGGGCAGCTCAGAAGAATGGTTAAAATGAACAGTTAACTTTGACAGTTTGCAGCAGCTGTTACTGCTCCTGCTACAAATAAAAATATCAAACAAATTACAAAACTTTGGAAACACTTTATTTAAAATGATGAGACTACAGTGGAGCTGTTTGGTGCAGCACAAACATCCCATCTCACTCCAACACCTGGCAAACACGATGGTGGAAGGGTAATGGTTTGGATTGGTTTTGAAGAGTGACCTGAGCTCCTTTGCAGAGTTGACTATGAACTCTGTATACAAAATAATCGTACATTCAAATGAAAGCCTGTGTGTTTAACAGCAGGTGGTGGAAACTGAAAATGATCCTTTTCAAACCAGCAAATCTGTTCAAACAAACAAACAAACAAACAAACAAAAATAAACATAGAAAACAAAATCAAGATGTCACAATAACCCAAAATTGAGACATCAACTCTGTTGAAATCCTGTGGCCAAACTTAAAGAACCGTTGAATTGTTATCAACACAATGCACACTTTTTGTTATTTCCACTGAAGCTGGTTCAATGAGTCATCACTTAGTCTTTCCACACACAGCTTCTGCATTTTTTATTTTTGTTAAAGAAATAATGGCACAGTTAAAAAAAATAAAAAAAAGAAATAATGGCACAGTGTAAGGATGATAATTCAATATGTTTAAATACATAAAACTCAAAGTTGAGGTAGTTTATATATTTTATTATTACCATGGTTTTGATATTTAATGACCATACATCAAACCAACAGTAATTGGTATCAGTGTTTGTCCTGTGTAGTGTGTGTGAAGTGCACATAGAGGTCAGTGTGTTTCCTCCTTAGTCAGCGCTGCGCTGAAGGAAAGGAAACCCCACCACTGTTTCCTTGTCCTGCATTTTCTGCCCATTAGTGGAGTCAACAGTTTGTGTCCAGAGACTGAAGGGACTGGTTTTTACACATCTTACCCACTGACATGACTTCTAACTCCAATTTATCCAACATGAGACGGCTGGTAGAACAACTCAAACTTGAGGCCAGTGTGGAAAGAATCAAGGTAAAGTTGATTTTTTTACAGCTATCTTTTTGTATACAATGTATTTTCCCATTACTTCTAATTAGTTCAACTCTCAAAACAAACAAACATTTACTGGATCCAAAATAATCCCAAGACTTTCAACTGTGAACTTTTGTTGCTTTAGTATTTTAATTATTTTAATTTAATGGTAATACATTCTGAGTAGAATAAAATTTAAATAGAAATGTTGTAGTTGCCCAATTTGTCTCCACTTTTTCTCAGATATTATATTTTTAAATTAGAAAATTAATTCTTTATTAAATCATTTGGATTGATAATACATACATTTCTTGCAAGTGCATTGCAATGGTATCTGAGTTTTAAAGAAGTCATCAGTAAAACTTCATGTGTCACATTCAGTTTTAAATTTTAGCATAAAATATTTATACAAATACAGTTTTCATCATACATTTAGATTGATAAATAGCTGTTTTGAAGATCTAAACAAAACAAGAACAAAACCATGTATTTTTACACAATCTGTCAACTCATCAGCATCAATAATAAACATTAATATTTTAAAAGTCTTTGTGATTGTGTCTTTAGGTGTCCCAGGCAGCTGCAGACCTCCAGCAGTATTGTCTGCAGAATGCAGGAAAAGACGCCCTGCTGGTCGGAGTCCCTACAGGCAGCAACCCCTTCAGAGAGCCACGGTCCTGTGTTGTGGTTTAAAGGTCAGATCCTCAGCTTTTATTTGAAAGTAAACCCTTGTTTGTTACAACAGCTTAACTTCAAATATGGAATAAAAAGTTGTGCACCTTTTGCAGAGGATGAAGTCTTGGAAACAACTGTGGCATCTCACTGAGAGGACAAAGACTTGTTTGTGTTTTTCAAAGAAATTGTTTCTTTACCGTTTTAGTTTTTATTTCTGTGGTTATGTGTGGTTATGTGTGGTCTCTGCGGTTCAGATGCTGAGTGATATTATCTGTAAATTGTTCAAAACGGATGTTTTATCGTGCTCTCTAAATGATACTTTGGAATCTCACGGCGCTGGAACTTCCTGATGTTTGGTCTAAGTTAAGAACTCAGCCAGCAAGAGGAAACCCAGTCTTCCTGTCCCAAAGTGCAGAGACAAAGTGGAAGATATATTTTACTTTTTCAGCTTTTTGAACTTACCATTTATAAACTCACATACTGCAAAAGTAGAATATATGTTTTAGAAAGCTGATTGTAGAAATAATTGTTGCTCAAGGTGTTTAAATGTGCTTGGTCACATAAAAATCATGCATGTTTTCTATGGTTTGTTAAAAAATGTTGTAAAAAACTTAAATTTGTTTTAATAATAAAACCATTTTTGCAGAAACAGTCGAGTTTCTAAATACTGTCTAGCCAGTCATGAGACAGTTTTCTTCACTCTCTTTTTTACCACTTCCTTTTCCTCTTGTTGCGCCTTTGGGGGCGAGTCTCTTTCCTGAAGAACTTTCCATTAAGAGGTCATGCAGTATATCTTGTTGTTGTGTTTTATTTTTTTATAAAACCATTGCTTTTAATGTACACATTATCTGGAAGATCAAATTTATAATGCAGATAAATAAAGGCATTAAGATGAATGAAGAAAGAAGAACTGAATCTGTTTCACTTGTGCATTCAGATTCCCTGATTCAGCTGTGTTTGATCAAACTAATGGATTTTATTGTATAAAATGTTTTTATCTCATTAAAAGCAGACAGTGTTTTGGTTGTACTGATGGAATATTAATGCATTAATGCACAAACAGTGAATACATCCACAGAATGTGCAAAAAATAATCGGAATTTCTGTTTATTTTGTTGAACACATTTTTCAAATGGCATGAACAAAATGTTATAGAAGTTATAGAAATGATTATGAACTCACCCTGGAGGTCATGCACACACGTTGCTTTGTAACCAGAGGGTTGTCTGGTCCCGCTTTGATGTCCTATGAGACACTTCACATACATTGTCTGCTGGTGGTGACTGGAGGGTTTGGTTGTATGGCAGCTACGCTTTAGTGTCTACAATGTAGCTTACTGCCATCAGCGTGTGAAAAATGGGTGGATGATGTAGTGTAAAGCGCTTCGTAGACATTGACTTAGAAAAGCTCTGTGGGCCACTTTCCATTTTTATGTATTAATCAAACACTAGTAAGGGACAAAACAGTACTTTAGTGTCACTTTTAAAAGAAAGTACTTAGTTTGACAGTAAAATAATACATTTTATAAAAGAGATTTGTTAGTTTTGTCCACAGGTGATTTGATTCAGGGACAGCAGGCTCCTTCAGGGAGGGATACAGAAACGGTTGCCAAGCAACAGGTAAAAGGGATGCTCAGAAAAAAAAATTGTTGTACTTATAGTTATTCTGTGATTATACTGTTATTAATTTAATTATTATATTATGAGATGCACTTTTTTATATATTTTATTAGCTTATTTAGGCACACTCAGTCATTAATGCTCAAAAATAATTGAACCTATTTTGTGCCAATTTAAACCAACAGAAACCACCTTCAAATAATATTATTTTGTTTATGTTTTAAATCATTTTGTAAACTTTGGCATTGCTTTAGTGTAAGGTAAACGTATCACACTCAAACAATCAAGTAATTATTCACACTCTCACAATTAGTGCCAACACAAGCATGACAGTGTTAACATTTGAACTTTAGAAGCTTTGACTGGTTTGTTGTTTTGTGCACCAGCTGGGTTTCTGCTAGATAAACAGGAGCTGCAGTTTCACATGAACCCGACTGACATGTGGGTGGACTCACTCACACAACCAGGTGGGCTGGTTCTGACTGAAACTTACTCTTTTACCTTCACTTGTCTGTAAATGCGGAAAAATCTTAATATCTAAGCAACATGCAAGACTTAGTAACATATTAGACCCAGATTAAAGTGTTTCCAACACAACACATCTAATGACCATAACAGCCTCTAAACTGCAGGAAAATGGTTATTTGAAGGGACTTTCATCTAAACAAATTTTACTTTACCAAACAACACTGGACGAAGTTAAAATTTTCACTCAGCTGTTTGAAAGTTTATGTAATCTCCACAAGTACCACAAGGTTAATTCACTCCTGATAGATGGAGATTTATTCTGATTTCTATTAAATAGAAGTTCGGTTGCAATGTTATAATTTAACATGGATTCAGCTTTATAGAGAATATGTGAAACATTGTGTTTTTATTCACCTCTGCATGGATCAATTCCATGTAACTCACTTTATCATAGATTCATTCCAATTAATTATTTCATTTTTAGAATAAAAAAAAATACACAAAGATCATTGTAATTTATTTATAAATCATGGACTTTTTTCATGTAAAAAGGTAAAAGTGTTTATTTTCTTCTCAGAAAACAATGTCAAAATACGACATCTGGTGGTGGAGTTTGGAATAGCAGAAAATAAAATAAAATAAAAGTATACTTTTTAAATGCATCTTATTTGATGAGTTTATTAGTTTAGTAAAGGATTCATGTAAAGCTGTCTAATTCGTCCATCTGCAGTCACCACATCCAAGACGTTGTTCAGAACCAGGAGGCATCAGACACAAAGAAGTCATGATGTCAGCCTCAGTCCTTTTGCATCAGCCTGCCCTCTAAAGGACAATCAGATTGAAAGTATAAATAGAGTCTGACGCATTTAGTTTTCAAACAGGTTGCTCTTTAAATGCTTCACCTTTTGAGAAAACAGCACCAGGTAAACAAAGCACTCTTTTTTTTTTCCTGAGGAGAAAATAACCTGAATACCTTGAATAGAACCGCCTTCTCCTTTAAAGGTGTGGGCGGAGAGCAGAGAGCAGAGTTGGGTTTCAGTGCCACCCACTATTCAAGATCACAAGTTACACTCCAGCCAGACACAGAGAGCCGCTTTGGGCTGCAGCCTGTGTGTGATTTGGTTTGAGCCTCAGTTTTTTTCAGGCTGACATGAAGGAAGCCGCCATCAATGAAGAACCACACTGAGACGCTCCAGTGGGAAACGGCTCCTACCTGCTCACACCTTTCTCAAAGGTCACTGACCTCTGAAGAGGGCTCAGTCCAGTTGGACTTCTTTTTGTCAATGAGAGTGAAATTTCACGAATCGGATGAACTTTTCTTTCAAGTGAGGAGATGGTTAAAGTGAACAGATTTTATGTAGGAATATTAGCAGGTAAGATTCACCCTTTTCCTCATTAGATAAGCTAGTAGTACATTTATTTCTTTTTAAACAACATTCTAGTCTAAACACCTTAAGAGGTGTTTAAAATCCACATTTAGGTGATGTTTACTTCTCTTTTTTTGTGCATGAAGTTTACTTAGTGGTTGTAAACCAGTCAGTTGATCATATTTTATTTGAATCCAAACCAGGAAGGGGGGTTGTTTGTTTTCCCACTGACTGATATTCATAGTAAATTTCAGTGTTGGTTAATGATTGATAGAAGAGTCCAAACACAAGCACACATTCACTGGTTACCAGTGCAGAGCCGATAAACGAAATGTGGTCACTGGTTGACATATTCTCTGATTGCACGTGTGCACGAATTAGAGGTTGGTGTTTCTGTCTGCAGCTCTGGTCTTATGTAAATACTGTCTGGCTGAATGGAATGCCACTGACGAGCCTGCCAGTCGAACTGTGCCCGATTGTCATCTCCATGGCGACGGAGGCAATTGCACAGGTAGGTATGAGCTGGACAGGAGGTGGGGGGTGGATCCCTCAGTGGAGCCATGAATGGCTGATTCCTTTTAAGCTCAATGAATGAATAGATAGAGGACAGAAACACACCAGCACACAAAAACATTAGGTTTATAGACTAGGAGGAAACAGAAACGATCATTAGAAAATTTAAATGTTAGAAATCAGAAAAAATCTGATAATGATTATTGTAGAGCGGTAGCATCAAGTATAGCTCAATAAAGTCAATTTGACCTACATTCATGAAAAGCATTTACATTAATTTCATTGTATTTCTAATCCTGTTGGGTCTCATTTTTCACAACACAATCTCAACATTGTATAAAAAATAACAAACTGTTATTTTTGTGAATTTTTTAGACCATAGACATATAAATGCATGCTTGATTTATCGCAAATATACATATAGGTTCTGTAAGCAATTCAGTTTTCCAAAAATGTGTAAACAGCAGCTTGCACAGAACACATTTAGATCTAAAAGCAAAACTAAGTAGCAATAAGAAATGTGAAACTTAAAGTTTAAAGACTACATTAGATTGTTCTGTATTAATATTCTGTGGCTTGTTCAGATCTAAATGCTCAGTTCTGTTAATCTTCATATCACAACATGAGGCTTTTTATTGTAAAATGGGTAAAAGTTCAATGAGGGGAGGGTGTGGCCTGTTAGAAGAGTCTCTGTTGACCATTATTCACCATGAGAAAGGTGTCAAAGCACAACGAGAGCTCCATTGTGTCCTAAAAATCTCAGGAATTTCTTGTTGACAGTTTCTGTTGACATTAATCTGGAAACATTTGTGAGATAACTTAATTTCCTGATGTTTGAAATGATCTTGCAGAAGTTTGTGACACTCGGATCATCAATCCTTCATGCTCTTTGCTTCAGGTTTCTTTTGAGTGTTGCACTTGTCTGCATCCTGTGAGTGTATCATAAGTATTGTATTTTTGCGTTTTGGTTATAGAAATCCTTTGATTGTTTTGCTTGTAGCTTCAGTTTTTGTGGAAGAATCAACAAAGGCCAAAACAGAACATGGATATTTCACTTTAGAACATTTTAACAGAAAACGTCTCAGTCTGTGACCTGGACATGGATAACTTTAGGAGCTGGTTTTTGTTCTGCAAACTGAAAATCTTTGATCATACCTGTTGAAGCACCTCATAAAAGCATTATGCTTTCACTTTTATTGTCAAAAAGCTACAAAGTATTAAAGTTTGATTAAAAAAAACAAAACAGAATTTAAAAATATTTAAAGAAACCCTTAATTAATGCATTTCACTGTATATGACAAAAACATTAGAAAATGTTTTTAATGATGGTTTTAATGGACGCTGAGATGTTATTGCTAAAGTTATTAGCTAACTCAGTGCTGAGGGACGAAGCTAACCAGCTACCTGTTTTAGTTTTGCTATAATTCTTTTCCCATCTCAGTAAACTCTCTAGAAGATCACAAGTACTCGTAACTGCCTCCTTAAACTTAGTAACTGAAGGAGTTTCCTTTCAGAGCTGAGGTCACGGTGCTCGTGTTTCAGCTAACAACTGGAGCGCTCCCATTGATGTCACCTGGTTGGCGGTGTTATTTTACAAGCTCCTTCTGTGAGATAATTTTCCTGGAGCAGGTTGTAAAGATAGTGGCAGCTTTGTGAGAAGTGCTACGTGAAACTGGTGGTCAGAAGTTCAGCAGCTGTGTGAACTGAGAGCGAGCTAAAATAAAACCTAAAACAGGGAGAAGGGAATTCTCAACCTGCCATGTTTCATCTAATTGAAACATGTGACTAATGAGAGCTAATGACAACACAAGGCCTCTGCATGGCCCGGGCTTCCTCCTGGGATTATATTGCAAACTGTCTATTTATAAATCAGGTCATGCTAGAGGGTGAAGGAGTATGCATAAAGGCAAGATGACAGAATGTGACAGAAATAAACATTTTGGGGAAAAATGGTAATTTGTTTTCCTGAAAAGAAGAGGATTTGTGTGTTTAAGTCTCTAACAGGAAGCCATCCATCCACAAACAGTAACACTACCATCAGCTGGCTCTAGATATCTTGTCCAAAATACAAAGACTGAATGTTTTTCAAGTTATTAATAACCCATCAATTTATCAACAAAATGTGTTTTGCTTTAGTGGCTTTAAATTGTTTTATGTTGACAGAGCATCAGATAAAAAACATGTAAAAACATATTATTTGAAACCAGATCATAAGTTAGAACAATTTTGCCTTTCTGTTTATTATTCCACATGACCAGTACAACATTCACCCCACTGCACCCTGAGATCCTTAAATCCCTCCGCTCTGAACAGTAGCTCATTACCAACATGAAGCTATTACCCACCCTTTACCAGCAGAGGACCATGGCCTCATACATGGAGGTGCTAATCTTTATTCTTGTTTTGAAAACTTCAATTCCAGAAAAAATATTTGTATTTATTTATTTATTTGACCTTTTATTCAAGCAAAGAGTTCCTGAATGAGTCAAACAGGGTTACATCATCTGCATGAAGCTGCAATGAAATCTGAAGCTTCCCAAACAGGAAACCCTTCACCCCTTAGCTTTGACCTGACTCTCTGCCAATAAGAGTAATGAACAGATGTGATGGACAGCCTGGAGGAGCCCAGCAGTTTCTGAAAACACGTCTGACTCATTATTGAGATTGCAAACAGTCCCAGTTATACAGAGACCAGTTTACTGAAGTTTTAATTATTAATAACTAACTTTCTGGTTTATTTATTGGGACATGGGTAGGTTGTCCAGATTGGCACCATTATGTTGGATCCTGTAGTTTTCAATGCACCAAACAGAGACCTTAGAACTCAAATTACAAAGCATGTTTTCCCAGCAGTAGTATGTATTTTAGTTGTTAGTGACTTTCATTTTTTAGAGTACAAGCTGCCAATTCATGAAAACCTTTTCTGAAATAATTTTTGGATGTTGTTATTTTATTTATTCAGAAACAGAGGGAGAAGATCTGTGGGATGGCCACTTCTCAGAATGTCCCGAAGAGCTGACGCATTACTGCGTCCATGGAGAGTGTCGTTACATTAAGGAGCAGAACTCGCCATCCTGCAGGTGAGAGGCAGTCGTAAAAAAAGTTCATGAAGGAACTCAGAGAAGATTGAAGTTTGAAATGTCAGGAGTTTGAGGTGAAAGAGGATGCTTGATTTAGTTTTTTTTTTTTTTTACTTTGAGTGGATTAATAAAGAATATTTTGGGAATTAGACAAATGATCATATTTTCAGTTTTTTAAAATGTAACAGAAAAATCTGAAGGTCGTCTGTCATTTTGACCGATTGCAATTCACACCTATGGCCACTTGGTGGCGAGTGAGCAGATTAATTAATGGTTTTGTTTCTGGATGCATGATGAAGAGCAGTTGACCAACACGTTTGTTGTCCTGTTTGGGCCACCATACTTAATGTAGACATGCTGGTCGTTATAGTAACCTGTTGCACAGTGAGCAATGGGCATAAGCAAACTCATGACCTCGTTAGCTTCACTCGAAAAAAGTATAGACAATTTTCTTCAAAAATTCCAATAACGATGACGATGTTGATAAAATAGGTGAAGTGGTTGATGAAGGACAAACAATCAGCCAGAAAAGTTGTCTTTCTGAGGCAAAGACAATATCATCTGCAGAAACTCTACTTGAAATGTTTGATTACGCACGACTCGAGAAAAAAGTTAGATGCATTCATCTGACTGATGATGGAACTTTTCTGAACCTGTCAGTCAGAATGATAAACAAAAAAGTCTAGTGCAACCTCTGGTCTGCAGTGAAATTTCATTTAAAAAGCATAAAAGTATAAGCTCTGGGTCTCCTTGTTTTTTGTTTCAGGTGTCAGAGTCATTACATAGGTGCAAGGTGTGAATACGTGGACTTGGACTGGCGAATAGGAGAGAGACGACAGATCATTATAGGAAGTATCATTGCAGGGCTCATCTTCTTGATGGCTGTCATTGTTTTCGTCTGCATCTGTTCACAGTAAGATAAACCAAATTTTACAAATGTATAAAGCATTTTTTAAGGAACAGTTTGGATTTGTCAACTCCACATTTTTGCAACTATCTTCAAAATTATCTGAGAGATTTGTGAGATCTGAGAATCAATGTTACTTGACTTCAGACTTTATTTCCATGGGAGATATTTTTATATTCAAACATTTGGGTACATTATTTTTGCTTCGCAAAGACGTGTGGGTGGGGGTGGTTTGGTGCAGCGGCTGTAAGCGTATATGTGTCTCACTGACTATCAGTGGCCATATGAACACTCCTTAGCAGCGCCTGCAAATTAAAATGTGCTGCTCAGATCATGGATTGGCCCAGTGTTGCCATCAGCCCACTGGACAAATGCTCAGTGTGCCCAATGGCCAGCTCAGTGGTGGAGGCCACAGAGAAATAACGCTCAGACAGATTTGAGGAAAACACTCCAGCACAGATCCCGATAGGCCTACACAATGTCTCAGCCTATCAAGTTGCAAGTGATGGTCAATGGTGTCAAAGGCTGCAGTTAGGTCCAGCAGAACCAGAATAGAACATCCTGCAGCACTTCCAGTCAGAGTGTCACTGGAAACTCTAAGAAGAGCTGTTTCAGTGAAACAAGCTACGGAAACCTGACTGAAATCCATCAGAGATATCGTGTTTCTCCAGAACTGATGTGAGCTGACTAGTCACAATCTTTTCCAGGATCTTGGAAATAAATGGATAATTTAGATGTTGGTCTATAGCTGCTAAATAGAGAAGGATCAAGGTTGGGTTTCTTTAGAAATGTGTTGATTAGTGTTCCTAAAGTAGGCAGGGACTTGACCAGAAACCAGTGAAGTGTTGATTATTGGTGAGCACATTGGAACTGATAGACTGAAAGACATTTTAAACAAAAATGAAGGTAAATTGTCAAAAGGGCAGGCAGACTTTCATTGAGTTAACTAGTTTTGTTAGCTCAGTTAAAGAAACAGGAGCAGATCTATTTAAAATAACAGGCTGGGCTGGATCAGAACAGAGAGAGAGGAAGCTGAGGGAGAGATGCTAAGCTGACTGACATTATCCACAAAGGAGGACATAAAGTTTTCACAGTCTCTGACTGAACTGGAACAGCAGGTGAAGCAGGAGAGACAATGTTGTTGAAGGTGATAAAAAGCTCATTAGGATTTCATTTGCATCCTGACACCAAGTCAGAGAAATGTGCAGCCCTCAGGTCTCTGACTGCAGAATTAAAAGAGGCTCTTTTAGATGGAGCAGGTGAACATGGAGACGGTTGTCTTTCACAAGCGCTCAACTTTTCAGCAGTAATGCTGTGAATACTGTCTGTCGTTAATCCAGGGAGTAGATTGATTGACTTCATTGACATACACCCAGGTCCAATTTAAAACAAGATAAAAAAAATAAAATAAAAACGGCAGATGGCCAGTCCATGCCTGGAGCCGGCCGATAAACGAACTCTGATGGATCCTGACTCCTGAACGTCTCATCCGAACATGCACTGTGGTCTCATGAGGAAACGCAGCTGTTTATAACGTTTTTCTTGTTCCCGAATACAAATATGGCATCCTGCCTCTGTCAGTGCACCTCAGGTTTTGAGCCTGGTCTTGGAGACCTCCAGCAATAGTTGGTTTGCTGACCTAAGTGTTATTGCTGGAGTATGAAAGTTGAGCAAGTTGCCAGTATACTGATGACATTTTTTTTTTTAATTCTATAATGCACTAGAAGTCAGCGAAGAGAGGCCGGTATGTACTGTATTGCAGGGACAGTAAGGCGGCCTGCGGGCCGGATCCAGCCATGTACTACCTATGTAACAAAATCCACCACAAATCGGCGCTGTACCTCCTGTGAAGTTCCAGGAAGAGGAGCTGCTGCTGTATCCAGGCGAGCGCACACCTCCCCCCTGACCTATCACGAGCTAAATGAGGGATGATTTAAGACTTTCACACAGTACTGTAGTTATAGTATACTACTAACACATTTCTGCTAATGGTCAATTAAATTATGCATCTATAACTTTTGCAGAAATAGCTAAATCAAACCGTTCCTTTAAAAATGAAGCTTTAAAGCTGTATTATCTCACGATTACTACAAATCGTAGTACTCCAATCTTTTTGCCACCATAAGTTCAATGTTTGCTTTTCTTTCAGTAGGAGCAAATTATGTTGGCAAAGAGGGCGACAAAGAGAAGAGCCCAGGAATGGGACGGAGAAGATCAATATGATGGATACCAGCACGACGCACGCAGACCTGACAGAGCTAACGCACACAGACTCAGTGTGAGAACGCTGGAAGCACAAGAGAACACACAAGTATGGGAATTATGTAAACATGTTGGTACAGTTGCAGCCTTGAGTCCCACACTGGCAGCAGGGACCTACAGGCAGTCCCAAGACAGAACCGACGTCTAAAAGGATGAACACTTCACAATGAAAGGTCTCCCACTCCCTTCCTTCTAAGGAACACTTCAGAGACTTTAAAATAGATGCCTTCATGTATGATAAATATGATTTAAGTGTTGAGCTGTATGCATGCTGGCAAGAAGTTTTTTCCTTTTAACACACTGTGGAGTAACAGACGTGGCCTGTCACTGAGTGGTACTGATTTCACAGCACTAAATAAATTGTTGCTATGTTGGAAAAAGCTACGACGCCAGCTGGCAGCCGGTGATGAGAGTCAATCAGGATGGCTTGGTATTGACTCGTATGGGAGGCTTGATGATACTGTATAATTAAAGGAATGGGACCGTAGACACTGCACTCCATGTTAGGAAATTAAATGTATAGAATTATTAAAAATTTCATAGAAGAATGCAATTTAACAAGTGCAGCTGCTTTGTGCAAGTGTGTCATTTTGTAATATTTCTACTTTGTTTATGATCTGTTTAGTGTTGTTTCATGTTGTTTTGTTATCTGCACTGCAAATGATCACTAACAGAGCCACGTCTACACTTAAAGCAATAGTTCGGACCATTTGAAGTAGGTTTCTGTGGAAAAGGTTATAAACAATTAATATTTTACTTGTATACAGCTTTATGAACGGCCTCAGATTAGATCTGACTGAGCTACTGGCTAGTCTGACAAGCTAACCGAACGAGGCCAAGACCAATTTCTCTTGTCTTAAAACAACTCCAATCTCTAAAGTTTCATAGCAGTTCATGCAAACTCTTTTAAACCTTTTTATCCCCAACAATTTTACATTACATGATTATTTGCATTGATATCTATGGTTAGTTGTAAGCACAAATGGAAAAAGCTACAGCTAGCTGTAGCCTAAAGAACTTCCCTCATTACTATAATAATATTTTTGCCAGGATAAACATGCAATGGTGCTAAGGTTTATAAAAACATATTTGAATGAACCGCTGTAAATGATTGAGAATATGTTTGCTATTAGCCATGCTCGGTCTAGTTAGCTGTTAGCTCATCAATGTGGTCAGAATATAACTATTTCTCAAAACTGAGGTTGTTTAACCTAAAGAACTACAGCAGGTTAGATAATAAATGTTCATAACCTTTTCATTGAGCATCACTTCGAAACATCTGGGCTATCTTTTTAAATAGACTAAAATATTGTTACTTTTGTACATTAGCAATGCAAAAAAACATAGTTACTAAATGTTGCTGCAGGGTTAAAAAGAGGACAAGAAGATCTTGTGCTGCAGGGTTTTTAGTCTGTATTTGGAGCCAAAGCAGCCTCTGAGCTTCAGAACAGAACAGCTGAGCCTGTGTGTACAGACTGAAAGTGCTCTACTGTATGAGACGGTTTCCAGACTGCCAACCTTCACCAGGACTTTAACATGTATCTCTGTTTACGTTCACACAGAGCCAGTCTGCTTCTGCCATTCATAACACCTGTTAATAAACACACCTACTGTCTTTGTCACTGTGCATTTACATGATTTTAATTATTTGATGAATTCAACATGTTTTCTTTTTCATTTTGTACAGTTTGCTCTTTTTGTGTCAACATTTTTTTTTTTTTTTTTTGCAAAAAGCTATCAAGTCAAATTTAATTGAGAAGGAGCAGTAACACAGACAAACCATAAAAAAGAGTGTTTTGTGATTCAAGTATTTTAGCACCAACAGTGTCTTAATGTTTTTCACCTTATGGTAGATTTGGTTTATTAGATTATTTTTTAAAAACTGAAACAAACCAGTTAACTTTAGTCTTGCGTTCCAACACGTGATGAATTGGTGCTTTTAAAAAGAGGGTGAAAGTCTTTTTTCCCACCTTATTCCAGAACCAACGGCTCTGCCTCCTAATGCAAACGTTACAGCTCATCAATGCATTCTGCCTTCTCTTTTATTGCTGTATCCTGGAGCTTGCAGCAGATGACACATTGTGCATATTTTTTATGCTTGTTTGAATAAGGCAGGTAGTACAAAAACTAAGAAATTTCCATAGGAGGATGTTTGCAAATATATCAGCAGGACTGTATGGCAAAAAAATTGAAAATAAGACATGAAAGCAAAAAAGATGAAGGTCCGATAACTGAAAACTGATTCTATTGATGGCAAATAATGAGTTAAAACAGAGAAATCTTAGAAATTGATGAACTAGAACCAGTATTGCAGTTAGCAACCAACCTATGCAACTATAAGCTTTCATTCCCACCGTTTTTAATTGCTCCACAATGCTGCATGTCCGGGAATATTAGAGAATCAAACACCAAAACAAAAGGTGAATAAACTTTACAGTTTTATGATGCTGTTGTGTTGCTATGGTGAAGTAACAGCTGGACTCTGAAGTGTATGCCAGTGAATACCAGTGTGACACAGTGAGCATAACACAATATTGTCCTTTAATATACAAACTAAATCCTGCTGGCACCAGAGTATTATCTTGTCTAGGGTCATTTATATAGTTTTACCTCTGAGAGTCTACCTTTAGTTTGTTTTAGTTTTCCACCACATGCTCCTCCTCAGCAGCAGTGTTAACCAGTATAATCAATTTTGATATTTTGATATTACTATCATTTTTTTTTAATATAAATAAAAATGTACATATTTTAAATGGAGCAATCTCTCTTTTATATCCATCCATCCTTTCATTTATTTAACAGCTTCATTCAGTAACGGTGATGGGAGCTGATGCCTTTTTAGAAAATATTCATATGTTTGTCTTTGTGGAATTCACCAGGGAATGCTTCCGAAATTGACAACTGTGGAATGCTGCTGTTTCTTTAATGTGGGTGTGCCTGTGGGAAACAAAACTGATAAGAGAGAAAATGACAGCTAAATTGTTGTAAATGTTTGATTTAGAACAGAAAGGCAGGACTCCTCCCTGGAGCTACGTCCTTCAATTTGTCAACATTAGAGGGTGAAATAAACCTGCAGGACACTCTGAAGACAGTTTGCACCCCAAAAGGGCAGCAGCTCCACCTGTTCCCCTCCAGTATGTCGGGCCAGTGGCTCCAGCAGCTGTGCAGTGACGTTTCTGTTGGACCACATGGAGCGCCGCGTGCCTCAGGAGTGGATTTAGTGAGTAGAACAGAAAAAAGGATCTGATTGCAGCTCATTGGTTTTGTAGTTTGCATAAAGGCCACTTGAGGTCAGCACAGCATCACAGTGTTTTGAACACAATAAAACATAAATTTACAGCTTAATTATTGATAACTAGGTAAAAGTATTATTTCAGACTCCCTGTACAGTTTTATTATTACAGTTATGTGCATGTTGTTGAGATGAGAATTATAACAAGTTTTTTACCTCATCAGATTAACACATAGAAATGAAGTATTTTTCAACCTTAAAGCTTGCAATAGGAGCTCTGTAACAATTAAAAATACGATTGACCTTGCGGTATAAAGCAGGACTTGAAGTAGATGTAAATACTGTTGCCAGCAGATTTAGCCTTTCTCGTGTTTTTCTGAAGTCCTGTTCATATCTGAGGCACTGTAATCCTAATTTATATCTGTGCTTTGCTGATAGTTAAACTGTTATTTATAAGCGGCCATGAAAAATATGAATAATAAGCTTCATTTGACCCAAATTCCCTCTGGCTTTAAAGAGGCTTCACTGTATTTGGTGAAGATGCATTATAGTTTTTAATCTTCCTCTTTAAATTGACCCAGCTGTCATCTGAAGATAGCCTTGCAAAGTTGGAGGATCAGGAAACCATTAGGAGACCGCAGTGGCTGAAACCTCAAACTGTGATAGTGGAGAGTTTTCCTGCTTTTGAATCTTTTCCCAGGTTTTCCTGCTCAGAATCCAAAAGTAACAGGTTAATTATTTAAAGAAGAGTGGACCAGGGTTTATTTAACTTTAATCCTTTATAAATTAAAATGAGATCCTGTCTTGTTGAGATAGCATTCTTCAATTTGTCTTATAAAATACAGAATGAAAGCTTGTTGACATTAAAGGGACATGAGGGAGCTTTGAAAAACAAACCTCATGAGCGCCGCGCCTGGCGCTGCGAATAACTGCAGCTTTTAGCGTGAGCGTGCACAAATTTCTCACTAGTTCATAAGGGTTCAACCAAAGGCAGCCGGAGGCATGATTCCATAAATAAAAATACATTTTATTAATACAAAAGGAAATATAGTAAAACAATGCCCCGCGACGCACACACACACGATCAGACTGAGGGAGCCGATCTAACAGAGCTAATCTCGCTAGCCGCTATGTTCCAGCTTCCACTGCTGCCTGTATCGCTAAAAGCTTTAATCAGCCGGTGTTCTCGGACACCCGGAGGAGAATTTGAGAAATCTAGCGTGATAGAATCATGCCCCACCGCATATATTACCCTAGATTTCTCAAATTCACATCACGGAGTGGAGCTCCGTAGCACCCGGAGGTCCGTGCGCAGCAGAGCCGCCTTAGATGCACTGTAAGCGGACTGAGGTCTAGGAAACAGTCGGGGATTTGCGGCCTACAGTGCCGAGACCATAAACATGGACAGATCGCTGTGCGGTCGCCTATAACAGCACCTTTAGCTCTGTGAAACCCCTATAATCCATCAGAGAGGTTTTCAGCTCCATAAACGCTGCCAAATAACACCAGTTTTATGAGAAAAACCACTGGTTTAGATAAGGAAATCCGCCATTGACTAGCAACACTACACAAAGGTGCAATACTGACACCTACTGGATATACATTATTATTACTTTTTTAGCCCGAGAACGCGCAGAAGCGTCAGTTGACGTCACATCCGTAGGACAGCGCGGGAAATTCGGACCCCGAATTGCAGAACATTTTACAGCTCACAGCCTGTTCAAGATAATGGAATGATACATGGGTGGCCTCATTCTTTTTGATTTAAAATGCTTCATCACTTATTAACCTAAATAAACTGAACATGCAATTATTACTTTTCTTCAAAAGCTCCCTCATGTCCCTTTAATACAAATGTAGTGGACTTTCTGTCAATTACAATTCCGCAAATTAATAATCACATGTAAATACAAGTTATCAGTTTGATTTGAGTCAAAATGCTAATGAGGATTCTCACTCTTCTGCAGGCGACTTGAATAATCATAGAGTTAGAGTTCATTGTGCAGCATTGATGCATGAGTTACTGAGGGAGTACTGGGTGTGTTAGTACAAATAAACTATCCAATGAGGTCATTTATAAACCTCAAATAAATAAATATATTAAATAAAAATGCAGGTTATTTAGCATCTTAACCTAAAATCATTTAAATGTTTTCATCCTCTGTAGGATAACCTTGCTGAAAAATGAATGTTTGATCCAAAATTCTCTCTAAATTTAAACAAAATGACCAGATTTCCAAAAGACACACAGGGTTTGAACAACAAAAACCCTCTAGTTCAGCAAGATTCTGGAAACATCTTAAACACGCACAGTTCTTTTGAAGTTCCCCAAGATGTTTAGGATGAGAAACTTCAATCAAAACCTCAGCTTGTACAATTTAAAAAGAGCCAGCTGGTGTTGAAGTGTTTATGATCATTATCCTGTTGTAGAAAATATCTTCTTTGTCATTTTGGAGTTTTTCATAGAGCGCTGTAGCTCCGCCTACGCGCATCACGCACTGTGCGTATAGGGCACCACTTGCCCAGTGGGGCACCAAAAAATTTCAGGCTCGTGAAAAATCCTATTGATAGTAATAACGAAATGTTTCAAATAAATAAGTATAACGAGGGCCCGCCAACCGTCGATCTCTGTGTTTCAAAGGATTCATGAATATTAATGAGTGTTGGTGCTTTCAGATAGCAGGCAGTGGAATCGGCGCTCCGCATCCAAAGTGCGCTCAGTGGCAGCTGCGCCAAGCTGAAGGAGGCAGCGCACCAGAGAATTTGCCGTCCGGCGCGGTGTGCCCGAGGGGCACAGAGAGAAGATGGGTGCATTACACCACAGAATCACCGCGGTCTTTTGGGTCCATGGAACGCGCTACGCAGCTGACGCTTCTTGGAAAATCGCTGTATTAAAGCCGTAAAAGCCGCACCGCGGCGCTTGAAATTGAACCGGCAACTATATTTAAGGCCAGAGCTTCATGATACGCACGGAGATCAGCGGTCAAGCTGGAGCGTTTGCGCTCTGTTCGTCCTCCTCTGTGCGTCCTGCTCTGTGCGTCCTGCTCTGTGCGTCCTGCTCTGCGTATTTGGCTCGTTTTTGGCTCAACACTCAACAGCATGCCAGATGCAGCATCGCTGCGCTGAGCTGAAGCTGATATTGAGCGCAGAACGTCAGCTCTGATCAGTACCACCGTCCTGCACTGAGCAACAATCTGGGTTTTCCCTCAGACCTGATCTAAATGAAACCATGGTGAAACTGATGGAGTCCAGTCAGCATCATCTTGATTTACTGCTTTTATACAGTTTTAGATGAAACACTGAATTCAGTCTGGTTACGGTTTTTTTTCCTGTTCTGAACTTGTTAGTGGAAACAATGGGAACCAGTTCACCTGGTTAGTTAACTGGAGTCAAGCAGATTTAGATTCATGTGTTTTTGTCTGATTGAAGAGGTCAAAGTTCAGCTCATATTGTCCCTTAACAAAACACAGGACTGAGTTCAGGTTGTCAGATGAACTGTAAACCAGAAGCATCAGGATCAAGACTTGATGTTTCTCTGAAGTTCTGACGGCTTTGAGGACCAGCAGCAAACTGGGTGTTAAATACTGACTGATTCCTGTTTTAGTGATATTTTGTGTCCTTTGATGATTTCAGTGTGAACTTGATCAGCTTTATTTACAGCTGTCTCTGATACATTTTGTCTTTTTGTAGATTTTAAGAGAGTGATGTCATATTTCAGTTAACATCATCCTCTGACAACAAGTAAATAATAATCTGAATAACAGTTGTTAAAATTAATTTTGGTAATAAAAAAGAAAACATTTTTCACAATTTAATTTACAGTTTTATAAATGACAATTTTAAATGGTAGATCTCAGCCCTCAAATCAGGGGCGGTTCTCGGGGGGGGGGGGGGGGGGGGGGGGG
>SSNR01000013.1:2529187-2575802 GCA_006937965.1 Callopanchax toddi
CCTCAACAAACACATGTCGCTATTTAAGGTATAAATTCACTCATCAGGACTTAGCACTGCTAGCCGCGGCTAGCTCCGCCTATGGGGTTTTTGAATGGGAAAATCCGTGACAGACACATAGTCATTAAGAAAAGAAACAAACAAACGAAGTCACTCACCATTGAGTTGATGAAATCAGGACAAATGGAATCATTCGGCTTGTTTTCACAAGCAGGAAAGAAGGATTCTTTGAATAAATATCCATTTTCTACCCTCCATTAAAAAGAGAGCAAGAACTTCCGGTTTCGGTCTGAGCAACACTCCAGACTCCTGCTGTTGTGCGCATGTCACACAGGGACGCTGAAGACCTGCGTCCCGAGCGATCTCCTATTTTTTGCACTCAGTGCACAATAGTATCTGGCTGCGGCCGCTGTGGAGCTCCACAGTAACCGGAAACACGTGACCTCCACACTAAACGGAAACACGAAACTTCAATTAAATCGACTTTTACACAACCACCGTATACCGTACCGGAATTGGTTAGGGTTAGGGTTAGGGTTAGGGGGAGGGTTGTTGACCCAGGTGCCTCTCTTCTGGCTACTGTGGAGGTCACGTGTTTTCGGTTAGTGTGGAGGTGACGTGTATCCGGTTACTGTGGAGCTCCACAGCGGCCGCAGCCAGACCCTTCTCACTGAGTGCGCATGCGTCAGGAAAAATTTTGCCAGTGCGCATGCGTCAGAGGCAAAAAACAATGCGCTATGTTGGGACGGCGTCCCGTCCAGACATGCGCAGTAGAACCCAAAGAAACACGACCTATCGGTCCAGTAAAAAATAGTAAGAAAACCTTTCTAAACTACACCTAAATGCAGATTATACACAGCACTTATTGTATATATAATGGATGGCTCGTTTAGTTTTATTTTCATGTTAGTTTTTTATATTTTGTGATCCCTATTTCTCTTCTTCCTCTTGGGACTGGTGGGGCGGCGCCCGAGCGCCCCCTATGGACGGGCCGCCACTGGTAACAACCTGCCAGCCCAGGACCAACTCACCTCCTTTATTTACTTTGGTTTTCAGGTTCCATTGCAGCAGTCCTCTCCATTTAAGAACACATTGACACTCTGCTCAGATACTTTAAAAAAGTGTTGCAGAGGACCTGATCATGGACAAAACTCTGAAAGCTGTATTATTCTGTTGTCATTCTCTTGCTGCTGGCTTTTGGCCATGTACAAGAAGCTGAATTATTTGTGTTGGAGGGGATTCTAGACCCGGGGTTGGAAGGGGTGGGGGGCATTGCTTGTGAGTGATCTAACTTTAAACTTAGAGTTGCTTGCAAAAAATACTATAGTGTAACATTGTTTTTAGAAGCTCAAAACTGCAGGGGAACAAAAGTGCCTTTTTGAAAAGACCCCAAATAAAGTCAGTGAAATCACCTATCAGTAAAATGGGGGTAAGCTATGATGGGTTTAATTACAGAGCAACAGAAAACAGACAAGATGAAAGCAAGTGAGCAAGTCAGATAAGCCTGGTCCATAAAAATAAGCTGTTGATCCTTATTGTAGTCATAAAAATGGTTTATATTCCTTATTTGTGCATTCACACATCATACACACTCAGATTTGCAGGTCAGGAGACTACATGGGGTTCTGTATTTCCCAAGGACACTTCAACATGCTGTGGAGGAAGCCAGGGTTGAACCACCAACTCTCTAAATGACAAACAACCACTCTTCCTCCTGCAGCTGCCCCTCAGTAATCTACTAACTGCATGTAGATAAAACCCCCAAACTCCAAAAGGACAATTACAGTCGACATTTTTAGTAAAGTCAAATACATTTGAGAAGTTTCAGGAAAGTATTGACAGATAGATTTCCTGTTTAAGTTATAATATAAACCAAAAACATTAAAAACGTTGAATGAAAAAAAACTACAGCTGTCAATTCAAGCTAATCCAAAAGTCCCAAATGCATTTAGTTTTATTTACAGGAACAATAAAGTAACAAACCTTTTTTCACAGGTGTATTACTGGTAGCTGCATTCCATTTTAAAGAAGTTTTGCTTGTAGAAGTTTTATTTAACAACCATTATGCACAGCAACATGAATGGAATGCAGCCTTGTACTTTTCTAAATGGAATTTGTTTGACAACCCTCTCAAAGCTGCAGTTATCACCTTTTTCTACCACTCTTTCCTTCCACTCACCTTTCTATGTACATGCCTGAATACAGCGCTCTGAAGAACCAGCTTCTTTAGTGATGACCTTTACCTTTGTGTTTTAGCTTCAATGACTGTCTTTTGGACATCTGTCAAGTCAGCCATGATTGTGTAGCTACTGACCCGTTGTAAAAATTGCTAGACGCTTTTGTTTCTTGCTAAAACACAAACGAGTGGCCAGTGCGCAAGATCTGTGCTGAAAATCTAAAGTGGCTCAGTCGTTTTCCTTAAATTGTCAATTTTGATTTTATTTCAAGTTTAGCTAAAAAAGCAACAAAAAGTGAGAAATGCTGACTTTTAAGGATACAATAAAGATATTTTATTTATTAAAACAGCACCAATAAAATTATTTTAAAGCAGTTTTTATTCCACATATCTGATGAAGAGAGCGATGAAGATGCAGCCTATCAGGGACATGGCGGAGGCTGAAAGGACAACCACAATGACACTTCCTGCTACGTTGACCAGAGCTCCAAGCCCCGCGCCCACAATGATCTGAGCCAGCTGGACCATGCAGGTGAGCGCTGCACAGTCCATCCCGGTACCTCGGGTGGTTTTCCTGCTTCCTTGTAGCTTCAGCGGCTCCTGGAAGCACAGTGGGGAATAATATGGGTGAGTAGTGAGGAGGAAGAGGAGGCTGACAGGAGAGAAATTCATTTTTGAGTTCCATTGTCTCCAAAAGTGATCAAGTAAACAGTTTTTTTTTTTTTAACTGTAGACATGTGTTTTTGGACTTCAACACATTTTCACCTGGTTATTTTATTTAGATATTTATTGGACAAGAAATGTATTTTTTCCTAACAGTTTACTTTTTTTAAAATAAAAGTGCTGGCAGTGCTGCTTTTACAGAAATCTCGGGTTCTAAAAATCATAAATAAAGGTCAGATCCAGTGATGTGCTGTGACCAAGCAAAAGAAACAAACAGCACATATTTAATGTGTTAAATTTGAATGCCTGTTCTTAGATAGCAAATTACTTTTTACTGTTACTGTTATTCATTTAGCTTCATGGATGCAGGTTTCACAAAAACAAGAGTTCATGCCAAGTGATTTTAAGCCATTTGGAATCACGTAAACAAAGTGAAACCAATTTTAAACCCTAGAATCAGCTCCGTTTTCAGAAACTCAACATGTAATGACTGAAGAAGTGTTCAATCAATATCTCTGATGTTATTTCTAATTAACAGTGTATACCTCATTAAAAAAGCTGTTGGAAACTCAACAGGATGTCTCATGAATTTAATAGATGTTACTTGTTAATTATTTCATTACAACGTCTGCACTGTGTATTGCAACTCATCATGGCATGCTATTATAGAAATGTGCAATGTTATTCAATTCTCATTGTGCATTTAGACCACTGACATGCAGATCATGAATCATCTTCATTTAATTCCATTGTTCTAATGTGAACCTATAATACCCCACTAACATGTACTACCGTGTTGCATATAACATCAAATAAATAACAGGTATGAGAACATGCAGCAGCAAGGTAAGAACGATGTGCATTAACAAGTGTCAACACATGACAACATGGTGTGTATTTTTATGTTTTAGTTAGGTCATTGGTTTACAGGGGATGGGGATTAAAGTGTTTTTTAAAATACCACAGTCCACCACTAGGGGGGGGATGCTTAGAATCAATTTCAACTTCTGTATTCAGTGTTTTTGTTTCAACACTGTATAAAAAATGCTCGTGTAAAAATACAATGTTCTGACAAAAAATACCAGGACATTTTCCTGTTAGGTGTTTGGATATTTTAATATTATTATTATTATTATTATTATTATTATTATTATAAAGGAAGAAACAATTAAAACAATCTGTAAAGCAGCTGTGAAAAGTCATACATGAAAATGTCTTCAGATTTTTAAGATACCATCCATTCATTCATTTGTTTAACTGCTTCATAAGGGTCAAAGGGAGCTGGTTTCTATCTCCAGCAAGTGCACTTTCTTTATCTAATTAAAAGCATCCAAGCTGTGAATAGCCCAGTACCTCTTCGTGACGCTGATACTCTGCTATCAGGTTGAAGGGGATGGTGTAGAGCGTGCTGGACATGACGCCAAACACGCTGCAGAGGATGAGTGTGGCGATCACATCCGGGAAGAGACCAATCAGGCTGGTTCCCATGCCGAACACAAAGTAGCCCATGAAGTATAATCCCTTCAGGCCGATGTAAGGGAGGAGGAAGCGCTGCACGTCTGCAAAAACACACAAAACACACCATGAAGGGCTTGGAAAGATTCTCATACTTCTAGGCTTAAATGGTCCAGGCTTGACATTTGATGGGAGAGTTGATCCTCCTATTAGAAATATTGAACAATAAAACACACACTTTTTTTGCTTAGGGCAAAAATAAAGGCCAAACCACCAAAGCTTTTCATTCTGGTTAAATTTCACTTTGCATGAAGTTCATTTTGCTAGTTTCTATGTCAGATCTGCTCCCCCCCTCCAGATTATAACAGCTCAGTTTCCCTTTGGAAAACATCACTGGTGCAGAGCCTGTTAATGAAAGGCTACAACCTGTGAACCTGCCTCAGAAAACAGAGGAATGCTGACTTCCTGCTGTTATCTGTTTTACTGCACAGCGCTGTCAGCCTCACCTGTCAGGATGCTGGTAGGAGTCGACTGTGATGGATAAAGGTTGAAGTAAAAACAAACACTCAGACTTTGTTACTTAGAAAAGAGTCACCTACATGAATAGAGAGCAGACGACACGGCGTTAATACACAGACCCCAGCAGCCGACCTCCACTCCTCTCTCATATTTGACATATGCTGTGGAGTTGTGGTCTGCATAAGGATTTCCTTTATAAACAATCTGGAAAAAGAGACAAGACAGTGATGATTACATGAACAGATTAAGAGAGTCAGAGTGCAAAGTTTTATCAAAATAAACAGAATGTTAGCCACAATAAATATTTCCCTTAAAATAACGTCTGCATACATAATACTTATTCCTACAGATGTAGAAAACACACCAGCATATCGGTGGTTAATGATTCAAGGCAGTAACTACTGAGTTAGAGTGTGTGTTGGATGCTTAGATGAGCATGCTTCTGCAAAGCATTTATCATTATTACACACAATGACACCTCCCCTCTGTCTGCAGCCAAAAAAGAGCACATGTTAATCAGCTGGAAGGCATTGCATTGTTCTGTTCACCATCTCAATGTGAATTCATTGTTCTGCCACCTTGTTGTGTCTGACACAGACAGACATTAGCAGCTTCACTTAATTATTCTGTAATTGGATGAATACTTAATCAAAAAAATTGTTTTTGAAAGTGTCATCTACTCTTCAGTGGAGCCTTCAAACAGAATATTTCAAATATCAAGAGGAGAAAAAAAATGGTGGCCTTAAGAGAGCAGTTTTACTAGTCTAACATGCATGTTTTTGGTCTGTGAGAGGAAACAGAAGAATCAGGAGGAAACTCATGCATGCATGGGGAGAACACAAGATCCACAGAGAAAGGATGCAGCTGGGAATTGAACCTGCAACCTTTTTGCTGCAAGGGAGCAGTGCTACCATCTGCACCACCATGCAGCCAATTTCATAATATCAAAACTCAAAACTGAATAACTCCTTGTTCTAAAACCCTGACGGTAAAATCTCAAACAAATAACACTTTATTTGTTAAACTGCTTAAATATGGCATAATGCATATTGCAGACATTAAATATTTATAGGAATGAAATATTAAACACATCTCTCTATATACACAGCTCCTGAATTGACTTGATCATTTCTGTGTGTTTACATAAAATAATACGATTTTGTGTGTTTTTTGCCAACTGGACTAAATTACAAACATTACTATTTGTTTGATGAAATGACACGAGCTGATGGTTGTGAGAGTCAAACAGTCAGCTTTTGGATTTGATCTGTTGGGTTATCTGCTGTTCTCTGTTAAAATATAAAGGTGTGCATGGGCCCAGATCATCGCTCTGTATCTCTGCGGTTCTGATCAAAATAATCCTCAAAACAATCCCTGTTACTGTAACTGATTTCAAGCTAACTTCTAAATTCAGTATGTGTGTGTTTGTGGTTCATGAATGTGTTGCACAGTAAATCACTCTACGTCTGCACAATACACAAGTACAGCTGACTTGACCTTTTAATCTATCAAACAAAAACCTAAATCTCTAAGAAAACAAAGAACAAAGAGAAAGTCACTCAAACCTCTGTTGGGCCACTTTTGGTCATTTGGTCCTTAAAAGTTATTCATTCTTTAAAAGCAAAAAACTGAATAAAAAACAACACAAAATAACAAAAAATGTTCAATAATCCAAAGTCACAACCTGCTAACAGTCGTTCTCAGTCTTTTGTTGACACGTTTCAAAACAATAGCTCCAATATTTCAGTGTGTTTCTGTGGAAAGCTTTTGAATAATTATTATCTCGCCTGTTGTAGGTAGCTCTTTGAACAACCTCAGTTTGGAGAAATGGTGACTATGACTAGCTTGAAGAGTTACATAAGGTCAGTTAGGGATTTAAATTATATTTAATTTAAAAACTGTTCTAGTTGTTTATGTAAATGTCACACAGTGAGAATTTGATTGTTGTTTTTAAAGTTTTTATTCGCGTGATTTTTTTTCTGTTTTTTATTGTGGCATGTTTTTTATATTTTTAATATTGTTTGTTTTAGTTGTGGATCACTGTGGACATTCTTTTAACATGATTGAAATCACCTGTGCGAGTGGGCGTGTCCAGAAGGTCACCTATTTAGGTGCCACTCAGGCTGCAGATGGAGGCAGAGGAGAGGCACAGAAAGAAAGAGAAATGTAAGAGGAGAAAGCGAAGAGATGGAAGGTGTGCTGGAGGAGCCAGGAGGGACAGCGGCTGATGTGGGGAGCTGGTGAGGAGGAGGCCGATCGGTGGTCCGGAGGAGCTGAGCGTCCTGTCCTCGCAGCTGGAGCGGGGACCGGAGTGACGTGCTGTGGGCGAGTGACGGCGTGGGATGGAGTGGACCGCACCCTTCGGATCAGTGCCCTTGCTTTGCGGGGCGAGGAGGTGCGGGAGGCCGCCGCCGTCGCTGCCGCTGGACTGCCGCTGGACTGCCGCTGGACTGCCGCTGGACTGCCGCGGGACCATCCGAGGGAGACGGCCGAGAGTGCAGGTCGGGAACCCCCCCTTGCACTTCCCTCCTCCACGAGACTGATATACAGCAGGGGTCAGCCTGGAAATCCTGGGTCCAGTTAGCACACCTGGACTTTTAAGTTAGTTTTTATAAAAGATGATTTTATGGCCATTTTTATATGGATTTTAGTTGTTTTTTTTTATCATCTCTCAAGCTTATAAACACCTTTTTAAACTAGTACTTGTTGTCCTGAGTCTCTGTCCTTTTTGGGGTCTGCACCTGCTCTCCACCTGTATCTGACGGCAGAGGGCTTGGGCTTTAGCGTTGCCCCCGGTTACATAAACATTCTTTTAAAAACTTTTACACAACTGTCAGTGTTGCATTGCCTGGTCATTCTGGCAAAGCTACTAACCAGAAGTGCTACCAATAGTTAGTTTTTCTAATAATGTCCATTGCAAATAATCATAGAAGTCAACAAAATATCTGAGAGATTCCAGATGTACAGAAGTGTAAATGTTATTAAAACAGCATTCACATGAAACAACAGGACACTTAATTTAAAGTTGTTTTCAAACAGCAGTAATCTACTTTAAAACTGTTCCTGTAGTGACTAGCTCATCTGTCTAGTCAGAGTTCATGTCTGTTTCTCCAAACTGAGGTTGTTCCAGGAGCTATTTACAACAAGTTTATAATCTTTCCACAGAAGCCCACTTCAAAAGCTCTGTCCCTTTAAAGAGTTATAGTCTATATCATATACACTGCATTTTAGTGCTAAATGCAGAATTAGATTATCTTGGTTTTGAAATAAAAAAATGAATGTTTAACAACGAATAACTTGATTTTCTTTGACTTAAACTTGACTAAATAATAACTCATAGTTTCATCCATTATTCTCTTCTACAGCTCTAGTCTGTTGTAGCGTGACGGACATCAAGGTCTCTAGCTGAAATTTTTGACTCACCATAAATATTTAAATGATTTAATATTTTATTGGAAAAGGTGTAGATTCATAATGCTGCACTGTGCTGTTGGTCAGCTCTGTGTACATTTCACCAGACTGTTTCATCACACCTGGATTTTCAACATCCCTGACCTTTTTTTACACAATTTTATAGACTTTAAACAGAATATCATATAGATTCTGAACTGAGCAACAAGAGACCTTCACCAAATGTTTTTATGCCAGATTCAATAGATGTGTCATCATGTTCTTCTTTCAAAAAGGAAAAATCTGATGTTTTATGTTCCATTAAAGTGAGCTTTAACCCAAACTTGGACTCAAACACTATAACGTCAGTCCTATTTTATTTTCTATAAGTATGAAATAAATGTAAATATAATGCAGACGAGGTTAAGGATTAACATGATTTGATTCCTCCCTCATAAATAACCTGGTGTGCATAAAAATGTTATAAAAAAAAAAAGAAATCTCACATCTCTATAGAATCTAAAGTGACATTTAAAATGTTTCTGTTTGATTTGACTAGAACCACATTAAATTAAAAAGGAAAGCATCACTCCGGAGATCAGTACAACATTTGAGGTCATTTTGTTTTCAGCGGCGTTTGATTGTCAGTTAAAATGAAGAAGATTCCTCAGTATAAAGCAGCGTTCAAGGACTACGGAGGGAATTTAAAATCTTTTTATATCCTTAATCACAAATGGATTTATTCCTGCAAAGTGTTTCATTTATATTTTGAACTGGATGAAAGTCAAACAAATCAATACCTGTCCCATGAAATCTGTGAAGAAGAGCATGTTGCAGAGAAAAGCTGTCCACCCCAGCAGATGACTGATGCACAGGTAGCGGTAGTGGCTTGGCATGTTGATGATAGCTTTCATCAGAGACCTGAATGTCATCTTCTTCTGGACCTGCAGATAAACACAAACACTCACTCTCAGCGCAAACCTCTACAGAAACCGGCAAGAAGAAAAAAATTGATTTCAAAAGACAGCATGACTCAAAGAATCATTTTAGACTTAAATATGGGTTCAGGTAGAATTCTAGAGGGAAGAAGGAGAGAAATAAATGTCATCTGAAGATCACATGATCTAAAATCAGACTAGTACCTACAATCAGTGTTTGTTTTTATCCTAAAAAAACCCTCAAGCATTCATAGTAAAAGTTGTAATCATGCAAACACAGCTTGGACATGAACTGTGTACGAATCAATCAAAAATAACAAAACCGACTGATCATCTTCTTTAGATGCAACATTCTGTAAAAAAAAAAACACAAAAAATCAGGTCCTGATATTTATGTGGGCTCTACTTTGTCACCTATCATCTGATTAAATATTCTTACAGATGAAACCTGCACAATAACGGGCACCTGGTGTTATTGTGGAGACTGATTACTGTGCTGACTGACTGACTGACTGTGCAGAATAAAAGAGAAAACGGAGTGTCTAAAAAACCTGACAGTATAATGACACCTCTCACAGCAGAATCAAGGCTGCATTGGTACATTTTAAGAGGGTGATAATAGAAGCTCCTCTCATTTAGGAAGCGTGCTTCAAAAGCAGGAAACCCACATAAATAAGGGCCTGATTCAAATCTACATTTATAAATCATCAGAAACTTTACAGATGTAGCAACCAATTAGAGTCAAATTAGGCAAATTTCTGCAATTTATTTAACTTTTTCCTCACATGTTCAGGTAAATATTATTTACAAGAAAAGCTTTCCATTTGTAACACATCTAGGGTAACGTGTTATTTATTTTGAGGGAAAAGAGCTTTCTCCGTTTCAAATCGTCTCTGAAGAACTTGTGAAGCCTTTTCAGCTTGACTGCATGCTGACTTTAGCAGGGTGCAGAAAAAACTGAGCCTTAAGCAGTTTTTAAATATATTTTGTCAAAGATTAAGAAGTGAACTCTGTGAGGATCGTCTGATGGAGTGATTGATGTCTGCAGGATCAAAAAACAAATACTCTTTGAGCAACTTAGTGCAGGAGTCATTTTAGTAGATTCAGCAGTATTTATAATTTTGTGAATACTTTTAAGTAGCTTTGAATTTAGACTGTTGATGGCTGGATGCCATACATTAAATACCTCCTTGTTTGGCTGCTTGGCGCTGGACGTCACTGCGTTGGCTTCTCCCAGAGCTGAGAACGATCTGGGCCTGAGGTCTGTGACAGATGGAGGGACGGTAGGAGAGACGGGTTCTTTACTCAGAGCTCCGTAACCATTACTTTGAGAGCTTAGCAAGCGGAGGGCGCTGGGAGAGGAGTCGGACACAGATGGGTCCCTGCCCAGAGGTTTCTCTGGAATACTGAAGAGGTGCACGGTGAGGAAGAAGCCCCAGGTGATTGCTGAGAAGAAATAGATGACTTGGTACTCGGAACCCAGCAGGCGACCCAACACAGAGTGGCCCCAGTCCATAGCTCCCACCAGGTAACCACAAGCACCACCCAGACCTGGAGAACACAGAGGTGATGAAAAATGAGAGTGTTGGTTCTATGTTTTCTGCAGGTTCCTGTGTTGTTGTTAGACGGGCAACATCAATATGAGAGGCTTCCCCAGTGTGGGTGCAATATGGTACAAGATGGGTATAATATGATACAATAATTCAATACAATGATACAATATGATGAGGATTCAACAATGCACACTCTGATTTGAGACTATGAAATGTGGGAACATTCATGCACAATACACATTATATAAGAATAGGAAATCAAGCAATAAAAAAGCAGTCTGTAAATCAAAGTGGGAAACATTGCTATGCTGTAGGCTGTAGGAGAGAATAACATGATATGGTAAATGTCCTGTATTTATAGAACGCTTTCTAGAGTTCTACACTCCCCAAAGCGCTGTACAACACAACAGTCATTCACCCATTCACACACACATTCACACACTGGTGGTGATGAGCTACATTGTAGTCCCAGCTGCCCTGGAGCACAATGACAGAGGCGGAGATGCCATGCAGCACCCACCATGCAGGTCCCTCTGACCACCACCAGTAGACAAGGTGACCCTCTGGCTGCCCGACGGCCACTGAGCTCCACACAACCCTGTATAGTACAATGCAGCACAACATACTGTGGTATGGTATGGTACCATCATTTCATTTGATAGAATAAACACAAGTTTGCCAGACTTTCTGATTGTCTTTCAAAATTTTTCTTTAAACATTGCCAGCCTTGCCGCTTAGTTTTAGCCCACCCACTACCTTATCATTTAGCAATGCTTTTTCATTAAAAAAAACAGCCAAAATTCAAATATTGACTTAAGAATATGACACAAAAACTCTGAAATATTTGAGAACTATTTAAAAGGTTACAAAAAGACAGGCTGCTTGAAAACAAAGTATAAAAACGAAGAGTTGGTTTAAACTGTGCTGTCAGAAGGAATTCAGTCCTCATGTTGCAGTCAGAGCACAAGTTGATTAAGAACATTTGAAATCAGATTGCCGTGTGTTTTTTTGCTGTCTGTGTAGCTAGAAGAATGCAGATGAGCCCCACAGTCAGTATGTGGCTGTGACCCAACAGGAATTTAAATGTAGCTGTTATAGTGTTAATATTATTAAATAACAGCTGCACAGGATCACGTTTTATGTAGAGACACCTAACTCCTGTGGTGTGATGTTTTAAATGTCACATCTCTCCTCTCTGACACTCATTATTTTTAACTTGTCCTCTTTTATTTCTTGTTAAAACAAATGAACTGAATAAAGTCTGAGACGGCTTCTCTAATGAGCATTTTGAGCGGATCAGACAAACAACAGAGATGACTGTTTTTATGTCTGAATCTAACAGCTGGGCACCAAACTCTCACACTGTGGAGAAGTTGTTAAGCAGAACAGAAGGTCTAAAAACAGCACTCGTGTTCTCAGTTTAATTTAATGCTGGCTTTCTACTGGGAATCTACGTGCTGGAGAAGACACCTGATACCAGGTCACGTCTGCTTTTTTACACAGAAGAGCTCCAGTGATGGAGAGTTTGGCAGATTACTAAAGTAAATACTGATCAATTGACTGCAGTCAAGCACAGAAAGGAGGCCATTTTTCTACATCCAAGTAACTGACAGGTTTAGGATTAAACACTTGAGAGGTCAAGCTTATTTAGATCTGCATGTCTGGATGATTGATCTCCTCTAGAACAAGACTGCACCCTTTTAACATTCTGTAACATCAGTATGAGCACGAGGACATTCAACATTGGCAATGAGATGAGAAAATTAGGCAAAATAAAACTAAAAATAGTCATCAAGGAGCACTAAAACTGAGCGCTTTCATATCACAGCAATAGAAAATGAATGATTGCATCATCATAAGAATGCAAATGACCTTAAATAAAATAAAAAAAACTGTCAAAACCTGAATAACAAGCTTTAGGGGGCAATCTTCATATTCAGAGCTTTGAGCTAGCAGCTTTCTGAGTCTGGATGAAGGCCCAGTGATACATAGAGTTGATTGGCAATGCTACAAATGATGAGGCTAATGTTTAGGAAGTAGCATCCATCAGTGCATTTTCTATTTGAAACTCCTCTCTGAAGGGAGAACAGATGCTTAATCGTGATGAACTCTGCCATAAAAGGCATCCTGTATGAAAATCTGTTCTTTATTTAGCCTCAATACATCAATTTATGATGCAATACTTCTAATATAAGGAAAAAATATCTCTAAGTAAACTAAGAACATTGTTTTTATTTGTTAAATGATGCTCTGGGAGAAAGTAAACATTAAGAGACAGAACAACAACAAAAAAAACACCCACCCACAAATCAATGAGTACAATTTCATTTTTAATTATGGGAAATCAAAGTCAAACATTATTGTTAATATTGCTCGAAATGTACAGAAAATGAATGAATTTCCCTCGATGTGAACATTAAATGGTTTAATGTGAGCTAAGGACATGAAATTAAGTGCAATGTCATGATATCATTGGCTAAAAATATAACTTTCTGTAATATAATTTATTTTATATTAAGTTATAACTTTTTCTCATTTATTTGCCTCTGAGACTGTGAATTGTTTTACTGTAATACTTATTCAGCTCAAAGTTTAGTAAAAGACATTGTAAAAGGTTCATTTTGAAGAAATACATTCAGACTTATTTTATCTTTTTAATAGGGTGACAAAACAACAACAAAACCACTTTTTGCTCATATTGTGTATTTTATTATATATTTTTTAGAAATTCTGTCACTTTTGGGTGATTCTTCCTGCTTCATATATTTTCCAAGTTGTTCTGTTTCTTTGGATCTTTCACGTTTTCAGGTTTGTTGTTTTTAGTCTGAAGGTTATAAAATTGATGGCAAACAAGAAAACATCACAAATATTGTTTTTGTCTTCCAACTCCAGAGAATTTTAAAATAAAACCAACCATGACTGAACTGCACACAACAAAGAAACACATTAAAGTTTTAAAGGTTGCTGCCGTAACTCTTCCTGTCGAAAATCCATTTCTTACCCATCCATCCAGATGCTCTCTGTGTGGGTTTTGTTGGCTCTCCTATCATGCAGTGATTTATGTGATCTGAACTTACGGAGTATTCCACTCCTTCATGAAAGTACAGCGCTGATAAAAATGAGCATGTGAGGCTCACAACAAAATCACAGAGAAACTCACCCTGTATTCTCCTCCTCAAAGCTCACATACCAGCAGTGGCAGGGTTGTCTCGAGAGTCATGTGCCTGGCCTGTGTTTCTCTCAGCCCAGACTCATGACTGCAGCACATGATGAGCTTGGGGCTGGATTACTGCCTGACTAAACTGCTCACACCAGCCGGTGCCTGCAGGCAGCTGAGCGCTCTGCTGACGCTCACACCAAAGACATCATCTTATCCCCTGGATATGCAGGAAGGCTTGATCTCGCTCATTTTTAGACCTTTCTTTCAGGCCTCTTTAAGGACGATTTCTTTATGAGATTTTGATGCATGACGAATGTTTTAATGTGTAAGATGTGTTTATTGTTTTATGTACTGCCTGAATAACAGGTGCACTGTGAGGCTTGGAAACGTATAAATTGGGGGAAATACGTATTTGATCCCTTGTTGACAAGTTTTCAATGAGTAGAGAGGTCTGTAATTACCTCAACTGTGAGAGACAGGATCTAAAAGAATTCCAGAAAATCTCACGGTATGATTGTTAAATAATTAATTTGCATTTTTTTAAATTAAATAAGTAGATCCCCTATAAAGAAGTCTCAGAGACCTATTCTTATTTAAGAAGCGCTCCTATCACCTATTAATTGAACCAGTTGGAATTCATAAAAGACAAACAGTTAGGGATCAAATACTTATTTCTCGCACTAGTTCATTTTTTTGTCGTTTCAAACATTGATGTGGAATCCTACCAGGCTCTGTGCCCCATGGCCACTACACTATTTAATGTCAGTGAAGGAAAGATTAGGCATTTAATTTCACACAGGACGTTGCCCTTAAACTTGACATAAAGTGAAATGAAATATGGCAAAATTAAATGTCACACCTGTCAGTCTGTCGCTCTTTTTTCTGTTAGAAATATATGCAGGTATATTTTTTTCCACCTTTGAGACACAAATTAGTGTTTTAAAGGTTTGACTGAACTGAATCTCAACATTAAACATTTAAATATCATTTTCTCTCTAAATGTGAACCTAAAAATAATTCTCTCTTATAAAAACAAAGTGAAGTATCCATGGATGTGAAAAACACAACAGTCCTTTTTGCCTCAGGGTCAGGACGCATATCTGCACCTGATGTCTTCCCAGAAAGCTTTAGGATGTAAATAGAAAGCTATCCCACAGATGTGCTCGCTGACAACATCCTCTCTCTTTCTAAGAACTGTTTTTGTTGCACAAGCCTGGCGGTGTCCAACTCAAACAGACAGTCTAGCTCACGTGTCCAAAACCGTAAGGTGAAGTGTAGATTAGAGACCCAGGAAAGAAAACTGAAACATTTGTGAATCTGTGTCACTAAAGTCTAGGAAAGGTAGCTGAGCAATGTCTGGTTTGCTGATTTTCCCAAACACACCAACTTTAATGAAATAAGCAGAAGTTAAACAATTTTAAAGTATAATTTCCTAAAAGATGGTTTAGTATGCATCATTTATTTTAGGTTTATAAAATCAAGATGTCATAAAATCATTCATCATAAGACACATTCAAACTCCACAGATCATTAAACAGGCCAAATACATAATAATGAAATGCTAATGCAGGCAATTATAACATTATCTATAAAGACAAAGAACTATTTTAACTTCATTAGCATAAGAACCGTTTAATAAATCAGTCTGATTTGTTGTTTGATATTTATTTATTCAGTCAATTTGCCTGAAAGCAACGAGGTAATCTGTTTCCAATTTTTTTGTGAAACTCAGAAATTGCTTTTACATCCAAACACTGAACACAAAAACATTGTTCATGATTCCTTTCTCTCTGTTTTGGTCTTAATCATCTCGGCTCCTGAACAGTGTTCCAGTGTTTTTCTCAGTTTCTTTCCGTTTTCCATTTCCTGACGTTTAGAGCTTAGCAGGAAGCCAAGTGAGTTCATTTCTCTCAGAAAGCAACTTCCTGATGATGTGTGTCTGTCTAAAGAACCTTAAATTAGACTGAGCCAAAACTTAAACAAACTAAAAATAACTCAAATAAAATTAAACAATGACTTGAAACATGGTTATTAACAGTTTTGCTTTTGGTAATTTTTCATTATTGAAACTAGTTAATTAGTTATTTTAAGTGTAACTTTGTGAGACATCACATCAGGATGCTCAAATTCAACATTCACTCATATAATTACTGTTGGATAAGTAAAGTAATGGGTGGCTGATTGGGGCTTTTGAGTTACTCTTTATGGGACAAATAGAACATTTTTCAACTTCTTCATAAAACAATAGATTTAAGGAGTATTTTTGTTTTCAGTAAAAAGCAACTAGGCATCTTTAATTTTAGTTCACAAGAACCAACAGAAGTCAGGACTCAACTAAATTGAAGGAATTAAGGAGATGTATTTACAGACACTAATGTAGACCTATTGAACAAAATGAGAGGAGTGGAAGAAATGATCAGTGTAAAATTAGAACAACCAACACTAAAGAGTTGTGATGTAGTGGTTGGCTAATCTCAGAGCTACAGCTTTCAAGATCAACAACAAAAACCTATTAAGATACTTAAGCTACCACACACAAATCTAAACGAAGTCTTGATGGTGTTATTCCTAAGTGTAAAAGTTATAACTAATTAACATTATAGATAGCTTCCTAAACAACTTGAAAAGCTAACTGCTAGTCAAGAAATCTGGTTCATGTAAAATCATCATAATTATAGTCATGATAATAATGATATGTTTAAAATTAAAATGAGTAAAGTAGGGGTCACCAACTCATTGATCGCATGTATCAGTTGACCTCTGTGTCAAATATAGTAGATAATGCTTTCAGATAGGCAGTGGAAAATGTTCCATCCAAACCCATTCATGTGCTGTTGCTCAGTGGTAGGCTGCACCAAGCTGAGTGACAGGCAGTGTACTACCAAACTTGCCCGCCTGATCAAAATGTCAAATTGGGCACAGTGAAGATTGCATGCGTTACTGACGTTTGTACCGAGTAAAATATTACAGATTTTTTTCTGTAATGCCTTACATTACCACGTTACAGAAAAAAGCAATGCATTACAGTAATTAATTACTTGTGTAACTCGTTACTCCCAACACTGTTCCTGATTAATGCTTTATGCATGGAGATCAGAGGCCAAGCACCACAAAGCATTTGTGCTAGAGCACTGAAATGGTTAGCAATGCCCCTACAGCCCCAGCAGGTCCCTAAGGTCCAGTAAGCAAAGCCTGCTGGTTGTGCAGCATACAAGACTAAAGGAAACATTTACTGCATCATAAACTGATGGTCTACTAAATGTGTTTAATTACATGCACTTCCAGACCAGTATGATTTTGCAACCAACCACAGTGATGGAGGACACACACCAAAAGGAGAGCTTTATAAACTTTTGTTTCTAGTTTGAATAGCTCTGGACAGCTTCATGGTACACACAGTGCGTAGGGTCCATCGGTGCAGCCTGTGCAGTGCACCAAGCCCGGGCCCCTTCATCAATATTATTAATCTACCAGCGGTGTTTCTGCAATCAAATCGACAGTAAAGCAACACTTGAACCGGGGCCCAGCTCAACCGCCACTGGGTACCCGATGGATGGATGTCAAATGCCGGTAACATAGAGACCACATGTGAGGAAACATGATAAATGCCCAAAGTACAAGACTGTTAGTTATGTTCAAAGGACTCAGGAGGAAACAATAACCCCAGAATAAATGTCTAATTGTCATCAATTTAGGCTAAAATTACATAGTTATTGGAAACAACAGAAATAACTAAGTAAAAGCTTTAATTTTTAGTTACAGCATAAGTTGGTGTTAATGCTTCATACCTGTGAACAGAGCATGGTAGTGCAGACCTCTCTCCTTGTCTTGATGTGAGCATACATCAAACAGGTAGGCCTTGATGGGTCCGTCAATGAAATCAGCTGCAAAGTCAAACAGCACGACTCCGAACATCACCACCACGATGGCCCATATGCTCTTTAATGACCTGTCGCTGACCAGAGCTGCAAGAGACAACAAAATATTTTATCTCTGCTCACACACTGCAGGATTGTTCAAACAATGTGGTTAAACCTGGGTTTTTAATCAGCACAGAACCAGGTGGTTTGATTAGAGATAATTACGATTTATGGCCAACCTTTAAAGCTTACCAAATGTGTGACTTTATGTTTCCAGAGACTTTACCATGAAGTGACTTTTGTTAACAGTTTTCAAAAAGTACAGAACTTTTATTTTTTTTTACATGTCATCCCAATAGATCCTCAAAACATAAAGTCTCTACATCACAGGTGAGGATATGCAGCTACAGTAAGTGTGTATCTCTGAAAAGAACATTTACACCCCAAAGGAGTCTCTCACAATCAGCTCTGACTGTCACATTATTATTTCTTGTTGAATTCAAGTCACACATTCATCAACATCCCCCTTTCCACTGACTTCCACACTGCTGGTTCATTTACAGTTAACTTTCTTTGCTCTGTGGTTTTCAAAATTCTCAATCTGGCATCAAGAAAATTAGAAAAGTACAATTACAGTATTTTACTCTCTGCATGGACCATTTAAACTGAAAACATATAGTAGATCATATGCAACACTTGTGATGATCTTGTTTTTTTATAAATACATCACTAGACTCTTCACATCCCATAAACACACTAAACACATTTACATAAAAACACTAAAGGAACACTGTGAAAAGTAGGACCAGGTATCTGATGATGAGGACTGAAACAAGAAAAATTAAAAAGTGCTCAAAACTGATCTTTGTTTTCACTAAAACAGCAATTATTATTTCCATATGACTGCTGTGTTTGCCTGAGAGGTTGTATTTATTTTGTAGAACAGCTGCTGTGAAGTCTGAAAATGCAGAAGACCAAGTCTATTTGGGGCACGATGATAAAGGAATATTTACACTTTTTAAGAAATAATATCTTAACAAGAAGCAGCTTTTATGTCTGACTGGACTGACGGCTCATACGAGATCAATGATGTCTTAAAACAGCTCTAGTCTTCTAAACGTCGCAGCAGTCAATGCAAACATTATTTTATGAACCTTTACACCCCCATCAATTTCACATTGCATGGTTGTTTTGACAGAAATACAACATTTCTGCCAAACATGACCCCTGGATGCACCTGATGGGCAACATTACAACCACAGAATGCCATATAAATAATGATATTAGTGTAATGTTGATTACATATTGGTGAATGAACCCTGATGGAATTTCATAGATTAGAACTGTTTTAAGAAAGCAGCAATAAACTTTAATCTTGGCTGTCCATATATTAGTAATATTCTTTTATGAATGAAATAGTACTTTCTGAATTATATTTACTAATGTTAGGTCTTTAAAAGTTGTGATGCTATTTTGATAATAAACAAATTATTAAAATGCAAATGAAACATTTTAAAACGACTTCTTGTCATTTGTACTAAACTCAAGCTTGTTTTGTAACAAGGAAACTGAGAGCTGCTATAAAAGTGCTAAAACTATGTCAAACAAATACCCAGGTTTTACTATAGCCCTGAGAAATATTCAGAGGTAATCAGCTTATCCAAAGCACATCAGAAGAATGACTAACAGTTCATACAAGGTCTGGAAACGCTACAATAAAACACAACTTTTAATCATTCAGCTTGTGTCCCATGCATCTCTATTATCTTGTATCTGTGTACATTCCTATCATAAACTAGCCTGCACATGATCAGGTTTATGACACGAGGATGATTAAATGTACAGTTAGGCCCCCACCGATGTTGTGGGAACCATAAAGCAGAGCTGTCACACTCTGTAAAGTTCTCAATGAAACTGTTCATGTGGCTACAGGAAATTCAACTGTCCCCCTTCTTTACCAGTGGTTGTGTGTGTGAGATCTACTCGTGATGCTGCCTGGAGCCTGGTTGACTCTAACAAAATGTTTCTGGTGTGCAAACGTTTTGAGGTTTTTAAACTTTACCCTGATTCTTCACCGTTTCATCGTGCATCTGTTCCAGTGGGCTTCAGCATGGGACCACCATAAGGTGTCACATATTTAGGTTCAGCCACATGATTTGTAAAAAAAGGTGATGGTCTTTTTCTGCTCAGCATTTAACAAGTTGAATCTTTTATTTTCTGTCACTCTGTTTCTGCCATGTTTTCCCTGAAATCTACTACCAAGCAGAAATTTGGTTAGGAGGCTCTTGGCAAGAAACTGGAGATGAATATTTTTATTAGTGTGAAAATAATCCACCACTGTTCCCTCACCTGAGATGACAGCATCTCCATTGAGGAACATGCTGATTCCCAGCAGCATCATGATGCCGAGGACCAGGATGTAAGGCCTCCGCCTGCCCCACGGCGAGCGGCAGTAGTCACTGGCTGAACCAATGATGGGTTGGAGCAGGAAGCCCAGGATGGGGCTGATCAACCACACCAGGCTGTAGAGGCTGCGAGGCAGGCCGACGCTCAGAAGCACCGGCGTGACAAACGCTGCCTCCACGGCGTAGCAGAACTCCCTACCAAACATCACCAGGCTGTGGAGGATGAGGCGACCCCGAGACCGCCTGGGGGGCTCCACGACCCCGAACACAGCGTTCTCCTCACTGTCCATATAGTCTTCTTTGGATCCAGTGCAGTCTGTTTGGTACTGATGCAACGACGAGCTGATGTGTTTTCCTGGCTCTGAGATCAGGCAGGGCTGGGGCCTCGCAGACTGGTCCTCAGACAACAGAGTCATGGTAGAGGTCAACAACTAAAGGAAATAAAAGTTTAAATAAAGAGTCCAAAACTGAGAGTATAAACTCTCAGTCAGCCTGGTGATGGATAAACAGCCAAACACCAAATCCTTGCAGTGGTGTTCGGCTCGACTAATCCTCTTCTTTATTGCATAGCTGAGCAATCATTCCAGGGTCCAGTCAGCCTTACTTAACAAGTGAAAGGCTGTTCTGTGGACTGAGCAGAGCAGAGTAGGACTCAATGAAGAGGGAGGAGAGGGAAGAAAGTGGGTGTATTTGAAGGATTACAGTGTCTCTGAAGTAGTAAACACACTCGAGCAGGTCATGTGAGTGAGTCTGTAAGCAAAGAGGGACTCAAATATGAGAAAATCTCATTTTAAGCACTTGAAGATTTCAAACAGTTTATATATATTTTATATTAAAGACAACTGAAAATGAGTTTAACACTTTTTGGTAATTTGGTGAATTTTAAAGATTGGCTTGATTAAATAAATCAGAATGCACAGCAAAAAACCACATCTTTAATAATAAAAGTCCATCCTTCCAATGCAATTTGAATGTTGCCTTTCATAAAAGAACCATCTTATCTTCTCGGTCAAATGTACGTGATCATGAAAGATCTTGCACAATCTGTGAGCGTTCTTTGGAGATTACTCTGTTACTACCATGACATTTCAGTTCAATACCTGTTAAATTGAACACATCGAATCCATTTTAATGTTTTTAAGGTCAGTGGTCTGTGGTGACTATTTAAATGAAGTTGACTCTAAAAGTCAACCAGTTCTAATAAATACTCTCTAAAAGGTTTGTTAATGTCCATCTAGTGGTTCATAAGATTTATTGCTAATAGATAGATAACTCACACACAAGCACACACATAAAAAAAAAGCCTGCAGGCCACCAAAAGCAAACAACATGTTAATTAATTAACAAGTGGTGGTGCATTTAGATCATTTAAATTACATGCTGGCAACGCAAAACTAATTCTGGTTTAATCAATGTTTTTATGATGGAAACACAAATTCACCTCCTATAGGAAACATAGAAATTGACACCAACCAGGCTGGTGCATTTAGTCCCTACTATGACTGTTAGTTTTAAATTCATTTTATTCAACTTCTCCTATTTAAAATGTTGGTGAGGCATTAATAACTCATTGCTAAAGAAGATATATAGTTTGAGCTGCCTTGGATTACCAGGAAAACAATCGATCTTTAAGATTTTTAGCTTTTTCACTAACATGGAGTTGTCACCACAGTGTGAGATTAAACTCATTATTCTGTTAAATAATCACGCTAAATGGTATAAAATAAAAACTTTTCAAAACTGGGTGACAAAGCCACGTTTTACATTTGTTACATTTAAATGAAGTAAAATCATTTCCACATAACTCTACCAGTTTTCATTCAAAGCACCTCAAGAAAAAAGCTTTCATTTAAAATTTGCATAATGTTTCCTCTTAACATCTGCCCTTTTATTTATTTTAAAATTTGCGTAATTTCTGTGAAAATAGCAGGGGCACATTCCACCTCAATGTCACACACAAACACACACGCGGTCACAAGGTTTAACTTGAGAAACTTCAGCTTTTGCCTTCAGCAAATAGTTTTGCAGAGTTTCTCGTACCAAAGGTTTTTAATAGTCCTCTGTGGCAAGAATCAGAACTGGAAGACTGGTCAGGGAGCAAACCAAAACACGGGTGCAAAATCACTCATTACAAAGAAGAATAAGAAAAATGTGTTTCCTTGAACTCAAACAGCAAAGGAAAGAGGTGTTTTGTGGTCATCTAGCAAAATGAGATTCTTAGAGAAACTGGATGTTAAATTGGGTGACACAGCAACAAATTCATGCAAGTTTTCCTCCATCTCCTTCTCAACTGGGCTAGACCTATAAACATCCTGCCCAGATGAAAAACAAATGATTCAAAGGCATAAAGTGTTTGAGTTTGATAATGGAGTGCTGCAAAAATATGTGCATAAAAGGCTACCACAGATAGAAGAGTGATGCTGCATTTTAATCTCCACATGGAGCGGCGTAAGCAAAGAGTCAGATCAGGAAACGTCATGCTGTGAAGCCATATTTCAACCCATGTCAGCATTTGATGAAACGTAATTGGCAAGTGGAAGCATTTAACTCTGTACTGAACATTCACTGTAAAATGATTATTAGATTTAACAATTATAAAATATGGTGGGAAAAAAGGTTTTAAAAGATTTTAGCTTTTTTTCTTTGACTTAACAGCTCAAATTTTGTCTAGTGGGTTTCTGTGTAAAGGTTGTAAAAAAATGAATATCTGACTCACTGTAAATAGCTCGTTGAACAACCTCAGCTTAGAAAAACAGAGAGTAGCTCTGACCATATTGATGAGTTTATATTTTGTTTTAGCAAAACCAAAACCAAAGTTGATTTTTGCTCCCTAAACAACGTCAGTATTCAAAAATAATGATAGCAATTTATACAATCACTATTTCAAATACCATCACATCACTGTCAGTTCCACATCACAAGGTTATTTACAAAGAACTAAACGGTTATTTGCAGAATGAAAAATAGCAGAATTTCAACTGCAGCCCAGGGCAGTTTGATCAGTAAGTCTATTTATCCTGGAATAACTTTGTAATTAACTTTGTAAAAATATTTATAAAACTGTGTTTGCATAAACTGTAGTGAAAGTTTTGAGACTGGAGTCGCTTTTAGGTGGCAGAAATCAACTTTGACCCGGGTTCAACTCTGACTAGCCCTTAGGTCATCAGTCTAACCAGAGCTAATCTGTTCTTCAACAAAAAAAATCCATCTTTTTGTAAAAGAATCCAAATCAAATAATGGTAAAAATGAGCTTAAGCACTTCTTAAGTACTTTATTACTTATTTTATTGCTAATTTAAAGCACGTTGTGATTTATGTCTCAAAAGGCACTATACAAATAAATATTACTTTTATGACTCCTGTGCATTTGGGTACAAAAATAAAAACTTTAATTATCTGTGTTGTTGTTTAATGATTTTGATTGTAATGATATTTTGTTTGTTTTATTGATTTTATTTGTTTTTTATCATGTTTGATTCTGTTTTCTGTGAAAGGTGCTATATAAATAAACTTTACTTACTTACTTACTTTTCACAAACATTGCTAAAGCTGTTTCTCAGAAATCAAAAGACCTTGAAGCCAAAGGGAAATATTTTTTTTTGTCTGTTTCAATGGTAAGAAGAGAGAAAATTCTTCATTCATTTTGTAAGACCTGATAACCTCCACTGTTTCTATAAAGCTTTTTAAAGCTATCGTCACATTGACAAAGCCAGAAATCACAGCGACATCATCATATACCAAAATGAAAAAAGTTAGTCGAATTGTTTGTGCATTAGATTAGAAACTGTGTCTGTCCATTATTAAATACCAATTAGTTTAAACACACTCATTACCGAACCAAAAACAGGCACTTTCAGTGAGCTACTCAGACTGTAAAGTCTAAATTATCATCACGCTTTTGATTGCTCTCATTGATAATAAAGTTAAGTTTGGAGAGTCTGACAGTAAAGTTGACCTCATTACCAAAACAAAGTCTCTTTAATGAGCTCTGAAGAGAAAAAAATCATTTATGCTGACAACAAAATGACTCTGATCACACACATCCTCACACACAGCACAAACTGGAACTTGTTTTATTGAAAACAAAATACAACTCAGCACAAACGAGAACAATTAACACACCTGACTTCTCTTAATTTAATAGACCTCTATTGTCATTTGATCTCTATTATTGAAGACTGTGTGTTCAGACTGAGAGTGGAAAATCTTACTGTTAGCAGGATGTGACATTAAGAGGAGAAGCTCTAATAATAAGGAGCTTTCAAGCAGCCGTCCTGAATCTGCAGCCAGACAGATGAAATTTGAAGAGTGGATTTAGGAGGCGAGTGCATTATAGAACAGGCTGATGACAGTCTGTGGAGCTGTAAGGTTAAAGTGAGAGGAGACCAGTAATCATGTCGATAGAACAGCTTTTTGTCCTCAGGGAGTTCAAGTCCTCTCAGACTTGTGCAGCTGTTACTAAGCAGTAAGCATGGGTAACTGTCTGGTGTGACACAATACTGATCAGAGGAGAGGGTTAGAGTGAGATATTACCATTGATCAGTGGAACTGTGGGAACATTTGTGTTGATGAAAGGAAATGGACTGAGGATGAAGACCTGACAGGATCCATGCATGATAAATGATGTTTATCTTCACAAGTTTCAATCTATTGTTAAATTCTCCATGAAACAGCTTAGAGAAATTCAATCGCTTTGATTTTTAAGTCAATAAGAAGAAAAATCTACTTTGCAGCTGAGAGGTAAGACCTTCCATTAGAACAGATCTGCAGTGATCAAGACATTTCAGCAGGAATAAAGTTATTCCTACGGAGGTAGTGCTGTTTTTATCATTCCTTAGCAACACATTGACCTACATTATAATGGAAAAAAGGTATTTTACACCTCAATAAATCATTACATTCATGTGTTCCAATAAAGACCTGATGAGTGGGTTTGATGAGGAGGAACTTGACTGACCTGCACTGACCTGACTGATCAGTGCTCAAAGTGTTGTAAGATCTGTGACAGCTGTACAAGCTATTTCCTCAAAAAAAGACAGTGACAGTTGGTGAGAATCAAGTTCTTAAGCAAAGGCTCAGAATAAACTAAATCTTAGTTTCTATTTAAAGAAGAAAAGTCACTTGGACTTATACATACTTAATGCTCAACCAGCTCTCCTTCACCCATCATGAGATCACAAGGCCTTGTTTGTGGTTGGCTCTCTAATCAAGTGATGCATGTGATCCCTGAGGGGAATCAGACACTAAACAGGAGGGAAGTGAGGAGGTAAAGGGAATATGTTAAACTGAAAGCCTTCTTATAGAAGATAACAGGAGCACGAGACATCCCCTGCTTACCAGGACATCCTGATGCAGTGCACATGCTGGCCCATGTGTCTTCCTCTGGCAGACCCAGATGTTTACGTGATCCGGTCATCGTACAGCAGGAGGATCCCAAACATCTGTCTGGAAGTGACTCAAAGATAATTCCTTCTCATTTAATTAGGCACAATTTTTTTTATAACAAAAAAAAAGTTTGGTATGAATGGATCTGTGACTGGATGAACTGAGAAATATCAGCTTACAGTGAAAACCATCAGTTCATCCCTGCTGTTGTTTTAAGAGAAAATGTAAATTCCAGCACATTTGAAAGTTGTCGTGTTTCATCTCTCAGTTAAACAAGTGACAAATACAGCGCTAAAGTATTTGCTTCCCTACAGATGATAATGATCTGATGGGTTAAATCATCTAAGAAAAGCTGTGTAATTAGATGCAATGATAAAAATAGAAGTGAAGTCAGAAGTGATCTCACAGAGAAATACACAAACTGGGGCGCCAAAGAAAGCAAGCTGGTGTTCTGAAATGCTGAATCATAATTAGAAAAAATATTTCAGCAGGTATATTGGAGAATTTAATCAGCCGAAAAGTCCAGGTTGATTTTTTTTCATGTAATTACAGCAGAAATATCAGCGCGTTTGATCAGCAGAAGCTATTCCTGAGCATGCAGACAGCTGCTAACACAAAGTCAGAAACTTCTGCAACAAGAAGAAAGAATCCCACATGGAACAGAATCAGTTTGAGGTTTTTCTAATGAGTAAATCAGGGGAAAAAAATTAAATTAAAAAGTGAAAAGATGCTGTTTGAGAATTGATTACTTGCTTACATCACTTTGAGGTCAAATGATGAAAAAAAAAAAAACTTTTTCATTTTTAAAAACAGGCCTGAAACATTTGCAGTCTCCTATAAATTAAAGCATATATGTTTAAATGTTCTGTTTGTCCTCACGTGGTGAAAGTCAGATGTCTGGACTCAACACATTCCTCACATACCTGCCAGCCTTAAACTCTTGCAGCTCGGGGGACATTATTTAACCATATTTTGGTGAGGGGAAAAGAGAGCTGCAGTAATGCCAGACTACACTGCTCAGATATAAAGAGGAAATGACAAATTGCATGTTTTCCTGAAGTGAAGAGAGATGGTGCTCAGAATGGACCATTATGTCCATTGTTGCATCCAGAGGTTGCTTAGTGACTAGAAGCCAACCCATGATCACAAGTGGAAAATGAAATGCATACCGTACCCTAGGGGGTGGACATTAATCAGCTCATGCAGAAAATAGTTTCCATGTTTTCTCCTCAGCTAAAATGTGCTCTACTGGTCACTCTGTCAGTAAGAAAACCTCACTTTCTGCTCAGGTTTTTTTTTTTAGAGTCTATTTCTTCTGATAGGAGCAACACAAATTCCTCTTTTGTTTAAATTTCAGCTACAGATATTCACATCCCTGTTGGACAGAATTAAACATTTTCTGACTGGATATATTACAACATTATACTGAGAAAGTTGAGTGTTTTTAATAGACGGACCTTTTCAACATTTGCACATTTTAGATCTCTTCAAACTAACCAGGCATATGTTAAAAATAGAAATGTATCTGACTTCAAAGTAGCATTGTACATTTTGTAGTCTTTATTTGGATTATATTATGGGTTATATATTTCAGAAATAGTTTGGTGGCAGCCTCATACAGCTTAAAACAAACTTTATAAATCTATAATCCACACCATATCCTGTTGTTAGAAATCCACAGACTCACTGCTGAGCTTTAACATCAGTCAAAAATCATCCCAGCTCTTTTTTTTTTTTTTTTTTACACCAAAGGCGTATAGTCGGATGTCTGGGGTTCTTGCACAGCACATCTGAATATCTTTGGAGTTTCTTCTGGTAATGAACAGTGGCTCAGATATTTGAAGGATTTTTTTTAACTCAAGAAGATGCGGCTGATGCTGAAGGAGTTGGAGAGAATGTTGTTGCAGCAGAATCGCTTCAAGAAGGATCTCTATCCAAATAGTCCAGTAAGAATCATCTGCTAATTTTTGATAACAGAAACACCAAAATGTATCAATAAATAAATAAAAATCAGCTTCAGATGTTATTTTAAAAAAGACTCCGCAAATGTTGAGCTATCAGAAAAGCAATCATCACAAATAAAACTCACTTTAAAGCAAACATTGTGTTTGAGAAGTGACACATGATAGTGGTCCAAGTCAAAGGGAAGGTGTTAGGAATAGGATCCTCTGCATGGGTCTCACCTCTGATTTTTGTAGATGATGAGGTTATGCTGGCCGACATGGCGAGGTTCACAGTTCAGTATGAAGCAACCAGAATGAATGTCAGCTCCTCTAATAGTTCTCAATCAAAAGTAGTAATTAGATAAAGATTTTAATAATCAATTATTTTCATGAATAGATAAAGAAAACAGGAACGAAGAGTTTAACAGACAGACTGGATCAAATGGATCAAGAAGTCAAGGGGAGTATATGAGATGATCAGTCATTGTAACTCTGTTACAAAAAGAACAACAGAAGTTAAAACATCTATCGGTGACACTCAGTTCAGCATAAGACCCATTTCAAGTCTCCAATTTCTACTAGTGTGTTAATTCTAAACCTAAAAAAGTCACAACATTGAACTCAGACTAAATCATTCTTTGATTTTGTGTTGCACAGCAAACCTCATGTTATTCCTATACATATTGAAAATAATCCAATAAAGTATGTCTGGGCCCTGAATCTTTAAGGAGCCGTATCCACCTCTGTTCTCACTTCATTTCATGATCTCACCAGTTTGTTTTTAGAGGGCTGGGACATTTTAGATGCAGCATATTTGCATTTCAAAACAAATTAATCTAAAGTTGATATGCAGACAGATGAAGTGACAGCAGTTGCACACTGAGGGGCTGCACTTGTTGCTTGTTTAATGACCTTGAATACTTTAGAGACTTTTCATTCAAGGACAAGTTTTAATCTGAACCAAACCAGTCAAGTTTTGTTTTCAGGATGTGGTTGCTGGGACATGTTTGTTTATATATTAAATTTAACTCAATATTGACCTTTGTGTAACTTCATTAACTGAGTGAAATGACTTGATCATATTTCAGTGACATCTCACTGCAGCTTTTTTCCTTTCCTCTCCTTCCTTTAGTCTTTTTTTCAGGTCTGTCATCAAAATTCTCTGAAGTGTTAAATATTCACGTGAAGGCCCGTACAAAAAACCTTTTGAAAAGATTTTTAACAATTACAAAAATCTATATTTTGTTAGTTGCAGAAGCAGCTCAAGCCGTCAACCATAAATGAAGAAGAACTAGAACTTTATTGCCAAGTAGATACACAATTTTATCAGACAGCTACAGGAATTTGTTTTCAAACAAGTCAATAAAAAAATAATGAAACAGAATAAAAAGTATGCAGAGAACGACAAACAAAACAGAAACGGCACCGAATCAATTATATACAATTTACTGTAAAAGGTTTATGTAGAGGAAATATAACTGTATTGAAGTGACTGGCTGACTGCAGTCTGCTCATGTCCTTAACAGAGGAGGCAGCGTACCACATGGTGATGGAGTGATGAGGACGGACTCAATCACAGCTAAGTAGAAGCTCACCATGATTGGCTGAGGCATGTTGAACTTCCTCAGTTGCATCAGTAAGTTGATCCTCTGCTGGGCTTTGGATATGAGGGAGCTGATTTTCAGCTCCCACTGAGTGAGGGAGGTTCCCAGAAAATGAATATACTCCACAATATCCACATCCAACATGATGGATGCAGCTGAGTTCCTCCTGAAATCCAACACCATCTCTACTGTCTTTAGAGCACTGAGCTCTAGATGGTTCTGGCTGCACCAGTCCACCAGGTGGTCAGTTTCCCATCTGTAAGGATTCGTCCCCACCACCATGAGATGAGGCCGATGAGAGTGGGGTCATCTGCGTATTTCATGAACTTAACAGACTAATGGGTGGAGGTACTGCTGGTTGTGTACAGACTACAGAGAGAAAAGTAGTGAAGAAAGAACACAGCCCTGGGGGGATCTGGTGCTGACTGGATCAGAGACAAGCCTTCCCAGCCTCACCTGCTGCTTCCTGTTGGTCAGGAAGCTGGTGATCCATCTGCAGGTGGAGTCGATGATGCCCCACTGGAGAAGCTCATCTAGAAGCAGAGCTAATGTGTTGAATGTGGAGCTACAATCCACAAACAGGATCATAGCATGTAGTCTGGATGCTGCAGGATGTAGTGGAGGGCGAAGTTGATTCCATCGTCTACTGATCTACTGGGTCTGCATGCAAACTGCAGGAGGTCTAGCAGGTTTGTGATGGACTCCGTATGGAGAGAACAAGGCGTTCTTCATTCCCACATAGGTCAGATGGACAGGTCTGTAGTCATTTAGTTCTGTGGGTCTTGGCTCAGATCAGCCATAACATTCTGACCAGCAGCTATGACAGTCTGATGTGGTTTCTGGCACCACCGAGTCCTTAGCTGAGGTTTTAATTATCATCAATCACTGAGATGCAAAAGGCGAGAAATAATGTTTTTGTGCATGTTTGTTTCTTTGTCTGTTAGCAAAATTGATCAAAAACCATTGGACTGAATGATGTGCATTTTGTCAAGGAATGATGGTCCTTTAATTCCTTTAAGCTGTGAGTTAGGGGTTCCATAGATCAGACTTGTTTGTCCATCACATCTAACAGGTGACTGAATTGAGAGCTAGAGAATATGGATGCCAAATCAACACCTAAAACTCTGCTGAGTGCCTAAAACTATTCCTCATGCATTTATAATGCTGTGTTTAGGCAGATAATACTGTTCCTATATAAGACTGAATCCAATCAGCAACAGTGTTTATGTGGGTGAAAGGTGTTTGCTCAAATCCACAGGACTGGCAGAAAGTGCTCTGGTCCAGCTGTGATGCTCAGGGCATGAGATCACTGATAGGTTGACCCCATCAACAGCAAAACTCAGTCACTGTTTGTTCCGACACCTTTTTATAGAAACAACCCTGAACTGTTTCAGCAATTTGAGCCATGTCAGGTTGTCATTGCACCAAACAACACGTCTGTTGAGTCAGAGCAAGCATCAATAGGCGTTGCTGATGATTCACTAGTTTTCTCTCCAGTGTGTCCTGAAAACCAGAATCTCTAAATGTCCCAATCATATTACGGTATTTTGTTGCTGTTCTTTCTAAGTGTATGCTCTCAAACAGTCAAATCAAATCAGGCATTTTATTGCAGCTCATGGATACTAATAATCTGAGCTCTATTAGACTAAAATGATCACCAATGAAAATAATCAAAAACAGGTATTAAAAAACTTGACGATACTGACAATTCAAAAGAACGAATACTGAACTACAAGTTGTATCATTTGAATACAAATAAACAGTTCTACTGAAAGCTCTTAACTATAAAATAACGCAGCCTAAAATTGTAGTTTATAATAATAAATTCAACTACAGGATTAAATGAACTGAAATTATTTTTATTATTATTCAAGGTTCTAACCCAGAAATAAAAATGGAATAAAAATGAATCCTTATGTAATCTCTTAAATTCATTATTATTGTTGGAAAAAGTGATGCTCACATACTTTTAGAACCTCATAGTTTTTGAAACTAGAAGTACTGGCTATATATAATTGTTTATTCTGACTCAAACATCAAAAAGAAATAATTCAACACAATATAGTCCAATTTTAAGTTTACACATCCAACATCTCCTACCTCCACATGGGTTAATCTAGTGGACTATAAATCTACAACAGAGCTGATGCTGAGAGATTTAAGAGCGCAACCTAATCAGATCCACTGGACTTTAAGCATTAGGATGACAAACTTTAAGGTTCAAAGAGAAGAGCAAAACAATGACAAGTCTATTTTTTTGTTTGTGCTTCTCTATCTTCTTTCCTCTTGTGTACAAACATTTCTTTGGCATTATTTTGACCCTGAGCTGGACAGAACCCATCAGGACAGTGAGACTGAACGAGTGTCTTGTTTTTCTAAAATTCTTGTAAATGGAATCACTTAGAAAGTATCAATAAAAGCAGCTGAAAGCTTTTTTCAGTTGACAAAGCTGCATCCTGAGGGAGCAGAACATGACCTTTAACCATGTCCAGTCAAGGCACCATAATCCATGTATGGTTTGTTCTTTGGTTTTTCCGTTTCAAAAATAAAATCAGAAATAACAATAAACTGCATAGTTTTTTTGGTTTTTCAGTTTTTGAAAGCCAAAAGTAAAAATGTAATATTTAACAAAGACAAAAACCACAGTGATGGCTTTTTACCTTACCTTTTTTTAACCTAAAATGCAAAATCTGGTAGGCTAATTGTTTTAATTTGTTGCAACGCCGGAAGAGCCGGAAGTCATAAAGATAGCAAAACCCACACTGAAATCAGCGATGCTCTGAGTTTTTCTTGCCCATGGAGCTCCACATCAATCTATAATGAGTATCAGAAGGTTCTGCATGGAGAACAATTTGAGAAGACACAACTCTCAGTGTGATGCATCAACTCCCTCTGAATAACACAAACATGTTCATGTCTTTGCTGTTTTCTAAGTGCATGTGCGTTTTGCTGACTGCAGAGTTTGAAAAGAAGTCAAGTCGCCACGAGTTCTGACTGTCACTGTATGATTTCCGGTTCCCCACCACCAACAATACCCAACCAGAGCTATCACTGAATTGTCCCCACCAATAATTTGATCCAAGGATGCAGAAGTAGCACTGTATCCCCATTCCCCACAAATAATATGTACAGCCCAGCGGACCGACGTGCTTACCATCCTTGCTGAATACACTTCACTTCATTAGCTAGCTGTTTTCAAACAATATTGCCTTGATTTATAATGAGCTTCTTTAGAAATGACAGAATTTTAACATATGGTTCAATAATGGTTGAATAATGGTTATTGTTTATTTTTCCAGGTTTTTAAAGTACTGTGATTAATGTTTATTGTAGTTTCACCATATTGGCACAAGAGGGCGATAGATACCAAAGTTTTTCAGCTAAAAGAACTGTAAATAATGACAGTTGTAGTTTCACCTTATTGCCACAAGAGGGGGACAGATACCAAGGTTTTTTCAACTAAAAATACTGTAAATAATGCTTGTTGTGGTTTCACCTTATTGCCACAAGAGGGCGACAGATACCAAGGTTTTTTCAACTAAAAGCACTGTAAATAATGCTTGTTGTAATGTCACAAAACTGCCACAAGGGGGCAGGTGTGTGTCAACAGAAACAGAAACCAAAGACCAAGAAGTCACAATAAGGCCCTGTCTCAATACTCACACTTCCACCCTACGGTCTTCAGTGAAGTGCACTTGGTAGAAGTGCACAGAAGGGTTCGAGTGAGTAGTTAACAAGTGCGCACTTAACTGCAGCATTTGGGACAGCGATCAGGTCACGTGTCTCCGCGGCTTCAAATCAGGTTTTTTTCCAAACCTTTATTTACACAAAAAAGTCCAAACTCTCAATGGGAGGCAACAACTGTTCAATACAACAAAATAGAACATCAAACAAGCATTACAAGGTCTGTCAGCTGGTATCAACTGTTGGAGCATCAACATGTGAATATATAAGGCTTTACTAATCTAATGTAACACACATTACTTAAAAAGACAAATATTTTTTAGACTTTATCCTTAAATAGATTTTTCATAAACACTAGAGATGTGATGAATGAATTCAATTTTTAAATCATTTATGGAGGGTTTCTGGTTTTTCATTTACATTTATGAATATGATATTTACCCATATTACAATATTACATAATATAAAAAGATCTTTTGACAAACTGATGTATAAAATCTGTACTGCTGTCATTTCTTCTATTTTTATTCTCATCCAATCCACCAGGTTCTGACAGAGTGTAGCCAGAGTTTGAGGAGAAACAAAAGATGATCAGTTCTTTCATCGTCCTTACAGCAGAATCCACAGAAAGGCTCCACCTCAGACCTGGACCTGCTGCTGGGTAGAATCCTTTAATTATTTTAAATGACATTTCTTTAACTTTGGGGAGAACAGGCCACTTTAAAAGCTTCGTATGTATTTGTTATTTGTTATCCTATTGTTATTTTTGTGTTACTCTTCAAAATGGAGCAGCCAGTCGCTGTTTCTGCTGTTTTGCTGCTCAAAATAATTTTTGAAACAGCAACAAGTAATTATTTAGAGCTAAATAAAGTGGAGGACCCGCTACCTTCTCACGAGATTCTAATGCAGCAATGACTTATGGGTAATACCCTTGGCTGAAGTCTGCTCCGATGCAGACTTCGGCGAAGTGCGTAAAGAGGGTGGAAAAGGGGGCGGGGATAAGGTCCGGAGTCTCCACCCAGGAGAATCGGGACACCCTAAGCACTTGCGCACCTCAGCGGGAACGCGCAACTGAGGGGCGCGAGGGTGCAAGTGCGAGTATTGGGATTGGGCCATAGTTCACTGCTTTGCACTACCATCCTTGCTGAACACTTCACTTCATTAGCTAGCTGTTTTCAAATATTACTGCCCTGATTTATGAGTTTCTTTAAAAATTACAGAATTTTAACATATCCTAAGTACTGCTGAATAGTTTTACATTAAATAAGATGTTCTTTAATTTACAGTTTATTTTTCAAGGTTTTTATATAAAAGCACTGTAATTACTGTTATTTGTAATGTCACAAAACTGTCACAAGAAGGCAAGTGTTTGGCAGCAGAAACAGAAACCAAAGATCAAAAAGTCACAAGATAGTTCACTGCTTTGTACTGCCATCTGTGCTGAATACACTTCACTTGATTAGCTAGCTGTTTTCAAATATTACTCCCCTGATTTATGAGTTTCTTTTAAAATTCTAGTATTTTAACATTCCTTAAGTACTGCTGACTAATGGTTTTACATTAATAAAGATGTTCTTTAATTTACTGTTATTTAAACGGTTTTTAAGCTAGAAGCACTGTAAAAAATGTTTTTTGTAATTTAACATATAGCTACCAAGGTTTTTCAACTAAATGCACTCTAAATAATTCTTGTTGCAATGTCAAAAAAACCGCCACAAGAGGGTGAGTATGTGTCAGCAGAAGCAGAAACCAAAGACCAAGAAATCACAAGATAGTTCACTGCTTTGTACTACCTGTGCTGCTGTGCGTGGAGCTGTGTCCAGAGGAGGGAGGCGTACGTGTCTGGATCGACCGGCGTGAGCCCCCCCGCACAGAGCCGCTTAAACCTACGGCACCTGCTCTGAGTCTGGGTGGACCATCAGGCATTTTTCCGGTGATATTAACTTTGGGACCAGCGTTAAAGTACATATCGCTTTATTCTGCAGAGCACACTACCCCCCCCCCCCCACACACACACACACTCTCCCACCTCCCACCTTGTCCTGGTCCCCACCAATGACAAGAGCAAATTTACACCCTTGCACTTTATAATCAATTTTATACACATTAAATCACTTCAATTTTGAAAAGATCTTTAATTTTAAATAATGTAGTAGATATTTGGAACAACAAACCTAGATAGGTGATTTTATCACCAACAGTACAAGACAGCTTTTGCCTTCTTGTGGCAATAATGTGAAATTACAATATAAATTTTTTACAGCGCTTGTATTTAAAAACTTTAAGAAATACTTCAATTTCTAAAAAAGGTCATTATAAAGCAAGGCAGTAATGTTTGAAAACAACTAGCTAAGGAAGTGAGGTGTATTTAGCAAGGACGGTAGAGAACAAAGCAGTGAACTATCTTGCGACTGTTTTGTCTTTGGCTTCTACTTCTGCTGACAAACACTCGCCCTCTTGAGGCGGTTTCCTGACATTACAAAATTATTTATATACAGCACGTTCTGTTGGACAAATAACACACATGATCGAAGAATGTAATTTAAAAATATATAATAATTGACTCAAATGTCATTCCATGACATGATCAATTTAATACACATGAAAACACTCCAAATTTGAAAGGATCTTTAATTTTAAATAAAGTATTAGATATTATGATTTATTCAAACATTAGCCACAATAAATTAACATCTTGTTTTTAAGTTGGTTTTGGGTGAAGGTGAAGTTCACATTAAATGACAGCTGACCTGTTCAAGTGAGGACAAACGCCAGAAGCAGTGAAATATCTTGTGATTATATGATCTTTGGCTTCTGCTTTTGCTGAACAGCTGCCACCCTCTTGTGGCGAAATAGTGACATTACAACAACCTTCGAAATAGGCTTTTCTTACAATCAGATGTTGCCCTCTTGTGTTGAAATAGTGACATTACAACAACCTTTGAAATAGGCTTTTCTTACAATCAGATGTTGCCCTCTTGTGGTGAAATAGTGACATTACAACAACCTTCGAAATAGACTTTTTTTATAATCAAATGTTGCTCTCTTGTGGTGAAATAGTGACATTACAACAACCTTCAAAATAGACTTTTCTTACAATTAGATGTTGCCCTCTTGTGGCGAAATAGTGACATTACAACAACCTTCGAAATAGACTTTTCTTACAATTAGAGGTTGCCCTCTTGTGGCGAAATAGTGACATTACAACAACCTTCGAAATAGACTTTTCTTACAATTAGATGTTGCCCTCTTGTGGCGAAATAGTGACATTACAACAACCTTCGACATACGATGTGGCAAGGACATGACGCATGGTTTGTGTTTACGGAAGTAGGTGTCTTTGGGGCCGTGCGTCATGTCCTTGTGCTGTTCACCGGAGCTGCGCCATTCAGCGGAGAGTTACAGCTGCTCTTTGTCATAAAAGTAGTCCTGAGTTAAAAATAGTACATGTAATTCCTTCGTGTTACTTTTTATTTTCCCTTGCAGTCGATATGTTTACTGAGGTCACTAGGTCGAATTATTATCACCATTTAGTGAGTTTTATGGACGTTTTTTCTGGCAATGCTATCTGGTACCATTCACTTACAGTGTTTGAGCTAAGCTAAAGCAAAAAGAGTACTGACGGATCAGTAAAACGGCTGGGCTGCTTTCAAATACTTTTTGCCCACTTGTCTAACTCTGAGGAATACGGCAATAGACAAAAAATAACTTGGCGGTGGAGTATCCCTTTAACTTAATCAAAGTGAATTTAGGTCAAATAACAGAAGAAATTTGGTCTCACAGCCAATCTAATACAGGGAGGTTAGGAAGGAAGTTAGGGATGCGGTGGCATGGCGAAGATTGACATCACGCCATGGACATACGTTTGCCTATATTTTCCACAATTTTAAGATAATCTGCATGAAACTTAATGTGAGTGATACTAATCCGACAATAAACAGATAGCATTGCTGATTTTATTCATAGGTGCTGGCTTTGACACCGTAGTGGTGAATTGTAGAAATGACGGGCGGGTTCAGAGGAGATGTGGTGTTGGGATGAGGTGCGGATGAGGTGACTGTTCGCGGTGTCTGTGGTTGCGGGAGTTGAGCTGGGGTTGAGGTGGCTGTGGCGTGGCGGTGCGCGTGTGCCCACGGTGGCGACGTGAGGCCAGAGCGACGCTGAGCTGCAAGGGCCGTACGACGCTGCTTGCAGCTTTAATTTAAATTCTTTTCCGTTTTACTTTCTACTTTTATACAGGGGGAACTTATCCTGACAGCTGTGTGTCAGATTTATACATTTCTAAGGACGATTTAGCAACAGGATTTCTAGGCGCAGCCGTGGTGTGGAGGGTGTCGAGTTTGGTGACAGGAGAATCGCGTCTCTCCTTTTTGCGGATGATGTGGTCCTCCTAGCTTCATCGAGCTCTGACCTTCAGCTCTTGCTGGGGAGGTTCGCAGCTGAGTGTGAAGCGGCTGGGATGAGGATCAGCACCTCCAAATCTGAGGCCATGGTTCTTGACCGGAAAAAGGTGGATTGCCAACTCCGGGTCGGGAGAGAGGTCCTGCCTCAAGTGGAGGAGTTCAAGTATCTCGGGGTCTTGTTCAAGAGTGAGGGAAGGAGGGAGCGGGAGATCGACAGGCGGATTGGGGCAGCGTCTGCAGTGATGCGGACGCTGAACCGGTCTGTTGTGGTGAAGAGGGAGCTGAGCCAGAAAGCAAGGCTCTCGATTTACCGGTCGGTCTACGTCCCAATCCTCACCTATGGTCATGAGCTTTGGGTAGTGACCGAAAGAACGAGATCGCGGATACAAGCGGCTGAAATGAGTTTCCTCCGCAGCGTGGCCGGGCTCAGCCTTAGGGATAGGGTAAGAAGCTCGGACATCCAGGAGAGACTCGGAGTAGAGTCGCTGCTCCTCCATATCGAAAGGAGCCAGTTGAGGTGGTTCGGGCATCTGGTCAGGATGCCTCCTGGACGCCTCCCTCGGGAGGTGTTCTGGGCATGTCCTGCCTGCAGGAGGCCCCCGGGTCGACCCAGGACAAGCTGGAGGAAATACATCTTCAGTTTGGCCTGGGAACGCCTGGGCGTCCCAGCTGAGGAGCTGGTGGACTTGGCCGGGGAGAAGGTAGCCTGGGCTGCCCGACTTGGAATGCTGCCCCCGCGACCCGGACCCGGATAAGCGGAAGAAGGCGAGGTGAGGCGAGATTTAGCAACGAGCGCGCCCTGCCCTGCGGTGGGTGGACACATCTAGACGAGGGAACTCATATCAATGTAACACCTGGTAAAGTAAACCTGAGTAATGAAATATTAAAATCCAATTCGTTCTTAAATTTCCTTAATCCGTGTACTCTTCGTTCTTTCCATTTTCAATTAAAACCAAAAATCGAAAAAGGAATTTTTTCTTTCATATTTTGTTATTTGTTTTTGAAACGGATACAAAACGCCAAAAAAGGTATTGTTTATCATATTTTAATCCTAGTCGAAGATCAAAAAAACGAAATGGAAAAACGGGCTGTAAGAAAGAATTCGATTTTCATATTTCATTGCTCCGGTTTGCGAGTCTGGTAAAGTTTAAGAAATTGGCAGATTCGAAGTTTGCCGTTCAATAGCTTCTGATCAAATGGGTGTAATAACAAATACTGCACCTCATTAGAATCGTAGGAAGGTGGTCTACAAGCTACAACCTCGTTTTTATAAAACCATCCCTCCTCCGCTGCAGTTTTACATTTTGATCGCTGGTCCAGTCAGCTGAAGGCTGCTGAGCGGGCAGGGACCGTCTACAAATGACCACTCTGTTGACAGCTCTTATGTAAAAATTAAATAACTACACTCTTCTACACTGTATTTTCACCAAACTTATACATAGTGTCAATAGATATCTTCTCTTCAGATTGCATTCTAAAAATATAATTTTGGGGGATTTTTGTTTATATTTTGTTAATATTTTTTATTATATTTACTAGGAACTCTAAACCTGTACACTGTAATCACCATATTATTTACTCTACATACTAGAAGTCACCAAAATCACACAGATGATCACAGTACATATATACTACAAGTCTCAGTTTCTGGAAATTTGTATTTTTATGATTTTTGGTGAAATATTGTTTTTTTTCCAATAACTCCACCACTGTACACTCTGCTGACACCAAACTCACAGAGATGATCACAGGACATCTCATCTCTATACTACAAGCCTTAGTTCTGTCGAAAAACAATCAGCTGATTTTTGTGTAATTGTTTTGCTAAAACTATTAATGATAAGAGATTTGGTTTGTTTTTTGGGTAAGTTGTTTCAATAACTCCACCACTGTACACTCTACTGACACCAAACTCACAGAGATGATCACAGGACATCTACTCTCTGTACTACAAGTCTTAGTTTTGTCATTTTAAAATTAAGTTGACAGTCAACTTCAAACCCAACAACACACTCAGACAGAAACTGGTTAATCTAAACTGAACCATACAACCAAAAAGAAGCTTGGCTTCTTTGTTTATGCAGTCCTTTACAGTGAGGACTGGCTAGACTCTTACATCGGAATAAAAACCAACAATTACACAAGTACATGGCACAACACAGTAGAGCCACCTTTTCAGGTCATGACTCAGCAGTCCATTTACATCTCAAGGACAAGGACAGACCTTTGAAAATGACAATGTCCACATTATGGACAGAGAAGGTAGATGGTTGTAGAGAGGATCTACGTCAAACATAAAAGACCTACACTAAACAAGGGAATGCCTCAGGTTGCACTTTTCCAGTACGACCATTTTTCTCTGAACCTGATTCCAAACCTGCTTTGATCTAATTTACACATTCCTGCATTTAAAAAAAGAGAACCGTTCAAGGACAATAGTTCCTAACGACATCTACAACATCTCAGGGATTCAGGAGGAAGGTGACTCACAGGGACTTTCAGCTCATGTAGAAACAAGAGACAGCTGCAGTTAATCAGGTAGACTCATCCAGGTAGACAGATCAGCTGATTGTTTTTCAACAGAACTAAGGCTTGTAGTATAGAGAGGAGATGTCCTGTGATCATCTCTGTGAGTTTGGTGTCAGCAGAGTGTACAGTGGTGGAGTTATTGAAAAAATAATAATATTTCACCAAAAATCATTAAAAAACAAATTTCCAGAAGCTGAGACTTGTAGTATATATGTACTGTGATCATCTGTGTGATTTTGGTGACTTCTAGTACGTAGAGTAAATAATATGGTGATTACAGTGTACAGGTTTAGAGTTCCTAGTAAATATAATAAAAAATATTAACAAAATATAAACAAAAATCCCCCAAAATTATATTTTTAGAATGCAATCTGAAGAGAAGATGTCTATTGACACTATGTATAAGTTTGGTGAAAGTACAGTGTAGAAGAGTGTAGTTATTTAATTTTTACATAAGAGCTGTCAACAGAGTGGTAATTTGTAGACGGTCCCTGCCCGCTCAGCAGCCTTCAGCTGACTGGACCAGCGATCAAACATGTAAAACTGCAGCGGAGGAGGGATGGTTTTATAAAAACGAGGTTGTAGCTTGTAGAGCACCTTCCTACGATTCTAATGAGGTGCAGTATTTGTTATTACACCCATCTGATCAGAAGCTATTGAAAGGCAAACTTCGAATCTGCCAATTTCTTAAACTTTACCAGACTCGCAAACCGGAGCAATGAAATATGAAAATCGAATTCTTTCTTACAGCCCGTTTTTCCATTTCGTTTTTTTGAACTTCGACTAGGATTAAAATATGATAAACAAGACCTTTTTTTGCATTTTGTGTCCGTTTCAAAAACAAATAACAAAATATGAAAGAAAAAATTCCTTTTTCGATTTTTGGTTTTAATTGAAAATGGAAAGAACGAAGAGTACACGGATTTTTTTCCTTTGTCTATTTTTCATTTTTCAAATTTTGTTTTAAAACAAAAAAAATAAGAAAACAAAATGATTATTTGGTTTTTCTGATTTTATTTTGAAACGGAAAAACTAAAGAGCGAACCATACACTAATTCACCAATAAATTTAAAGGTGAGTCAGTTTTAATAAATTTGTCGGTATGAAAATATGTATATATTTATTTTCAGTCAGATTTCTTTTTTACCCTCAAAAGCAAAGAAGAAACATTTCATTTAGATTCCAGCCATTAATGATTGGAAAGACAAATCTTACTGTATCCTTTTAATTAAATTTCAATGTTATTTTCACTAAATTTGTCCAGTTTGTTCATCATGTTTGAACATATTGATTTCATCCAGCTTCCTTCACAGTTTTGCCTTGTCAGTATTACACTCTACGACCCTGTTTGACAACATCTTGTTTATCTCTGCTGAAGTGAAGCCATACTCCTGCAGGACCTCCACCGTGTGTTCTCCGATAACTGGATCAGAAGCGAGGCAAGGCTCAGCGGGAGTTCGAGACAAAACCGGGGCCGGCCGCGGGAACTCCTCACCGCTGGAGCTCTTCATGAAAGAGCCTCGTTCCTGGTTATGTAGGTGAGTGTTCACTTCGTCGAATGACAAGACAGGTGTGACGCAGGCATCGGTCCCATCAAAGATCTTTGACCAGTCCTCCTGCGTCTTTGAGGCAAAACGCTCCGTGAAGATCCGACTCAGCTCTGGCCAATCACTGAAGCTCATCTGAGGAGGTAATTCTCCTGCATCCAACTCTAAGCCTGGAAGGAAAAAAGACAGAAAACAAAAACAAAATACTGATGTAATTCAAAGAAGAAAGAAACATAAGTCAACAACAAAATGACGTAAAACACTGAAATAAGAAAATCTGAAAGAAAAGTAATAGTTTCTCTCTCAACAGGAATGATTTGTTTTTAAGAGTTGCGTGTTTCCCAAGTAATTAGATTTTTTTTTAAATATCCTAAATTATAGTTCTTTAAAGCTGCATTCTGGAGGATTTCATCAAGAGAGCAGTTTTTGAATCTAGCGTCCAAAGGCTCCTCCTCAAAACATCTGGACACACGCGTCCGGTCGCATGTGCGCGCGTGCACACGGCGCATATACGTTGCGGGCATGAACTGTACAGCTCAATGTGTAGGGTTTAATCACTCACAGTTCACAATCTTATTCCAACACTACGAGGGTCTGAAGAGCCCTCTCTGTCCCTGCTGCTTCTGATATTAGCTCTGTTAGCAGAGAGCTGCTGCTGGACTCTGAAGCTGAACTTGACTCGGCCCTGGATGAACTTTCTGACCAAAATAAACGCATAATCCTGTCAAGCCTTGCCATTCTGTGAGGTGAAAGGTTTAAAAATAAAAATAAATCCATCTTTAGCTGGGAAATGGGTAGGTTTTTAGTAGAAATGAGCCGTGAGGCTGAGACGCAAACAGAGAAACACACGGAGCGTCCTGTACGACAGCGCCCCCTACTGGTACAGGTTTGGTCGATGCGCGTGCATGTTGAGAGAATGCAGACATTTGATTTTCATTGATTATTTAATGTCGGAGGCAAGAAATAATGGAAAGGGGTCTCTAGGAGGAAGGAGGGTCTTCATCAGAATGACAGATGTTGTGGAACTCAACCCATAGATCATAGTTTAGACCTGAAATATCATTTACAAAACTTTGATACAGAGAAAAATGCTCCAGAGAGTTTAAGATAAACTAAAATCATCCAAATTAGATTTAGCAGGTCAGAACTGTCCAAGAATTTGAAGTCTGTATCGGAACAGAAACAGAATTGGTGTAATTTACACAGCACTTAAAATAATTTTTTGTTATTAACTGAATAACAATGATAACTGTGAGAGATTAACTTGGTGTAAATTAAGGTTTTCATCGGGTTTTATTTGCTATACGAACCATTAATCAGCTGCTCGTAGAACTGAGGTTCTAAGGCGCCCACAGCCATGTATTTCCCATCCAAAGTCTTGTAGGTGTCGTAGAAAGGTGCTCCGCTGTCCAGCAGGTTCTCCCCTCTGCCACGGCTCCACAGGCCAACACTACGAGACTTCCACACAAAGGAACCCATATATGCAGCTCCCTCCACCTAAAACACAATACACCAGCAGGAAATCAAGGATACTGTTTTCAGAAACATTACTGGCCAGGATGTGGAATTTGGATGAAATGAAGCCAGTGAAACAGACATTTAAGGCAGCTGTAACAAACAGGACTGCCTGCTCCAAACACATTCTGTTATCTTATCTGGTGACCCTGAAAACAATCTCCTACTCAACAGAGTGAATGAAGTGACTGCTCAGCCCCCCCTTCTCTACGCTCTCTCACCTAACTCGCCTCCCCCCCTCTACTGGGAGTGAAGGTCGGTCAGCTGTGCCGTGTCCTTGCTGCTGGTGGAGATCCTGACCCCCCCACCCTCCTTGATGTGTTTTTCGGTTGTTGTGACTGTGTGTAATATGCTACTCCCTCCCTCCATTTTGTTTACATTTTCTTCTGCTCCCATCTTTATTTTTTTGCCCAAATATTGTATTGAAGTTTGTCCCAATATTTCTGCCCAAGACTTTAGTTCCTTACACAAGCCAATGTCCCACTTTATCTCATAATTTACAATGTAGATCCCCTGATGGTACCCCAAATCTTGAAGTTTGCCCCAATATTTCTCTTTGCCCAAGCCCAAGTAAATGTCCCACTTTAAGTCATAATTTACAATGTAGGTCCCCTGATGGTGCCCCAAATCTTGCCCAAATATTGTATCTGGCTCCAATCTTTATTTTTGGCCCAAATATTGTATTGAAGTTGCCCCAATATTTCTGCCCAAGACTTTAGTTCCTTACACAAGCCAATGTCCCACTATATCTCATAATTTACAATGTAGATCCCCTGAAGGTACCCCAAATCTTGCCCAAATATTGTATCTGGTACCCCCAAATCTCTGTTTTGTTTTGTATTTTCAATGTTTTCTGTTTTGTTTTGTTTTTTATATTGTAAAGCGCTTTGTGATGTATATCTGTGAAAGGCGCTATATAAATAAACTTTACTTACTTACTTACTGAAGCATATAAATAAGACTTGTATTGAAAACAAACCAATGATCTAAAACAGCAGTTTAGCAAAACCTGTCACTGAGAGAAAATTCACAAAAAATATTATAGAACCAAGAAATACCTTCAGGAAATAATGGATTGAGTAGCTTTACAGCTCAGGCTGTAAAATGGCTCAAAGTTTGGTTGGTATTATACTATACAAAAAAACAAACAAAAAAAAAACCTTCTAATGCTGCTGCAGTATGAATAAAAAACCTTGATCAAACAACTGCTAGTTACAATGGATAAATCCTTCCTGCTTGAATGAAACCAATTAGCTTATTAAAAGAAACATTATCCAGAGGAAGCAACCCGAGTCACTGTTATTACTGTAGTGTTTAATCAACTATTTACTCTTTATTAAATGTGTCCTTAGAACTTTTTAAAATTGCCAACATGATTTTCTGCACTTTCAAATGGCTTCTTTGATTAAAACAAGACTAATAAAACCAGTTGTTGATTTGTCATTATAACAAATTTGACGTACCTTTAACAAAAATATAGAAAATATAATAAAGTCAATGTTCTTTAAAAAGGGGGAAAACTTGAAAGCATTTGTAAACTTCAGGATGGGATGTATTTTCTGTCAAATTGCTGCTTTATGAGGCGACAAATCAAAGTGGAGAAGAAGAGATGAAGGCCATTCTGTTACAAAAACAAGACTCATGCATGAAATATTGGATGTGTGTAAAAGCTGGGATGAGACTCAGAATCTGGACTCTTGTTTTTGATGGTCTTTATTCATGAAAAATGCATTTCTCAACAAGAAAGAAAGGAGTAAACCCAAAGATGATGAGAGTATGTGGAAAAACTGAATTTATTCTGTTAGTATTTATATTTTCTTGCATCTTGCACCATTTATTCCAGCTGACCAACCATTAAAATACACTAAATATCGCTGGAGGTGGCGTGAAAGCATCATTTATAACTAATGATGAAATAATGAACATGATGAGCAGCTCTGTGCTGCCCTTTCCTTCTCTATAATCATGTTAAATTCTGACATTTATCACTGACTTGCAGCCACTTTAAATCAACATCTTGTACTGTTCAGTCTGCACTTTGACACGTCTGTGAGGGAGAAGATTAGTGCTGCAAATGGATGCTGCTGTCAGTGTTCACACACGAAAACATAAGAACTACTATTTTTGGCCACTTGGCTGCAGCAGGAACAAGTTGGAACCCAAACACTCTCATACTGTGACATTTTAAACGTTCTGGCGAATAACGTCGTTTCATGCTGGAGTCGTGATTGTGTCCACCTGGTGAACATGAATCCAACTCTGATTTTCTCTTGGCTCTGACTTCTGGAGGAAAACTTGTGCTTTTTAGCTGATAAATGCTTCTCTATGCTCACAGGCAGCCGCTAACCGTGCTCGCTGACTGCACACTGACAGCAGGGGTTTGTTTTAGAGGAAGATTCTCCCAGGAATTAAATGTTTCAAACACACTATGGGGCAAATGTTGCTTCTGTTGAGCACAATATGCAAGAAGGCTGCACATTCAGGTGCTGCTTGGTGCCGTCAGATAAATGATTACAACTTTTGTTTATTGTGTCTGAACTGCTCCTGAACTTAAATAAAAAGGCATTTATGTCTTTGGCATCTGTGTGTGTGTGTCTGTGCCTCAGCAGACAGTTTACACAGAGATGCAGATTTCTGTCTTATTCCTCAATTTGTTTTACCCAGACTGTTTTTCTGAGGAGGAAAATCTGAATGATTGCTCAGTTTCCACAGCTCTGATAAAAACCTCAATAACTCAGAACAACTCAGCTAGACATTTAGAAGAATAAAATCATATTTAAGTATTCAACAAAAGACAAGCAAATGTCGACATTAGGGATGCATCGATGTGGATACCAGTCTGATCCCGTGTGTACTCCAATATTAAAGAGCATATTTTAAGTTAGACACTCCCTTAAACAAATGTTTAGAGAAATATAATAGAAACTTTTTCTGAATAAAAATTTACACAAATTCAGCTTATTTAGGCTCTTGGATTCGTTTTTGTGAGAATTGTCAATTTTTTCACCAAACCGGAAGTGACGACAGTTCAGGGAGACCGTTCGTTCTCTATATAGAAAACTGATCCACTTATCACTACTTGTGACGAGCAAAACAAACCCCCAGAGTGCCGTTATTTTATTACTTTATTACTATAGTGAGCAGTTATTAAGATAAAAAAAAAAAAAGATAAAAACAATCAGTCCTGTAAGGCTGTACCCTGTCGGTCCAGCTGTAGACCGTGACCCACCTCTTCACTTGGGTCTGGGTAAAATACCAGCGTTTAGCACCAGGTTTTGATCATCAGAGCTCCAAACATTGAGCTGCGTTTAAGAAATGAAAGAGTTTATAAAAAGTTTCACAGGATGCAGCTAAACGGTTCGAGGCTGACCGAAACAGTGTCGGGTCAGGCTGGAAACCCCGCTGGGAATCCCCTCTTGGGAGCCGCTGGGAACGGGAAGCCCCTCTGGAGAGCATCGCCGCATGGATTTACTGTACCCCGCCAGCCAGGTGAGGGTCAGACACCTGAAGGAAATGCTCTCATGAAATCGCTGATCGGTACCGAACTACGACCCACCACGAACCGTACCAAACCTGGCATGGAAACGAGACTCAAGTCTCCCCGTTAGCTCCTGTTAGCTGCTGCATGCTAACAGCGGTTAGCTCTTGTTAGCTGCTGCGTGCTAACAGCGGTTCCGGTGAATGGATCGAAGTAACGGCGCCTGTTTAGAGTCACACTGAATGTTTTTCGTCGGTATGTGGGACTCCATCACATCCAGTCCTGGACTAGACCTGGACCACCGGGGTTTTTCGTCTCCAAACAGAAGTCACCGTACCGGTAAGGAAGCCGTCCCGTTGTTGACTCAGTGTCCTGACAGACTGGCGATTGGCATTCATAAACATAATAA
>SSNR01000013.1:2575812-2717946 GCA_006937965.1 Callopanchax toddi
ATAATTTAGCATTTTTTATTAAAATGAATTCACACCGACTGGATTAAAGAGCGCTCTAACCTAAAACTAACAACTCATCGCCGACAGCGAGCAGGCAGCTGGCAGACTAGAGCGGTGCCAGTCTGAGATGTTAAAGTAGTTTAGCTTTAAAAAATCTAACACAATGATTAAAACAAGCATCTGTTACACAAACTCCACACAACAAAGGGCTCAAATGATCATATTTATGGGATTATTGATCGTACAGAGTGTTAAATTACCCTACAAATACTTTATTTATCTACATCTGACAACACTGTAAGCAGCGCCACCTAGCTAGGAGCTCCCTTAGCTGACGTCACAGGTCCACATATGAAAAAAAAAAGCGTTTTTAGAAGCTTTGCAAAAAGGGGCACTTTTGACTAGAAAAATGGTTTAAAAAAATGTATTGTAAAACAAAATACCCTCAATAAACATTTCAAATAGTATTTTTGGACAGAGTTTTATCAGAATTAAAAAAAAAAAAGAACTTAATATATGCTCTTTAAAGGACCTTAAACCACTATGATGGAGCTTTTTTTCCTGACAGTATTAGCTTGCACACAAATGCTCTAACCCAGTAAGCGGTGGTAATACCCCATAGAATAAATGCAAACCACATAAAAAGAAGAAGCTGCCGCTGACGTACAGCAGCAAAAAAGAAGTAAAAGACTTGAGACTTAACTTTTCTAAGTACAACAACCCTGTCTGTCTGTGAGCAAAATAACCATTGAGCAGATTTTAATAAAAAGCTCAACAAACTGACATTAACAAACACAAAAATGGCCATGACTGTCAATTTGATAGGTACTGAGCTACAATATGCTGTGTTAGTGGCTGAGAGTCCCCCCTAGTTTAAAACTTTGTTGTGAAGGGTGGCAATACACATTCCTTCAAGGAATGATAGGATAATAAATATACTTTAAAATGTTTACAAAATACAAAGCAATCTAACATCTTTTTAAAAAAATCAAATCAATATTTAGTGTGATGGATTTTTTGCCCTAAAAACAAACATTTAGTTTTTGTTTGGAAAAGCATTAAAGCTTTATTTATGGCTGCCTAAAACTTTTGCACAGTATACTAACTGTACAGTTTATTTTTTAAACTTTGTTAGTATTTTTAGCAGTATGTAAAAAAAAAAAATTTGCCCGCAAAGGATTAATAAGGTATCTATCTATCCATCTATCTATCCATCTATCCATCTATCTATCTATCTATCTATCTATCTATCTACAGTATCTATCTATCCATCTATAGCATGTAGAAATACAGCTACTAAAGTGACAGATCTGTTGACGTCAGTCACTGAAAATATGGCTCAGATCAAAAATCAAAGTCCGGCGGGTGTGACGGAAACATTAGAAGACGCTCATTGAAACGTTTCCTGTTTGTTGCCGATCATACATCACGATGCACAACAAATACGTTATTTTTTATACATAGCAGAGAAAGTAACATTGATCACAAGCTGTCAAATAGCTGTACCCCTTTTAGTGTCAGAATTAAACACGGCTGACACATCATTTTTGCAATGTAAGCCGAAATCAACCTGCTCCTAGTAGAGTAAATTTAACACATTACTGAGGGCTGAAAAGTTACAACACAAGCTCAAAAGGTGAGAATCAGGCCAGAATTCTACAAGCACACGTTATCAGGGCACAGTTATCCCTGTAAAAACAACATAAGAGGGTGACTCAAGAATTCCCACAGCAGGGAGAGGTGGATCAATAGCACAAAGTGTAAGAATACGCAAAGTCTGTACCCCTACAGCAGAAACACAAGCCATAAAACACAATGACCAGAAAACACGGATACACAGGGATGCAGTAAAGGATAACAATCAATGAATTAAAAAAGGCAAACAAAGCAAAGATGATAAAACAATGTCAATGCACTACAAGTCAATAAAAGTTCAATCAAACCAGGCTGAAAGCAGAGGTATGAGGGAGCCTGAGGCTGAACTAAAAGCCATAAAGTGAACGGGTCTTTAGAGGTGAAATTGACATTGTTGTGTCAGAAATCAATCTGGGGAAAAAGACTGTTCTTTTTGACACTTTACCAGACATTTCAAAATGTACTGTTCAGGCATCACATTTAGTATTGTCTCGACCCCACACAACCCTCTGGAGGAGACGTGTTCTCAGCTGAATGATGAGAACCATGATGTTGTGTCTTTAGAAAATGAAGATGAAAACTGTTCAGCCCTGATGTGTCACAGAAGATAGATCTGAGCAGATGGCTTGTTTACTGCCTGTGACTTTGAGAGCAAACATAATAACATGATGTTCCACCTAAGGAAGTCCTCACCAGCTGTTTCTATATTATGATGAAGATTTGCCTCCACTAAAAAGCTAATTTAACTGTCAAGACTTCACTCTCACTAAATGAAAACACTTCAGTCCAAAAACACAGTTTTGTTTTCTCCCTTGGAACTAAATCTGGGTGATGCAGCTAAATTAGGATATTTAGCATCTCTGTCAAAAATAAAAATGAATAAATAAAAATATTTACCTAAAGCACAGGATTTGTAAAATTCTACAATAAACAGCAGAAGTGTTGTGCATATCAAATTGGCCAGTGAAAGTATGAGTAACATCCCCAGAGTGAATGTCTGCATCCTCAGAGATATTCACCTCACTGACAGCCTGCAGGTAAAGTTTAGAATCACAGCACCAGTGAAGGTCAAAAAACACAGACGCATTTACGGTTTGACACCCCAGGTCAACATTTCTGTTGATGTAAAAAACGCTAAGCCATGAGATGACCTGATTCTCAAAAGGCATAAATTTAAGGATGAAACACTGCTTTCATTTTAAGCAAGATAACTTTTACTCTTTTTTTTTTTTTTGCACTTTTAAAATAAGAAAAAAAAAATGGAGAAAAGGACCTAAAGCAAAACCTTTGACTGCATGCATTTACAAAGTAAGTCCCACTTTGGCAAGAATCATAAAAGCCTCTCACTTCTGGTTTGGGGGGTTCTGTAAATCTTTCCTCTAAAGGGATTTTAATGTTGTTAGATTCTCAGGCTGATTTGCATGTTTTGGCAACAACAATCCTCAAGTGTTAAGTTATGGGACAATGAGGGCCATGGCAAACCCTTCAGAGAGTTTACCGTTCACTCATCTTTCTTCTCAACTTTAAGGTCTTAAATGGCCTCGATTGTAAAAACATAAAAGGCTTATTGACTCAGGCAGCATCCTGATAACTCTTCCCAGGTAACGGATTTAAAACAGATTGATTTGATTTATCTTCAAACTCTCCTTTTTGTGGAAACTTTTGCCAACGCCCGATACTTTTCAGACGTCTTGTTGCCATGACCAAACTTCCCTTATATTTTCTAGTAGATCCCTTTGTAACTTTGTTAGTATTAAACTGATAGTTTATCCTGTTGTGGAAGCCATCATATTTTCTTTTTTTTCTTCTTGAGATGGTATAATGTTTGTTTCCAGAATTGGCTGCCAGTTAGTTGAAAACATTTCCCCTCTACAGGTGACGTTTTCTCTTTACAACTGACTGAGAGCTCATTAAAGATGATCAGCTGATAGGAATGTTTTAATTTTATTTTCCCAAACACATCTTTTCTAGTGTCAGTCAACATGCTTCTAGCTGCAGCCCACAGCTGATCATTGTTCAGCTGTCTGCACCGAAGCTCAGAGTGGCTGTGTCTCAGAGATGAGGCTAAAATGAAAGACTACAGATGTGGGTGTTCAGGTGACTTCATTTGGATTGTAAATCAGAATCAGGTTTATTCCCACGTTCATACAAACATGAAAATTGTCTTGATTCATTGGTGCAGAAGAGTTCATACATTACACAAGAAGAAAAGCATAAACATGAACTGTGGTCTCCACAATTGCCACTTAACAAAAACAGTACATTTACATTATAAACTGAACAGAAGGTGACTGAAGATGGATTCTGGGAGGTTTGTTTTTGGGTGAGAGAAATGTGATACAGAAGCTGTTTATACAATAGAAACAAGCAGATTGTTTCTAATTTGCAGCAATATGCTAGCCTGGTAAACCAAACTATATATGTAGATATATATCTACATCTACAAATTCTGCAGAGCAGAAATGACGGTCTAGTTCACTAGGCTAGCAATATGCTGGATATCTTGTTAAATTCTCTCTGACGGAGAGACTGTGACTCTATTAACAGCCATCTGTTGAGGCAGCAGCATCTGAGTCAAAGAAACTGAGCAATCTGAGAATAAAAGGAAAAGAACTCTAAAATACAATGATAAACCAAGAGAACGCCTTTAGTCAGCGACTTCGTCACCTCCACAGCATTAAGGACAAAATAAAGAAAGGTATTCCTGCATAAAGCCAGTATCTTAAGGCCAATTCATCCTCCAGAAGAAAGAACTTTGTTCTCGCTGGGGGTCAGCAAGAACATAAATTACGTCATTTTGTTTTCGGAGACCCATTTCGGCAGCGCTAACGGCTTGTTCTAACAATTACCTTAAATTTAAAATAAGAAATAGCAAAGCAAGTGTTTTCTCAAAGTATGGTAGTTCTCAAGTCACAGCAGGACAACAGTTTAAGCTAGTGTCTCATTTGTCTGAGACTGCTGGCCACTTGTTGGGAGACAAACTTGCAAGAAAATATGGAAATGTTTCTATTGGACAACATTCTGATATCCAGTCCAATCCACTTTATTTATATGGCACATAAAAAACAAATAGTTGCCAAAGTGCTGTATAAAAATTAAACAAACACTGCCATAAATTCAAGGCACCAATAAAAATATAAAACATGATCTGGACAGTGGAAACAAAACAAACGGTAAAAAGCTGAAAGTTAACATTTTAAATACTGGAAATCACTAACACACAAGAACAACAACTAAAAAGATTAAAACACTGACAAATATAAGACACTAAAAGATCAACGCACAATCCATATGCTGGGCTAAAAGCCAAAGAGTTTTAAGACAGGATTTAAAAGTTTCCAGGTCAGAAACCTGAATAAGTAGTTTAGTATAGATAAGTTTGACCTGGATAAGTAGCTCATTCCACATTTTGGGTGCCAGCCCTGAGAAGGCTCAATCCTCTCTGGATTTCCACGCCCTGGAGGGAGTACACGGCTCTGAGAGGTGTTAGACGGTGACAAGTTTCAGGTATGGCCACGTCAAATAGGGCATATGGTGTAAATGCAAACAATTTGTGACTGTTGTGTAACTGTTATGCAAAGTGACATAATGTTTCAATTTGTTTGCAATTTATGTTTAATTTGATGTTTTCTGACTCATAGAAATTCATTTGACAAAGGTTAAGGAAAGGTTAAATTCACTTAATTAAACCAAAAATATAAACACTCATTTTATACTTTTACTATTTTTATTACAAAGATATTAGCATCATTTTTTCTATTTCAGTTATTTATTTTACAAGAGGTGACTGAAACCTTGCACATTTAACAAAATCAGCTTTTAAACAAAAGTCTGCATGCCACCGATTATTTGTGCTCTTGTGCAGCACACTTATGGAGTATTTGAATATGCTAAATCAAAAAGATTGCTAGAAAAAAATATTTTAAAAAAGAACTAAACCGGCAGCAAAATTCTGAGACAAACACGTTTCATCCTCCTGAGACACCGCCAAGGAAAGGCATGAGATGTAAGCTAAATACACATGGGATCAAAGTGGGAGAATGCTCGTCTTTATGGCAATGAGTCAAAAGAGAATTACAACAGAGTTATGGGAATAGTCAAAGAGTCAAAAAAAACCTACAAAAACTCCATACAAAACAAGATGTGCTGGATCTCTAGAGTAAACTACCCACACTCCCTACTTAACCTGATTCAAGTTTCATTTAATACTCCAAGGCAACTAAGATCAGCCTAAAATGTGTCTGGAAAATAAAAACATCAGATGTACTTCATGCACACAGCCCACAAAAAATAATGTTTAAGGTTTCCTGTAACTGGAGCAGATTTTTCTACGTCTTAGAGAAGCCTCTCTGACAGGTTTGCCCCTGTAAGCACACCGATTCAGACTTCCGCCGACAAACCTCAGAGCCAAACCTCGTCTTTTCCCCTGAATTATTGCAGTTTGTTTCAATCGATGTGCAAGAGTGAGCTGCAGCGCAGCAGCGTGACAGGCTTTACAAACTGTGCCTCGTCTCAGAGACACCCGACAGAAACAAACACTGGATGAAAAGGAAACAGTGCCGCTCATTTATGTTGAAATCAGTTTCTGACGAGCTGCTGGTGACTGACACATTCAGTCGACATCATTTAGATTCTAAAGGAAAAGCATGAAACTATTTTTACTGCCCTGTTTGATGGTGTAGATCTTTATTAAATTCAAAAATCTATGAGTTTGAACCCATACTGAGCAAAAACAGCAGGACTGACACCAAACGAACAGCTGCAATTTAAAAACAATGAGCAATATAAAAAGTTTAAGCGTTGGTGTTTCCAACTAAGAGGAAGTTTATTATTCTGAGTAAAAAATTATGGATGCCTTTAAAAACCCATGAGGCATCAGTCAGCTGATAAAATACATCAAAAATATTTTTAAAAACCCAACATGGAATAATATTTTACAGAAAAATCAACAAAGTATCACTCCAAGAAGTGTACTCACACTAGAGGAATCGAACTCAGCAGAAAGCAGCTTTGTTTTGTTTGGAAAAGCTGTTCCCATGTTAGTGCAAACTGGTTTGCACAAACTCGAGTATTCACTTCGATCTGTTGCTCCAATTTCAGCAAGACTTGATCTCCCAAAGTAGAGGTGTAGTTGCAGTAGCTTTGGGGCCATAGTTTGAAAAAACACAAAGTACTTTTCTGTTTGTAAGCTACACTTTGTATTCCATCTGTGTGTGACACACACTCCTACAAGGACAGATGCCTCTGCTCTCCTTTATGTGTAGATTGTTGTTTTCCTGCAACAATTCACCTGCTACATTTTACCAAAGACCTTCATTTTTTTTTCAGCAGAGATCTTTTTTTACATAATACTGCCATCTTTAATTACCTCATTATCTCTGGTTGCAGCTGTACTACACACTCTTGGCAGTTTTTCCTCCCTCCTATGAGGGTCCAGCTGTGAAGATGTTCTTGCTTATCAATATTTTAAAACAAAACCAAAACTGGCCCCAGGTGGAAAATTTCCACAATTTTTTGTGCAGCGATTACAGCCTCTGATAGAAAGCCTTTGCTTGCATATCTGGATACTAGTACTGAGAAAATCCTTGCATTAAAACAGTAAAAAATGAAAAAAAATCATCAAGATAGAATAAAGTCAAACTGTCAAGATAAACATTAACTGCATTAAGAGAAACAAGAAGTCAGAATAAAACAAAACTGGGTCTAGTATTTGTTTCCCCTTTTTAATCATATAAAACTGTGGATTCCTTCTGTGAAACATTAGTATTTAATAGAAATACATGATGTTTGATTATGTAATGAACTGACGTGTCTTTGCAAAGCAGGTCTGCATGATTGACTTAAATGAGTACCTTTTAAAACATTAATGATTCTGCCCTACTCAATAATCACTTCACTTCCTTTAGGACTTCATTAGAGTGATTCTACTTTCAAAACTTCCAGCTGCCTACAAGCAGCGCGCCATTCACACAGCAGGATTCAGAGACTCTGACGGAGCTTTTAAGTAACTCCACCGTGATGAGTCCAACTTATCCCACCAACACTAACTCCACAAAGCAGTGCACAGAATGCAACTAAAAATCCACCCTAAGGGTGCATGAACAGCTTTCCTGTGTAAGATCAGCTTCCTGTCTGAATTACCTGGCTTGTATTGCATCTTATCATCTGCAGTATTACACACACACACTCCAACACCACCCTCATATAGCTCTAATGTTTACTGGAGGGTGTGCTGAGCGTGCTTCCACCTCAGCCAAAGAAGCTGTGGCTGCAGGTTGCTGATAAGACTGGAAAAATATCAAAAAATAATATATATGAATATTTATGAAAAGACAAGAGTCCTTACCATGCTGGCATCAATGACCTGTCCTTTTCCTGACTTTGTCCTCTCCAGCAGAGCCAACACTATTCCTAAAGCGCACATGAGGCCGCCACCGGCAAAGTCCGCTAAAAGATTCAGCGGCGCGTAGGGCTTCTCTCCACTGCGACCCAGCCGGGATAAAAGGCCTGTTAAAGAATAAAAGAAAATAAAACCAGGGACAGATAAAAACTCCTTGAAGGACACACACTGTCTTTAAAGATAGAGATTTAAACTAGGCTCAGATTATGTTAAGAATTAAAGGAGTTACAGCTATTATGGTCAAAATATTTAAACGACAATATGTGCAGTCTTAGGCAAATTCATGCAATCTGTTAGCAATCAGAGTACATGACTCCAAACTACTACGACTCAATATATAAAACTGGGAAAGTTATACAAAGATCAACTGGCTGTGGCAATCATTTTGAGATTGGCTGACTCCAAAAGTTTAACAGCTGTACACCCAGTGAATAAATTCAAAAAGTCTCACTAAATCCATCTGGTGGTTCAGAAGATATTTTGCTGACTTCAGTGGTTGATTTAGCAAAGTCAACAAAGACCTAGAGAGATCAGTTAGTGTTCAAAGTGTGTGTTTTTATGTTTGTTTATGATGATTAGCTGTGGCGTCATCTGGAATCTGGTTCAGACCCACAAGAATTAAACACTCTCAAAAACATGGAATCCACATAAAATTGTACTGACTGATGAATCTTCTTACAGAATGAGTCCATGTGGGTTTCAAAGGTCAGCCTGCCATTAATAACAGTTTCCAGGTATTTATACTGATTCAGTTTCAACCTAGAGATGAGCACAGGCTGGGTGACTGTCTGGTTTCTCTCAAATAAATAACCGTTTCTTTTGTCTTAGAAACACTGATCTTTAAAAAGATTGATTCACACCATTCAGTGAAATCCCTGACCACTGGCACACAAAAGCAAATGTCTTGCATTTTAGTTAAATCAGAAGAATAAAAAGAGATGAAAAAACACTCCACTATAAATGTGCACTGTGACCTCTGAAGGCTCATCTTTAAAACCTGAAAGCTCCTCAATAAAATCATAGATATTAAAACGATTGTACAACAAGTTAAAACCATTTGACAGTTTAAAATCAGGCAAAGAATTAAAAGCAATCAGAGTCCAAAACTCCTTTCATTATTTATTCAGTTTAGTCTAACAAATCAGAGCTTACAATGGTAAACCACCACTTCACCTATACAGCACTTCTTTTTGCTACACTTTGAACATAAAGACCCTGAAAAAGGACCTTGAAAAATGGCAGAAAAGTTCAGTTTAATTTTTACTTTGTTCTGCTGCTAGAGGTGACAATTACACATTGACAGAACAGAATGCAACAGAAATATAGAATTTACTGTAAAACAAAAACAACAACAAAGAAATGCTAATCATCCATTCAAGTGAAGATTAACAAAAAGAATCCACCTTCTGTCAAAACGGAACTCTATTCATTGTGTTAGGCCACAGACACAAATGTGTGTTGAGCTTAAAAAAAAAAAACCTCAAAAGAAATGTTTCTGCGAATTGTGCTGAAGCCTAAAAATAGCAATTCAATTTCATTTTCTGCCTTTTAGACGTGGCTGGGTTCAATCTGTGTTCAAACCACAGTCGAAAGGAGCAGAGTGCTTGTTATCTGAAAGGTGTTTTTACTGCCCATTACAGTGCCTGAAAAGATAAACTGGGCACCTCACTGAAATCCACCTGGTGATTTGCCACAAACCATTACAGTTGGATTAATAGTCAGGAAATGTATATTTAGAAGCTTTTAACACAGCAGAGCTGAAGTCTCTGAAAAGCCTATAATTGTGTAGGTAATGAGTGCTGTATTAGAAATAAAACCTAGTGATTAGATTTTCAGGTAAAACTACAAGACAGAAACTTTTTATTTCATTTGTCTAAATGCACCTGACTCATTTATAATGAGTATATACTGTATTATTATCATGTGGGCCTCATAAAAACCAATGAATATCAGTTCAATAACAGCGGCTCCAATCAGAACATTAAAAACGAGGCTGACATTGAACCAAAAGCTCTTTCACACAGTATCTATGAAACTGAATATGATAACCTTAATTTATTAAAAGACCTCCATCTGAAACTGTGTTTGTCTTAGCTAGATGCAAAATAAATGAGGTGTTTTGTGCAATAGATTACAACCTATATGATGGAGACTCATGTTGATACCAGTAATTCCTTTCAGTGAAGCTTTTTTTTTTCTGTGCTGGTAGGAAGGTTATATACAATATTTTATGAAGTTCATCATGTCTTCTTTTTACGTTACTAGTTAAGGTTCTTTTAATGGTAAACTTGGTAAATAAGATTTACCAAATATTATATGTCTGCATTAAAAGAACCTTAACTAGTAAGGTTATATACAAGTTCTGAAAAATCCTTTTGGGTTTCAAAACTTTTCTAATGGATGACATTAGGTGTCAGATATTTGAAATCATATTGAAAAAATAAAATAAAATCAATCAACAGGAAAGCACACAAAAGCAAACGTCTTGCATTTGTGTTCAATCAGAAGAATAAACAACTAGCTCCAGATTGCAAAAAATATTCACATAAAAATTCAGTTTCAAGACGAGACAAGTTGCAAAATCGGCAGAATCGTTGCTTAAAGATTAGCATAATTTCTAAAAGAGTAAAAGCAAGGCAGGCAACAAGTCAGTAAATATTTGATAGTAGAAAAAAAAAACTGAACTTTTTGTGAAATGTATTAGCACTTCCCCACAGTTCACCTCCCAGCAGGACAGCTCCAAAAACTACTCAAGTTCTCCAAAAAAGCAAAGAAAAAACAGTCTGAAGCTCCAAACTCCTCAGGCCAGTTGAATCAGAATTAAGATTTAAATATTGAACCAATGAGGCCCAACCTTGAAACTTTCAGCTCCTAAAATTAGCCAAATGTAAAATAAAGATATGGGTAGCTAATGAACATGAGAGCTGTAAATGATTTACATTCCATCAGTTTATCACCTAAATGGATGAACATCTGTGGGAATTATTACCCGACATGGCGAGGTAGTTGATGTCATGTCCAGCTGCGGTGGCGTAAGACGCACTCTGACCGTAACCCGTCAACCGAGCGTAAATCAAACGAGGATTTTCTGTTAGTAACTCCTGTGGACCAAGGCCCAGTTTCTCCATCACACCTGAGCAGGTAGAAAAAAAGAATCACAAACTCTTCTCCATCAGTGCTTCTTTGTTTCATTTATGTAATCTCGGCAAGCTTCAGACTCATTTTGATTATGCAATGTTTTTACATTTTATAGTCTGATGCAGGTCTGACCTTTGCGGTAGGGCTCAAGCACCACATCAGACTGAACACAGAGCCTCCTGAGCAACGCCACACCTTCTGCTGATTTCAGGTTGATGGCCACAGACCTTTTACCCCGCGCTTGTGTGTCCAGAGAAGTGGGGGTCTTGGTTCGGTCCACACGGATCACCTTGGCCCCAAAGTCTGCCAAGATCATTCCACAGAATGGAGCAGGAGCCAGACCTGCCAGCTCGATAACCCTCACCCCCGCCAGCGCCATGAATTCAAACCTGCAAGTCAAAAATCCAAGACAGCTCTCAGTTTATTCAGACCTATGTAGGATCATAGAGGTTCATTTTTATTTATTAGAAATGCAACAGTCGAATATGTATTTAGGTGTCCGGCCCTGTGATGGACTGGCGACCTGTCCAGGGTGTGCCCCGCCTCTCGCCCCTTGACCGCTGGAGATAGGCACCAGCTGCCCCGCGACCCTCTGTGGAGGATTAAGCGGCTACAGAAAATGGATGGATGGATGGATGGAATATGTATTTAACAATTTATTGTTTAATTTTCATAGAGCAGCTCCATTTTATTTTATTTTATGGTTTATTGATTCGAATCACTACAAAGTAATTTTAAAAAACTCAATATGATGTTTTATTCATATTTTTTTTCTAATTCTGCTACTAGCAAGTTCACAATGAACCTAACAATTTTTCATTAATATTATAAACTTTTGCATTTATTTTTTTAAACGGACTCTTTACAAATATTAAATAAGTACTTTAAAACATTAGAAAATACAAAACAATTATGTTATCCATGATATATCTCACTGTGCCATATAAATGCTGCTCACAGTATTTCATTGAGTCACAGCTGTTATGGTTACTTCATTAACCCTTTAGGTTCAAATATACAATATTAATTTTAAAGTATGAGGTTGATCAAATATGTTTCATCATTTGTAACATAGTGGGGTGATAAAGAATTTCAATAGAGTTGAGCATGATGAAACCTAAGTTTACCCTAAAATTTCCAGCTATATTGTAGAAGTCAAATGTATTTATATATCGCCATTCACAGATATAGAATACATCACAAAGCGCTTTACAACACAGGCAAAAATCAGGTCTACATAAGGCAGTGTGTGAGGATAGAAGCTGATACAGGTAGTCAAGAGCCTGGCCATTTAAAATACTGTAGGTGAGCATGAGCACTTTAAAACGCATTCTACAGGAAGCCAGTGAAAAGAGTGTAAAATCAGGATGATGTGACGTGAGTTGAGTTCACCTGCTGGATTTAGAATCTGGCTGTTGCATTCTGGCTTGAAGTTGTGAGAGGGGTGATTTGTTCAGATCAGTAAAAAGTGTTACAGTAGTCTAAATGTGATTACACAAATGCATTGATATTTTTCTCCAAATCTGCAGCTGAAACCATTTTTCGTAGTTCGGAGACATGTTGTATGTGAAAGAAACAGGAAGAAGAGATGGATGTAATGTGAATCAAAGCTTAAAACAGAGTCAAAGATAACTCCTAAATTGGACCTGGCTGTTTAGCAAAAAGAAACAACTGCCTGTTTGATTTTAGACTGCAGTTCTGTGAGTGCAATGATCAGGGTCTTTGTCTTGTTGGCATTCAGATCCAGAAAATTGCTGGACAGTCTGTTACTGATCTGGGTCAGACAGGGAACATGGGACTGTAGCAGCCTGTCCAACTGCTGGGGCTTCAAGGACATAAGTCCACACGCAGTAAACATTTTTAATGGATGCCGATTTAATAAATGTCTTTTTTTCTATTAAACCCTGAATGTAGAGAGAACTGCTAGCTAGCACTTCAATACAAACAATGCTCTAAAAACCTTTCAGTTAAGTTATTAATTCTTTCCATTTATCCATCAAAGCCAGAGGTGGGAGGAGGAGGAGCTTCACTTATCTAACTTTAGACTTTAAACTCATTTGTTTATTGTTCGTGTTAGATCTAGGTGAGCTGCAAAATCACTGCAAACATTTCCAAGTACTGCAGACACCTGACAACAGAGTCACATCAAACGTGCTAATTACTGAGACTGGGAGAGGTCAGGCTACTTTAATAAAACATGCATGTTAAGTGTAGAATGCTAAATTAAGGGTTAGTAAATAACACGATTGTACAAAATGTTTATCTGTCACTGGATAATTATTAGCTTACCTCAGCTCACTAACCGAGGTCTAAAACTGGAGCTGCACTGAAGATAGATGTTATATTAGAAATGTTTAACGCAAACGGCGGAGGATCACAGAAGCTAGCAACGCGACAACTTTACTTAAATACATATAACTACTCTAGCAACAATACATAAATGGATAAACTAAATATTAACTAACATAATAATACCGGTACTAATATATTCTGCGTAAATATGCATTATAATAGAACAAAACACTACCTGTCAAGTTCCTATAAATATTTAGAACAGAAACGTTAACAGATCAACAAATACCACCGAAAGATGCACAAACTCACCCTGTTTTGATCACAAACTACTAACTCCGTCCGAAGGGACAACTTTCGGGCAACGCCGGTGTTAAAAGCACAAACAAATTTCATTCACAATTTACTTCCGGGTGATCTGAAAGGTTAAATTCTAAGATTTCTGGGAAATGAAGTCCTCTGGTCATTTAACTGGATAGATAGATAGATAGATAGATAGATAGATAGATAGATAGATAGATAGATAGATAGATAGATAGATAGATAGATAGATAGATAGATAGATAGATAGATAGATAGATAGATAGATAGATAGATAGATAGATAGATAGATAGATAGATAGATAGAGATTTTTTTGGGAAGGAAATTTCTTCCACTAAACTGCCCTCATCATTACAGATGACTTTTATCTTAATTTTCTTTTCTCAGAAAACTTTAATTATTTTATATTTGTGTGTGTGTGTGTGTGTGTGTGTGTGTGTGTGTGTGTGTGTGTGTGTGTGCTCAGTCTTATCTACAACCATTTTTCAAATATGGGGTTTATTATGTATGCCTAACCTTCACAATCTGTTCCAACCTTCAAACTTCTCTCTGAAAGTTTCTTCTAAGCACCATGTCCTTGAAAGGTCTGCATTGTTTTCTTGCCTATAAACTTTTAGATAAAATGACAAACTGCTAAACAAAAAAGACTTTGAGATTTTTATTATAATAATCTTGTTCTCTGTCAGCTCTTTTTGTGATTTTTTTTTCCAAGGAAATTCTCAGTTTTCTTTCATTCAATTCAAACAATGAAGATACTGTATGTTTTGTTTTGTTTTGTTAGAGATAAAACGTCACAGATAAAACGTCACATGACATTCTTACAATGTACTTAATTAAATTTATTTTAAATTATGGTGTAATTTCTAACTCTTACACATCCAAAAGCATAAGACCTGATGTACATTTATTAACACGTCTGTGCAGAACAAACACTTTCAGCTGTCATTTTCCGTGCTCCCACTCGTCAGATTTCCCAGGTCTCATATGTCAAACTGCTTTGTCTGGATTTCAGCTTTGTGTTGAACACCATCTTTTTACAAACACTAGCCAACAAACTGCTGTTGCTACGTAACGACTGAAACCATCAATGCGCAGCTGGGTTTTGGACTTCTTGAAGTGACAGATTGTGAAGATAATAATAATAATGATGATGATAATAATACACTTTTCTGAGTGCCTTTCAAAACCCAAAGTTGCCTTACAAAACACTACATAACACATTATAATCAAGTAAAGCATCAGCAGACTCATTACAAAACAACAACAGTGAGTGACAAGTTGAGTGAATTGAAAGAGAGTAAACCAGCCTGAACAGATGAGCTTTGAGTTTATATTTAAATAAGATCTGGGTTTTGGATGTCAGGTGGATGTGAGTTCCAGAGCACAGCGACTAAAAGATTTGTTTTTTCTAAAAATGAGGAGACGGACAGACTAGAGTACATCAGCAGAGATGGGAGATGAACTGGAATAAAAAGAATCTGAGTTGGACAAATTGCATGTGGCCAGAAATATTGGAGGAAAACCAGGCAAAGGAGGTTAATTCCAAAAAAGGCTGGCTGTGTTAAAGAGGGTGGAGTGAGAAATGGTGGTGAAGGTCACACAAGAGAGAAAGCAACAACCTTTACCTGCTGAAGGCAAATTACTTATTAGGATGTATTTGATTTTTGCTTGGAGTATGCTCCCAATGTCTTGGTACATTTTTCCCAATAATTTATTCAGGGCAGTATAAAATATTCTAAAAAAAATAAAATATATATGCATTTCAGATAGCTAGAACAAAGTAAACTCAAAGCTCCTTTCCAGAGATTAAATATTCTTTTAAAAGGCTGCGTCTGCATATTCAACCAAAAACACAGTAGGAAGCAGAATGTTGGCTTTCATCATGGCGTGACAAAATCAACACATAGGAGAAATGCTCTTCAAAGGATCAGAAATATATTAACTTTGCCGACTTTGGAGCTTGTTTCTCAGGTCATCAGAGCCTGAACTCTCACTGGTTTCACACTCTTGTCATTACTTATTTAAAGGGACTAGGGGCAGGATTTGTTAAAAAAAAAACAAAAAAACCATGCATATTCAGATTTTTAAGTTAATGGGCGATGAAGCGTTTTAAACTAAAACAAATGAGACCATATCGTCCCATTGTCTTGAACAGGCTGTGTTCTGCTAAATGTGCCTCAGTTCCCTAACCCTAACCCAATGCAGGAACAACAAAAACACATACAATGTTCTTCAACTTAAACATGATGGATTCACAAAGAGTGCCGCTCAGTATCACCTCATTTACTGCATCTGTTATCTGTTGACTCATTATAAAATCTCAAATGTCTCTGAGTGACTTTTCCTAAATCAAATTCTACCTGTCAAAATCTGATTAGATTCCTATAATTAAAGTGTTGACAAGTCAGAAATGTGTCAGTGAATTCAGCTAGTTTGATACATTTTGTTAATGAGTTCTTTCCTTGTAGAAATGAGGTGGGAAGCATTCACAGATAAATTTTACTCAGTCACAGTGCAACAGCAGATATCCAAAAATTAATAGAACCCTGTACACTGATTACTGATGTTAACCCTGCAAGACATGAATTATTAATAGTTTCACCAAGGCTTTAATAAAACACTTTACTCTTGAAAAACACCTAGGAGAATATTCATTTGTAACATCAAATCACAACGAGGTCTGAAACTATTCATTAAAATTAGTTTTAATATTGGAGGACAAACCCAAAATATATAAAATAATAGTTTGTCTCTTTGCATGATTTGTTTGGCTGCTGCCTGTTCTTGGATTTTAGCATGACTGATTTTTACTCCTTATCAGACTGACTTCCTGATCACCTTTGTATTACAAGAACTTCAGCTGATTGCCTGTCTCCAAGTAAAACACTTTGAGTCCTGTGTTTCTGAGCCTCAGCCTGATAACCACATGTCCATGGTCACATGGGCCAGAGCCCCATCCAATAACACCATGCTAGTAGAATAATGATGACATGATGGAGTTGTAGTCTTGCCATGAGGCTAGCAGGGCGAACCCTGCTTTAATTCTTGACAACAAAGCCACACCGATATATGTGGACCTTAAGTTTTGGGTTGCTACTCCTGCTGCTACCATGTTTCCTGAGACCAAGGATTCAGACTCTGCCACTATAATAATAAACCAAAATAACCATATGTTTTGTGCATACTCAAAACCATCACTGGCCTATCAAGCTCTGAGGAGCTCCCTGTATTCTTTTATTTTATTTTTTTGTCGAGGTGAGGTTTTCACCCTTTTTGAAGGGGCCCTAAGACAAACCTTAACAAGACAAAACAAAACTCACAAAAGAAATATTAACAGAATACCAAGAACTAAACTGACTGCAGCTAAAACAACATGGTGTCATGAATGAGTCACATTCTGTTTTGTTTTGCCTTCTCTCCAGTTCTCTGTCTCACCAGTCTGACTGTCTAATATAAGCAGCTCTACAATTTCATCTAAAAAAATTTGAATATCTTGAAAAACGTCAACATTTTTAGTCACTCATTTCAGAAAGTGAAACTCGTGATTTATCATCATTACACAGAGTGAAATAGTTCACATCTTTATTTCTTGGGATTTTGATGATTTTGAACCACAGATACTTAAAGACTTACATTCAGCATCTCAGATATTTGAATATTACATGAATACTTTAGCATGTTTTTACAGATATGTATGCTCTCAACATTGGTCTCCTTTTGCATGAATCAGTGCAGCGTGGCCTGGAGGCGATCGTCTGTGGCTCTGCTGAGGTATAATGGAAACCCAGGTTGCTCTGATAGCAGCCTTCAGGTCATCTGCATAGTTGGGTCTGGTGTTTCTCATCTTCATCTTGACAATCACCCATAGATTGTCTATGGGGTTCATGTCAGGTCGGTTTGCTGGCCAATCAGAGCTCAGTAACACCATGGTCGTTGAAGCAGCTTTGTCAGTGAGGGCAGGCCAGGCACCAAAACCTGCTGGAAAATGAAATGGCATCTTCTTAAAGTTTGTTAGCAGAAGGAAGCTTGAAGGTCTCTAAAATGTCCTGGTAGAGGCTGCGTTGACTGTGGACTTCAGAAAACACAGTGGACCAACACCAGCAGATGACATGGCACCAAATCATCACTGACTGTGGAAACTTCACTCCGAACTTCAAGCAATGTGGATTTTATGACTCTCCACTCTTCCTCCAGACTCTGGGACCTTGATTTCCAAATAACATGCAGAATTCATTTTAATCTGAAAAGAGGACTCAGGACCACTGAGCAACAGTCCTGTTCTTTTTCTTCTTAGCTCAGCTACAGCGCTTCTGATGTTGTCTTTGGTTTAGGAGGGGCTTGACACAAAGGTTGCAAAATTTGTAACCCATGTTTAGGATTAGTCTATGAGCAGTGGCTTATGATTATGATTTGCTGAGGGTCTTCAATGACATTCTGCTAACAGACTCTGGTAATTCTGTTATTTTAGTTTTGTTGGATTTAATAGCAGCCTTTGACACTTTTACATCATGAGATCTTGATTTCCAGGTTGGAGCAGTGGGGGGGAATCACAGGTCCAGCCCTACAGTGGTTTAGATATATTACCTCTCTGATAGGACCTTATGTGTCCATATTGGAAACTCCAGCTCTAAGTCTGCTGCTCTGCCCTGGGGGGTTCCTCAGGGTTCTATTCTAGCACCCTTCCTTTTCTCCCTTATCTGCTGCCAATGGGACCCATTTTTCAGAAACATGGTGTCTCCTTCATTTTTATGCAGATGACTGTCAGGTGAACATCCCAATAGGAAAAGCTGATGCTCGCTCCATTCAGCCCCTTCTTGAATGTATTGCTGATATCAGACGTTGGACAGCATGTAACCTGTTAAACATCAATTAGAAGAAGTCATATGTTATGGTGTTTGGACCAACTGGCAGAAGAGATACTCCCTGTATTGACCTTTCCACCTGGGCACAATATGAAAAAAACCTCATCACGAATTTAGGTGTAAAAATTTACTCTCTCTTAAAGACGGACAGCCAGAAAAATTCAGTGGTAAAATCGTGCTTTTATCAGCTGAGGTGTAAGCCGATTCTTACAAAGAGAAACCTGGAGGAGACAGTAATCCATGCTTTTATTACACCCAGACTGGATTACTGTAATACATTACTGTGGCCTATGGTGTCACTGGGATGCAGCTGGGCGCCTCCAGCTTGTCCAAAATACTGCTGCACGGCTTTTAACAGGGACAAGAAAACAAGAGCACATCACTCCAGGCCTGACCCCGCTGCACTGGCTCCCAGTTCAGTTCTGGATTCATCTTACACTTCTATTATTTGTTTTAAAATCTCTGAACGGTTTGACTCCATGCTATCTTTCTGACCTGCTGAAACCCTACACACCTACGCAGTTCACTCAGATCAGCTGGTCAGATGCTTTTACATGTCCCAAAGGTGCACTGTAAGGCTAGAGAGGAGAGAGCTATTGCAGCAGCAGTCCCTATACTATGGAACGCTCTGCCCCTGGAGATTAGTCCACCTCGCTGACTGTTTTATTCTTTGTTTGGCTTTACTTGTTGGTTTTGATCTTTTTATCTGACATGTTTGATTATCTGTACATTTATTAGGTATGTGGTTTTTAGTGTACAGCACTTTGGTCAGCTATAATGTTGCTTTTAAAGGTGCTATATAAATAAATTGGTATGGCATGATTTAGAGTATTATTGCATTCTGACGCATCTATGCACTAACCCTGACCTGTCCCATTGAAGAGGGGAGAAACAAGGACGGCCAACTCGTAGTTTCTCAAATAAAGACTTTTAAACCTGCTTTTGTTGTCTAGTGTAATTATCGGGTGCTGTTCCTGTGTGTGCCGTTACAAGAAATACGAGAAAATCAGGTCTCACACTAAAAAAACAAGACATTAAACATTAGCTTTTGACACCATATAAAAACAAACTTAATAAATCCACCTTTTCAGGCATCATTGCATTGCAATAGTTATTACACAACAATCACATAAGCAGCTGCAGTTTGCAGCATGGCTGCTGCTAGGTCTATTTTAGGGGAGCTGAAAGCCTCTAAAACAGATTAGTTTTATCTTTTATAGTCTATTGAATGTGTACAAGTCTTTCAACACAGCGTGATAACATTTACAATTAAGAGCTACACAGAAAGCATGAGAGGTCCTGATTGGTGTGCCATTAATTTAGAACAATCTTCTTTGCAATTTCACATGCCTGAGTTGTATAATTACCATTAGAAATAGCAGCGCGGACACACAGGATGTGAAGCTTGAATTTAAAGGGCACTTCTTTGGATGTTATATCCTTATTTGTTTTTGACCTCTAATGAAAGATTTGTACCCCAGTGTTGTCCAGCATTTTATTCATTGATTTTATTGGATTTTGTGGTTACACTAATTAGAAATAAAGATATGATTTGGCCATTAAAACTCATGGTCAGCAAAAGAAGAAGTCAAATCTTTAGAGAAAAAAAAAACACAATTTTAAAAAGGAGCAAAAATTCTGTGTAATTCAAAACCCCAATATGTTCAAATGTCATTTTCTCTTGTGCCAATAAAACGCTGGCAGATGGTTCATGCAAGAATTTTGTAGGTCAGCTCATAAAGGTCAACTAATCTGAAGGGAAGGTTGGATATAAACTCAGATGACTTTTTGATGTCATGCTTCTTCTAAAAATATTGAGAGAAATAACGAGAGAAGCAGGTTTAAAGAAGAAACTTCCCTGCATAGATTTTCTTAATTTTAAAAGCAGAATAATATCCCCTTATTCAGCAATTACATAACCGACAATTATAAATGAGAGGTACATTTTTGTCTTTTGTCAGTTTATAAAACATCTCGTTCTAGCAACCATCTGCAACTTATAACAATGATTTGCAACAATCAAAATGAGACAAAAAATACAAGATAAATCTATTTTTGAGTGCTTCCAAGAAGAACTTGTTTATGACAGGGTTACCAAATAATAAATGACATCCTGTGAGATACCCCACAATAATTCATCAAGGAGACTGCAGAGATCTGTCAAGGAGTTTGCACAGCAGAATCACTTCATCTAGAAAAGTTTGAACTATTTAGAGTTTTAGACATCTTGAAAGTATAAATAAGATTTTTATTTATAAATAATAAATTTTCCCAATAAAATTATGCACTTGTGCTTTGCAAATAATTGCTCTTGGTTTTAAAATGATCCAGCTTTCCTTTGTTCGTTCTCAGATCCTTGTCAAACAAACCTCGCTTGGAACTGTTTTGATTTTCTTGTTTGTTTTGCCTGTCAATGCGTCACCTTTGAGTTTGTTATCAATTTTCCTGATTGCAGCACCATTGCTTTGTTCTTTTAATTTCTTTTTGTTGATCTAAAGGGCATTGGCAGGCAGAGAGAGAGACACACACACACAAATTAAAAAGCAGTGGAGGATGGTCAAGAAGCAAACTGGAGCAAAAGATGGGGCAGAGTTCAAGCTAGAGAATTAATGAAAGTCTAGAATAAAAACTAATTAGCAGCCAAGAAAGGAAATCAAAATACACTTAAGCACAATTCTATTCTCAGATATTGACATTGATGGGACCCAGACAAACTTCGATCAATATTGACTGTCCTTTCTTAGTTTACCTTTGATGTTTTGATACCTGACCTGATTATTTTTCAATGCTAGTAGTGTTGATCTGGTGGTTCAGGTCTCTAAATATAGCATGAACAACCACTGCCTGTCAGACTGAAGGGAAGGGAAGATGTCCATGTTTTTGTAAAAATATATCATGCTAGCAAAACAGTCAACAATTTTGGCTGAAATGTTATTCCAAGACAAATTTCTTGACAATAATCAATTATAGAAGTAAAGGTGTTGATTTATCTGCAGGTAGCAGGCTATGTTCCAAATCATAGAAGAGAACTTTCTCGTCAGTAACAAAACTGGAATGTCTTTGAAACCAAAGGGTCAGCGGTTGGGATCTATCTGAAAGAACTTCTCTGTGATCAAATCAAACCTTGTTATAGGGATTTTAAGGTTTTTTCCCCTTATTGTCAGTACTGGGTTGAATTGTGTTTTAGATTAATTTTGGTGACGTATGCTCTAGATTTTTGTTCTTGCACTGTCACTGTCGTGAAATGTCCTCAGTGGTCTCTGGTTCCATCTACCTTAAATGGCTTTTTTAACCATCAGCACACCTGTTTCCACCAGCTCTCCCTGTATTGGTTTTCTTAACTCACTTGTCAGATGATTTCATTATTTCCTGAATTTGTGTTTTACACTTCCTTGGATTCTTACTCTTTAGAGATGGTAATTATGACTCCCTAATAAGGGTCCACTAACCCTATTGTTTGTTTGTTTTTGTCAGGATTATACAATTAGATTATAATGGGGGTTGTCTTCCAATGTATTTGATTCTCCCTACAGATTGTACCACTGAACTCCCCTTATAACTCGATGGTGTAATCCTTATAGTACATTGCATGCAATGGGTTGCATGAAAAAAGCAAGCTTTATAAAAGTGTGGGGAATCAAGAAAGTGTGGGGAAATGGGGGTTAAAAACCAAAAGCATTTGCGCTATGTGTTATTCCATTTTAAATATCCTGTTTGTGTAATTTACCTTGCTAGCTTGAAGGTCATGTGACTGATTATAATGGAATAAAGGTAAATGATGTCAGTTTAACTGCGATACAAATGTAAATTAGTAAAAACTTGGTCCTCAGTCTGATCAGTCAGGTCACATTCCATCTGATTTAGACAGACAGCTGCACCTGAACACTGGAGAACACAGCTTCCTATCTTTTCCTGTGTGTGTTCAGGCCTGTAAACTGTTCTCAATGAAGTCTGACAGTGGTTGCAATAAAATTACATGTGAACAGCCAACCGAAAAATTGGAACTGAGTGTGAACAAAGCCTAAGTTTACATTATGCCTTGTTTGTTTGACAATTATTTTGTTATAGTTTTTTTTTCTTTATTTGATGTTGTGTCGACAGTCGATGATATGTCTCTTTTACTCATAATAAATTTGATCCAGCTATATTTAGTTTCACAATGTCTTTACTTTTACATGACACACGTGTCCTAATGTCATCACCTGTTCAACGTGGGTTTGTGTCCTTGCTTTGGAGAGAGGCCTCTAATCAGAACTGGCTGCCAGCCAGTGTTTGAAGGCAGACAGCCAGATGTCTTTTGATTTAATGAGGGAGAAAAAAAAATCTCATTTCATTGTCAATATAATACTTCCTCTCCAAAAAACAAACAAAAAAATCACCTGGATTTAACAAAGCAAATATGTAAGAACCTCCCATTGGATAATTACTGTATGGATGATTATGTTTCCACTGGCAACAAGTTGTTTTAACCCTAACTGATGCAGTGAGTTACGTCCAGTGTCTTAAACAACTATTGGGTTAAGAACTGTTCAACACATTATTATAAACTCTAAGGATAGTCGGGAGCCATCATCTATTCACGGACAAAATGTGGTTGAAAAAAAAAAGAAGGAAAGAAGACAGACATATGAAGTGATGCAACCATGATGCCTAAGTCTGAGGGAGCATGGCTCTGATCTGGGGTTGCTGCAGTTCAGTCAAGTCAAGGTTCAGCAACGTTATGAACCCAAAGAATGAGGTCAGATTACTACCTGAATGTACTGGATGACCAGGTTATTCCATCAGTGAATTTCTTCTTCGCTGGTGTCACGACCCCAGCCCCATGAGTTTTATCTCTGCCTCCGTCACCTCACATTTGGGTCCACCACCACACCCAACCCTGACACCTGGTGTCATGGGCATATTCTAAGATGACAATGGTTCATCAAGCTCAAATTGTGAAAGTGTTGTTCAGGGGTATGAGATGTCATTTTCACACATGGATTGACTACCAAAGAGCCTTATACCTTAACCCCATTGAGATCCCTTGGGATGTTCTAGAAAGTAATTTGCACAGCGGTCCGACAACATCTCGGTGAAAATGACTGCAAATGAGACTACAAGAGCTCACTAAGAATGCCACAGTGAATGGTTGCTGTATAATCAAATGTAAGGGCAGTCCAATGCAATTTTAGTGTGACTTTTTTGGGACAGACAGTGTATTATTATGACTTTATTTTTTATTATTATTACTGTATTATTATTAACCTTTATTTTACTAGGAAATGTCCCATTGAGATTTGAATCTCATTTTCAAGGGAGTCTAATAATAGGGCATGTTATGATCTGTGGGGGAAAGCAGAGTACCCATGAAACACGCATGCTAACTCCATGCAGAAGGCTGCAGCTGGGATTTGAACCTGTGACCTTTCTGCTGTGAGGCAACAGTGCTAACAACTGCACCACCAAGCAGCCCAACTACTAGCAACATGAACTTAAAAATGCAATATTGAATATTATTGAATGAACTGTATTTAATTCCTTAACATATAAAACAGTATTGATGCCTGAGGTAAAGCCTGCTGAATGTCCACAGGGCATTGACTCAGTCTGTTTAAAGAGAGGGTGCTAAAAGGAGTGGGAGTCACTTCCAGAACATAAAAATTTACCTGTTTTTTTTCCCCTAAGTGACCATTCATTTATTTTCCAATTATGTGTCTTGGCTCCAACAGCTCATTGTGGTTCAGTTGACTAATCCTTTCACAGAAAACCTAATTATGCTTACCTGAGGTAGTAAAAAAAAAAAACTTTAACAATTTTTATTTCTCATAATCACTTGCACTTTTCAAGGGAAAGAGAGGTAACATTCTACGGGTATATCAAATATTGGAAACATAATAAAAGTTCTCATGTCTGGAAAAGTCTAATTGCATTCAGCAATTAAGGAGACAATTTTTTGCTGAAGAAATGTTTCTAATCCTGCAGCACTGCGACTGATGCTCTTAAATCAACTGATCAGATTTAAATCAACTGATCAGATTTAAAAGCTGAACAGATACATCACTGGTTAGGTCAAATGGACAGTATTCTAACAGTAAATATCATGTTGTGACTTCCATACATGATGTGCAAATAACAAAACCCATGTTAAAATAATTCCACCACTTTCACCGTTTTTGCATCTTAATGACTATTCAAGCTGTGTGCTCAGTTATTTGCATAAAATTTCACCTTGGTTGCTCAGGACAGTCTCCTGTGAAAACAGTTTCCAGTATTTGGCTTTTGAATGCAGACACCCTCTTTGTAATTTTAACATCAGGCATTAAAGGTGGTCCTGGCTCAGGTGACCCTGAGGTATTGTTTAATTATGCTGCTGTAGCCTGAGACCGCTGCTGGAGCTTTTCATAATGCACCAAACACCTCCCACCTCTCCACACATTTAGATGAAAGCATTGCACGTCATTAGCTTTATGTCTCTCACACAAGTAAAAGAAGGCCTGAACTACCAAAACAGAAGCAGCAACAAAAATAAAAATAGTCAAATTTATTTTAGTACATTTGTAACAAAACATTATTTTCTTTAAACATGTTATTTGTTATTTACATTTCCACTGGGAATCTTCCTTACTTTTAAATTGCTGTTTGTTTATCTCTTATTTAAAATAACTGGCTTTTCACAGAGCTGCTGGTGTGAGTTTTCGCTGCAGGATGGCTGGGCTCAGCCTTAGAGATGACTCGGACTAGAACCGCTGTTCCTCCACACCGAGAGGAGCCAGCTGAGATGCTTCAGGCATCTGGTCAGAATGCCTCCTGGATGCCTCCCTGGGGACATTTTTTGAGTATGTCCTGTGACCCAGGACACGCTGGAGGAAGAACATCTCCAGGTTGGCTTATGAACATCTTAAGGTTCCACTGGGGGAGCTGGTGGAGGTGACGCTCTCTCCTCGTGATGTCGCTCTCGTGACCTGGATCAGAATGAACTGAAAATAATGATGCAAGGCAAGTTCAGTCACTTGAGGTAGTGGATGAATTAAAAAGCTAAAACAAACAAAAACCTTTATGTATAATGTGTATGTGTAATATCTGTGTATATATGTCTCTGTATATATATCTATTTCTACTGTCTCACATCATACAGTCCTCATACAACTTATAACGTTCATACCAGCCATCTCATCTGTGCAGCTACCGTTATTGTGAAAGGAATGAGTACATTGGTTTGCTTTCCTAACTACAAAATGAGAATCTTCAAAAACGTTGCTGTAATTTAAACTTTAAAGGTCAACATCTCTAAGCTCTGTGCATTTTGTTCTGTTTGTATCCTCTAATTACATTATGGTTCAGTTAAGTGAATTAATTGGCTAGCTTCTAACCTTCCATTTTCCTTTGGTTTTCTGCCTGCCTCTCTTCCTGATCAGTTGCCAGCAAGTTTTTTTTAATCAAACAAGTTTACTTTTTAATTTCAGATTTCTTAAACTAAACATTAAAGACATACTTTGCAACTTTTTCATATTTTTAAAATCTTTTCCTTGAGCCAATATGTGTTACTGTAATATGACCCTTTGCATGAAAAGTCACTTAGCACCATCTGGTGATTAGATCAGAATACCATGATTGCAACTTCTAATTCTCCAGGCTGGTGCCCTGGAAATCTCACAAAGTCACGTATTTTGGGAGGGTTAGGCTAACCCAAAGTGGCTAGTTGTTATTCTAGCACCGGAGTGTTATTACCTCTTGATTCATGCTTCTTTTTTTTATCTCTCCCTGCTTGAACACATCTGATTTATTTGAAGGAGTAAATAACTGCTTCTGTAGAAAGCAATGAAGGCTGGGGAGACATTTCAACAGTTAGATTTAGGTGTTTCTGAGCAGAAACAATGGTGCTAATGTTTTTACGGCAGTGATTTAAAACAGACACCAGGGAGAGCCAAAACAAGCAAAACTGCATACTATAACTTTAAAGGTACACTTTCAGATAAATGATTCTTGGAGTTATTCAAACATAGTCAGTTAATTACCTATTTAAAATCATTTTAGCTTGGTGTCCAATCTTATAACATGTGAGAGGCACAAATTCAGTCAGGCAAGAGTCAAACGTTGGTTATTGAATTGTTTTCAGAGCCAGGGTTTTAAGGTTAAGTCAGAATGCTCTGGCATGAAAGCAATTTTCATTTCATTTCATGGCAACATTGTGAGCCATGGGAAAGAAAGATCACTAGGTTTCACCTTTTCTTAGATTTAAAGAGAAAACTTCAATTTTACAAGCCATGTTTTTGAAACCAATCTGAAACACTGAGTGAGTTTCACTGTGTATTTTTACACAGGTGGGTGCTTGGAGTATAGCAGCACCTCATCGCTTTTACAGCCTTCATGCTAAAAGCGGCTCTGTGAGTTTAAAACGTGAATGTCAGACATACAGGTTCGCTGAGTGGTTTTCATTCTGAGAGTGTTCATTCAATTAAACATACATCATAAATGGAGAGAGGTGCACAGAAGAGGTTTTGCTTCTTTGACACATGAGCTACAGTCTCCTTTTTGTGCAGTGGCAGCAGCAGCACAACAGAAGCACAACTGAGTTAAATGACTATCATTATAAGGAATGACACTTGTTCAAAGCCACAGAAGCTGCCAGAAACATCACACTGTTAGACACCCTGCAAATCAGGAGCTGGATGTTGAAGTTAAGCTGACTGGATTAAAGGATGGAGAATGAAAGGAAGCTGCAGAGCTCTGCTGCCCTCTGTTGGTTATGTATTTAAAATCTTATTTATAATATGTTGGAAAAGTGCTATCATTGAAGAGGAAACCTGCAGGCATATTATTGATTTTTTCAGGGAGAAAAAAGAAAGGAATTCAATAGTGTGTTCTACTGAGGTGTACAAAATTATCCTCAACAGCTCTGGGTGTAAAGATGAACTTCAAAGCTCCCACTGTGAAACTTGTCCGTTTTGTGCTACTATATAAATTGTTAATGCTCGGATTAAATTTACTTTCTTGTAATAAAAAGAAGCATGGGTCACCTTTAGATGCACAAATCATTCTTTTATCTGGAGAATGAGGTGAAACTATTATTGCTCATGTTGAATATAATCTTCGTCTCGCCCCAGAAACAGTTCATTTAGACTTCTTGTTTTGCCCTGTCTTTTTTCTGAGAAGACATGTGCCTATTAAGAGTGATGCAATGTGTATGTGTGATTCTGTGTGGATTCTGGAGCCGTGGTATGGTGTATTAATCTAGGTTGGAATGAGTAGGGAATCACTGAAGGCTTAGGGGTGAAATGCATGGCCTGCTACTGCTTTTCAGTGCTTTACAAAATGACCCCACATGCACACAGAAAAGCAGCCTTCTCACCAACACCCTGCACCAAAGCACTAGCCAAGTATTGCTAAGGAAGGACCATCCCAGGAAACTCACAAGAAAGCAGCAACAAGATCATTTAGATTGTTTTAACTTCAGCAGATCATCTTGCTGGGCTGCCAAGTATCTAGTCCTGTTGTGACCACACACAGATTTATACCTGAACTCGTGTTTGGACAACATTCAGTCTCTGTAAACATGTCAGAGGACAAGAAGTGTTTGCAACACTTCTGTCAATGATAATAAGGCAGTATGATGGCAAAACTTCATGACACATTGAAGTCAACTTTTCTGATTGTGTTCTCTGTGCTGAATCAGAGAAATCAAAGGTTGTGAGAAAAAGAAAAATAACATTTCTGGAAACAGTCTTCTTGTGTATTCACAGAGTAAAACCCCAGAAAAAAATAACATTATGAACCCATGGATAAAGGCTGCTTTCTCTGCAATGATATTGAACTGTTAATGACCTGTTTTCTCACGACTCTGCAGGCTGTTTACAGCAACACAATGAAGCACCAGGTTTTGAAATGAGATCTACAATTTCTTGAGCGTGGACTGTTTTGTTGTCTCTGCATTTTGATAATGTGCTGTCACAAATTGCATATCGTTTTGAGGTTTGTCATTCTGCTAGCAATCGCTTACAGATTAGGTGTGTGTAAAGTGTAGAAATACAAAGACAAAGGGGTGAACATCTCCTGCTCTGTCTGCAGCTGTGAGATGGACTGCTGTTTGAGGACTGAGCTGTATGTGCTTTGGGACTGAAAAGGGCCCCACAGCAGCACCTGCTTTGCATTAAGAAGAATAATACCTGCTTTTATGTCAGTATCTCCAAAAGTCTTAGTAAACACTGCAAGTTGCTTCACTTGACAATAGACTTTTTTGTTGTAGCTAAAAAGGTCAGAATACTTGTTAAAAAATAAAAAATAAAGTGGCAAAGTCATCAAGCTGTCAATGCTGAATACAAATAAAAATACATTTGACATAAATAACCATGTATGTAAAAATGAAGGCAAAATAAACATTTATAAATTGCATTTTCATGATCCTCTTTGAATTATGTGAGACTAAACTGCTTTGGTCTTGCAAATTTTCAGATATTGCTTTTATAGTTTTTAAATCTTTTCATTCTCTTTTTTTCTGACTGTGCTTATAGGGTTAGAGTGGAGTGCTGACGCTGACGGTCTTCAGAGGTGACATCTAGTTGCAGCATTCCAGGCATGAGCATGGGCAGAGCTGCATGTTAAACACTTGATGAGGTCATCAGTCTATTAATACAGTTTTCCTGTCTCATAGTGTCAAGCATTGAAAATAACAGGCTTTGAAGCACTTCACTCCTCTGAATTCCAACAGCTTCACTGTCAGTCTGTTGGATTTAAAGTTCAAATCTGACATTTCATCCAGCTTATTATATAGGCTACAAAAACACGTATTTTAGATTGATATGATTGAACTCTTTGAGTATTGCAGAAAACAGCAGCTGCTTGGGGCAATGATTCTTAATCAGAGTGTAAACATAAAAATCCAATTACTGCTGCATCATGGCTTCTGTCAACAGAGACTTTGGACACGGGTGAGAAAAGAAAAACTACACACCCAGATTTCCAAGCACTACTCAAAAATAATCATACATGTAAAATGTTATGTATGATCCTTTTAATGCATCACCATGGCAGAGTTTTTGAAAACCTTTTCTATGAATAGTGAACTAAACTCGGAAGATGAAGGTAGTGGGACGCTGGCGTTTAGTCAAAAGAGAAATAGTGTTTTGTTTAAATCAATTTACCAAAACTGAACCTCAGCAAAATGCATCGTTGTTGCTTTCATCAGATGATTTGATGGTTAGTGTCATTATTTATAAATAATCCCAGGATAAACTTACATGGAAAGTTGCATATTTAAGTAGAAAATAATGAAAACAATCATGTTTCATTAAACTTTGACATAATGAAGACTATTTTGGAGTTTGGGGCTGCAGGACAAGATGGCACTGTTTCAGCAGGGACACATGGATTTATCTGGAAAAGCTACCGTTTCTTTTCACCAGCATGTTTTCCTACAGCAGTTAAACTTTCATTTAGACTTCAGAGATAAACCAACAGTCAGTCATAAAGTAGATCATAAACATAACACATTGCTTTTGTTGAAAAACCCTTATTAGCACTTAGAGCTGTGTGATATTTACCCGTCAAACACAGTCCAGCTTCAACTGTTTTCTAATATAAAAAGTTGCTTCATGTACCATCATATCGGCTTACATCAGAAAATAAGTTTATCTGTAATGTTATTATAAACCAAAATCTAATATCTTTTATTGTTATGTGTCAACGGAGAAAGATTTCTATTGCACTCAGGTGTACTCTCACTCTGTAAACACAGCATATAATGACATTTGAGTCTACTAACCTGCATATGGCTGATGGCCAAACTGATCTCTTAAGAGATTTCCTAATCAAGTTTTTTGTTATAATTAAAGACTATTAATCAGCTCCAAAGAGGTTCTGGAGAACTGTTCAGCACCTCTAAGACAGCAACTCACTCACAGTGGGGATGGGACGCTGCTGATATCAACTGGGGATATGGACAGACGGTGGAAGAAAACTTTGAGGAGCTCTTCACGATGAGGAACCAGAGCTTAGAGACCTTTGGATGGACTGTCCAATCTCTGGGGCAGAAGTTGCTGAGGAAGTCAAACATCTCCTCTGCTGTGGAGACCAGGGGGTTGATGAGATCCATCCTATGGATGTTGTCGGACTGACTTGGTTGACATGTTTGCAACACTGCTTGGTCAATGGGGACAGTGCCTGTGGAGTTCCAGCTATAGAGGGATAACACTCCTCAGCCTCCCTGGAAAATACTAACGTACTGTAGAGGAGGGTCCAGTCGATAGTTGAATCTTGGTTTGAGGAGGAGCAATGTGTTCGTCCTGGCCATGGAACAGCTCTTGCTAGGGTGATGGAGGAGGCGTGGAAGTCTGCTCAACCAATCCACATGTGTTTTATGGATGTGGAGAAGACTTATGACTGTGTCTGTAGGGGCAGCCTGTGGGGGGCGCTCATGCAGTATGGGGGTCATTCAGTTCCTGTACCAGACATGAATTGATTCTTATGTTCTGCCATGTGTCTTCATGCTTAATTTTCTGCAGCTGCACACTACAATCATGCTCATGCCTCTCACCTGTGAGCCTCCACATTTAAGCTCTCCTCATCTACCACAGTGCCAGATTGTCTGTAGCCATAACATCAGCATTTATGGGTTCTGGTTTATGTTTTTGACCAAGTATTGACCACGTTCTTGCCTTGTCAGTCACATCTTTTTGCCTTGCTCTTGTCTGACTTTATCACTTCATGGATTTTTGATCCCAGTCTGCCTGCCTCGACTCTGTTTCTCATGCCCAGCCCTCATTGGGTTTGTAAGCCCTGGAACGTTTTGCCTTCTGTGTTTTCCTGACCTTTGTCCTGTTTCAAGGTTTACTTTATTTTAAATAACAGACTGGATTTTGACTGTCGGGTTCTGCACCTGCAAACCATACCAGGATTGTTCATTTCAGTTTTGAATTTTTGCTTGAAACAAAGTCTTTCCTTCTGCTCTTTCAATTTTTAAGTAAACTCTTTAAACTTGCCGGCAAGGCGAGACAAGGCAAATACCTGAATTTACAGTTTGGAAGAATATAGGCATCACATGGCAGAAACTCAATATATTAAAGCATCTAGACTAGTCTGGTCTGAGTATTTTAAAAAAACTACTGACCCACAGCTAGGATTTTCACCCACGACCTTCTAGGGTTTACAGAAAATGGTCCAAAATGTATGTTCAGTAATTGGCAGTTCTGTGGAGTAAAATGTCTTTTTGATGTCAGAGGAGAATGGGCAGACTGATTAGAGATGGTAAAAAGGCAACATTCTGTAGCTGCTGGTGGTGTAATGGTGTAGGGGGAGAATATCTTGTCCCACTTTGGACCCCTTAGTACCAACTGAGACATTGTTTCAACTCCACCTACCTGAATATTGTTGCTGACCATGTCCATTCCAGATGTATATCACAATTTTTTTTATATTTGATTTTATGTTGTATCGATTTTACTATTGGTTTGATTATTGTATCATGTTGCTTTTTGTTTTGTGTTCAGCAATTTGGTCTTGTGGGTTTAAAGTGCTTTATAAATAAAGCTGGTATTATATACATCTGAAGGGGAAAGGTCTTAAATAACAAACCATTCAAATAGCAAACTATTTGAAAACTAACAGCACAGGCAGTTTATACGAATAGGTCATCAACCACATGAGGCTGAGTCTCTGGACATGTTGAATTCAGCAAAACACAAAAAATAAACAAAAGTCTCTACAATGGTCCAGGTCAACAAAGAAATTAAGAAATAAATGAACTTTAAAAACAGATCAGCTTTCTCTTGACTAAAGGGTTTTCAATGAGATCTCACACAAAAATAGTTTTAATATTAAGAAGGTTAAAAACATGAACCTTAAAGCAAAGAAAAGTGTCCAAGATGTCTTCTTTAGACATTCTGCAGCATATTTTTCTAATACTGTTTTTTTTTTTTTTGTCTGTATGGGTATTCTATTTCACACACACACACACACACACACACACACACACACACACACACACACACACACACACACACACACACACACACACACTTTTACATTAAAAATGTTAACTAACAACCTACATTTACCTTTACCTCACACATCGATTTACAGACATCTAGGTCAGAGGTTTGCAACCTGCGGCTCTGGGGCCACATGTGGCCCTTCAGCGTCTCTAAAGTGGCTCTATGTAATTTTGACCAAACATGAACCTCAGTAATGTTTATATTTAAGTTGACAACAGAGAAGAATAGATTTAGCAGCTTTTCTGTACATTTTGTTACAGCAGTTTTTACAGCAGATTAATAGTACAGGTTGCTTTCCAACATTTAGCACCAGAATATACCGAAAGACAACTTTAGCTTTCATTAAAAAAGTTATTTAATATGCAACTAATAGTTTGTTGGCTTTCTCCGTATTGGTTATGCAACTTTCTAAATACTGAGCAATTTACTTCCAACATTCATGAGAAAATACTGTAAAAGCAAAATGGTATTTATTGACTTTATTTATTACATTTTTAGACATCAAATTATGAAAATAATAAATTTTATTAGTAAAAAAATAACTGAAATAAAAGTTTGTTTTAAAAGCTTGACACCATAGCATTTTAATGTTTAAGTCATAAATAAGAACTTAATGTTCTCCTCTAATATTCTGTTTTTTTAATCTGTTGAGGCTTATACTACAACAATACTAATAGCTCTGCAGTCTGGCACAGAAAGTCTACTTTTCTTGTATATAATTAAATCACAAACACTTTAATATTAGCTCCAGCTCCAGTGCTCCAGTGTTGTGTGTTTTGTGGGTTGGTCACCCCGGTGGCTTACCCTTCAGGGGCCCGGGTGTGATGGAGTGGATGGAGTGCAGGTGGTCCACGTGCTTTAAAGAGCCTCTGGACTGGGTTCGGTGTGATCCGACTCCCCTGGGGCCACGGGGGACTCCCATGTCGTCATGTGTTTTGTGTGTTGCCCCGGATGAGTATCCTTTAGGGACCCCGAGTGTGCATGGGGTCTGGGGGTAATTGTGGTTCAGATGTGCTTTAAAGAGCCTCTGGGCTACTGGGTTCGGGTTATCCGACTCCCCTAGCTGTGTCCATGGAGGTCCCCTGTGTTTTCTGGGTCTGGTCTGTCTGTGGTGTCAGTACTTGCGGTCCCAGGGGTATAGTGTCTTGGGTGAAGTGTGCAGGAAGGTTCTCCAGTGCACCTGCACTGCTTAATGCTCCCAAGTTGGGTCTACCTGCTGGTAGGTTTGTGCTGATCGCCGGGACGGCGATTCAGAAAGCCGGGGTGGATGTAGCAGGCTAGACTTTGGGTCTGCTTTGTTCAGGCTGGCACAGCTGTGGCTGCTTGGTGCTGATTGCTTGGTGCTGATTGTAGCCAATCAGCCGGTTACCAGTCAGATTATATAGCTCCACGTCAGGTGAGGGCTGTATGTGAGACTGGTTCTAAGCTCACCTCAGGGTGTGGCTGGACGGCCGATCGATGGCCAGACTGAGCCAGTGGATTATTCTGGCACTGGTATGTACGGTAGTCTGTCAGTTTGTTTGACAAACTTGTGGTTTATACAGTGCTTTAAGTTTGTTGGGCTCCCTTAAGGTCTTGGTGCGACGAGTTACTGCCTTTTCTCTGGAGGAGGGAGGAGGAGCGGTGTCTGCTCGGTGAGTGCATGGTTGTGCTGCTCTTCTGCATGAGGGCCACTGTTGATGTGATTTTGTGTACAGGCAGATGGAGTAGTGCACGGAGCGTGGACTGTTCATCACCACCGGATTGGCTGCTGTTTTGCAAGGGCCTTTAAACCTGGTGTCCCTGATCCCAAGTGAGTGTGTTGTGGAACGGCGCTTCACTGCCCCGCACGAGACTATCGGTGGAACTGTGTGGAGCCACGTCACGCCAAGTCGGACGGTCAGCGGGTGGCAACTGCATAGACCACCCCCCACTCCCACTGCAGACCTTTTGACCAGCAGGAGTGCTGGGTAGAGCAGGGGAGCTCCTTGGTGTGAGCACTGCTGACTGAGGCAGGGTTGCTGGTGTGAGTGTGCGTGAGGGGTCCGGTTGCCAGGTTGGGTTTTAGTTTATTTCTTTTTGTTTAATAAACCTCTTTTTATATTAAGTTCACCGTTTCTGTTTCCTTGGGCAAACATGAGCCTTAGTGCTCTTGGTAACATCTCCACTCTGCTACATAAAGAAAAGTCATATTTGAACATAAACTCATTTGAAGGGTCAAGTTGATTTTGTGGCTCTATACAAATTATGTTTATTAGATGGTACAATGGCTCTAAATAATTCAGATTTGCCACTTTAACAGAATCTATTTGAAGGTGGTACCAGTTGAATAATGTATTTTTCTGCACATTTATATTTTAAATTGCACAAAATTCAATTTAAACAATGTACATCCATTAAAATGCATCAGATTCTGCTGATTGTCACCACTTACAGGAAAAAACACAAGAATTAAACAATGAATGTTAATGTTCCAAGCCCACATTTCACATGTGAAGATATGTGATTTTTACACATGTGAAGTTCATGTACTTTTTTCTGCAAGAGGCATCAGACCACAGCTGTTCTTAATATCCATAACATATTACATCAACACATGGAAGCTTTGATATAGTGAGTTATTTTTAAGCAGGAAGGAAACATTTAGTCGCATAGGCAGGACAGATCTTGATCTCTGAACATATTTAACTTAAAATGCAGACGGCCAGGAGCAGGCTCTTTGAGGACATTCTGTATTGTGTCATCCAAGTCAACACAAAGGTCACCTAGAGATGATATCAGACTGAACAAGCTGTAATAAATAGTTACACTCTTGCCCAGTTGTATTTTAGATCCCAGTGCAAACATCAATGTGGTGCATCAGTCAGTGTGCGCACTTATTCAAAATAAGGAAATCTTCATTACAGGTTTACACGCAGAAGCCTGCACCAGTGTCGGCGTTAACTTTCTCCTTTGTTTTTCAAGGGTGGAGTATTCTGCAGTCTACTTCGGGGTTTCCTGTCGTTTTTCCTTAAACTGAATGGAAAAATATTTGGAAGCAGGATAAACAAATGCACTGAGGCTAAGGACATGATACATCAGTCCCTAAGAATGGTAAAGGTCTCAAGACTTTTAACTTTGTGTTTTAGTCATGTTTTGCTGTGTGTAAAAAATTACATTTTATCTTCTGTCTGTCTGTCTATCCTATGACAGCTTTCAACAAATACAGGATTGCTATAAATCTCTGGAAAATGACTGATCTGTGTTGCTGTAAGATGTCTGTCAGGTTTCTAGAGATTACCTTGGTAAAAGTTTCTATAACAAAGACAAATTATGTTAAAGTAAACTTAAAGATGTCACTGACACAGCACGACATTGTCTTCTTTTGCATTTTCCCTGAGAATATTCTTCTGCTCCAGACTGATAGTGAATGGATTTGTGCCCAGATCACTGGAAGCGGTGGACCACCGAGTTCCTTTTCCAGGCAGATAAAACCTGATTTAAGCTGTTTGTTTTGGCTGACCTGCTGCAGAAGTTTCCACGCAGTCAAAACGCAGGAAGAAGCACCAAAGATGCATGCGAGATAGCAGTTTAGAAGAACAAACAAGACTTTAAATACCCATTAAATCAACACTATTGCTCCTTCATGTCTCTTTACAAGTGACGGCTGTATAAACCCCATATCATTACAACAGTATTTTATTAAAGTCATGAAAATAACTCAATATCAGATTCATCACAACAGCAAAGTATTTTATTCCAGCTTTTATACACACACACCATCCCTGTTGCCAGTGTGTTAACATTTCTGACATATTTGCTGGTTGAACTGTTATGACATTTAAATGCAATGTTTATATCTCACAAATGTTGTTTAACGTGTTTTTTTCAGAGTGTGATGGCCACATCCATGGCCACACAGCATTGAATGTTAGTAACTCTCATGCACCTTACCTTTTTTTTCCTTTTTCTTCACATTATGTAGCACAATTATGTTAATATAGATGGATTATTTAGGAAATAATGATTTTAGTTTAAAGTGCATAAGTTCTATCTGTAAGCGCGCACATTTAGTTAACTTTTGCATTTTGTATACTGAAATTATTTGGTTTGTTGTGTTTGGAGTGACTAACTCATTGTTCTTTTTACCGGTGCTGGGGATCATATGGCTCTTATGCTGCCTGGGAGTTGGGTCAGACTAAAGATTGGACTGAGGACTGAAAGCAGCCAACTACCAGAGGTGTTAATTGGGTCATACCAAGAGCTGCTGCTAAGGAGGGGAGAAGGATTTATTTTGCTTAGTTAATGTTTTTGTGTGTTATAAGTTTGTTTGTTTAAATTTAACATTTGATTCTTATTCACTTTTGTATTTTCTAACAAGTTAACTTACCTGTGTTTGTTTTGCTTTGTTCCCATATTGTGTCAAAATGGTCTGATCAGCCATGATAAAACCCAGGTGTGTTCTTTGTTTGTTAGGTCAGGTTACTTTGGCTCTGTTAGTGCAAATTTATCACATTTTGACCTTAGTTAGATTTTGTTGTTTTGACCTCTTTTATGAGCTCCAATTGATTTACGGTAGTTTGTAAATATATTTTGAAGGGATAAAATTGAAACCCTATTTTTTCTGAAAACTCCTGTGACTCCTCATGGTTTTACACCTCGGTCCATCACACAGAGGTAATTCTACAAGTCAGTTTTTCCTGCAACCTTGAAAAGGTGCAAACAACCACAGCAGTTTGTTACAGAAGAATTGGGAATAGAAGGATGTAATACTGGATAGTGGATTAAAAACATTATGAAAAGCAAACTTTGTCTTGTGTGTATGTCAGACAGAAATCTTAAAATGAAAATGGTGCATGCGGATCACTAAACTGAATAATACTAACTAGATTAGAATTTTTTAAACTCATAAACTAATATAAAAATGCGGTTTCTTCCCATCCAGTATAAGAGATCAAATTAGGATGTCATTCTAATTATTTTTTTTAGAAAAGAGTTCAAGTGTTTGATAAAGTACTCAAAGTAAACCAACTAAAGCCCCAAGATCTTGTTTTTTTTTTGTTTTTTTTTTATCAAACCCTCCTCCCCCATGAGTAAACCCCAGCCTTCTGTCCTGATGTTCAGCGGTCCATTGGGCTTAAATTAACAGGTTGAGCTCCTGTGAGAATCCACCAGAAAGTACACAACTCAGACAGCTCAGCCTTGATGAAACCTATAGCACACAAAGCAATGCTGATGCATTATGTAAGAGAGAGCCACACTGTTTGTTTTTGCATCAGTCAGAATCAATACCCTCGAGGAATACATTTAAAGTTGTCTGCTCTCCTGTGGTAGTGCTCACTTATGCCTAATAATAAGGCCCTTAATTTTAACCATTGTTAAAAAACAAATTTAACTTAATTTAAACCACATTTTTTGTGGCAATTATAAGATATGGTAACTTTTAACTCTTTAAAAAAGATTATCTTCTGAAGACCTGTGTCATTTTATTATTACATGTAAACAATTACTCTGCTTTGAGACTTTTATTGATCTAAAAAAAACAGATCTGCTAATTATTAATATGAACCTATTGGAGCCCAAGCAGACAGGATTGTGGGTGGTAAAGGACACAAAGACCAGCCTATTTTGAAACAGACAGCACAGAATAACACACAGAATAAAACCACTCATAGTATCACTTTAAAGCCCCTATGTGGAGTATGTTTCTATGTATCAAAGTTTTATAACTAATAGTTCAGTTCTAAACTATGATATATAGTTCCACAACATCTGTTATTCTTCTGAAGACCCTCCTTCCTCCTATAGACCCCTTTGAATTCTCTCTGACAGCAAACCTTTTCAGCCAGTAGAATTCAAGTTTCCACATTATCGGCTGTCAGTCAATGTGCATGCGCTTCACGCAAACCTGTAGAGGTGGGGCCACGCGCGTCCAGGACGCTCCGTGTCTTCCTGTTTCCAGTCTCGAGCAGTCATGAAGAGGTCAGTGCTAATTTGGGTCTGCATGTAGCTCAGTTGGTACAGTGGCCAGTCTGGCAACCGGAGGGTTGTCGGTTCAATCCCAGCTACGGCTAAGACACTTCACCCACCTTGCCTATTGGTGGTAGTTGGATGGACTTGGCATCCCTGCCTCCGTCAGTGCGCCCCAGGGCAGCTGAGGCTACAGTGTAGCTAATCACCATCAGTGTGTAAATGTGTGTGTGCATGGGTAAATGACTGTTGTGTTGTACAGTGCTTTGGGGAATGTATAACACTCTAGAACGCGCTCTATAAATACAGGACATTTACTTTTCAATTGAAATATATCCATTCCTCGGCTACTGAGGGATTTATTTTGATTTTTATACTTTTCTCTATGCAGAATGGCAAGGCTTGCCAAGGACACACGTTTATTTTGGTCAAGCATTCCATTCTGTATTGAGTGTCTCATTTCCGGGTTCTGCTTCTTATGCAGCGCCCTGTTCAAAAGCAACATGTTTCATAAGCACAGTGTGACAGTCAGGTCTCATCAGAGCATCGAACAGTGTGAGAACATAATTTGTGAGCTGTGAATGACTGAACCCTGTGATGCAGTTGTAGTTTGAGCAGGCTTAGAGACTGGAGTGACACACCATGTGCACATGCGTGTAGAAGTGGGGTTATAGAAAGGGGGTGTTGGGAGGGGCCGTGATAAGTTGGATTAAAAAAGAAAGCTCTCTTGCTGAAATGCTCCACATGTTAGCTTTAAGGTTCTGTCCTGGTTTACATTATGCCTAACTCTAGTTAATAGTCCTATACTCTTTGCACTCTAGTTTAAAGTATTTAGAGCATTTTCCTTCACATGCCAGCAGCGTGTTTGCTATTAGGTTTGGATGGTGTCATGTGTTCACCTCATTTAATGAGTTACAAACTAACAGAGGAGCAAATGAACAGTTTATTGCTGTGGCCATAACCACCTTTTATGTGCAAGGCAGCCATGTTGAACTTTGAGGTCAAAGCAAGTGCAGCAAGTTCCTGCAGTTTCTTTTCTCCAAACAATCACATGCATCAACTAAAAGCGTCCGCTCGGAGAATTTGAGTGAACCAGACAGTACAAAGGACTGGGAAGTTAATGGATATGTTCAACCCCTGCACTGCTTCAGACCTTCAGCTCAGCTCTGATCGCTCGATAGTTGCTTATGAGTGTTTATCTCAGAGGTGTTCTCCTATCTCTGAATACGGGTACCTGCTTAAACATAAACAGAAGTCCATTTTGTGTTCACAGGAAAGACCAGCTCGATCTCAGTTTTATTAAGGGAAGTCTGGGAAATAGAAAGCATTAACACTTCTACGCCACTGATAGAAAAGCTGCATATCATCTAACAATGACTTAACATTTGACAAATTATTTTATTGGGATTACCTTTGGCTTCAAATAACAACAAAGTTCTATAGAAAGTTGTTTCTACAAACAAATTTAAAATAATCTTGCTTTTTTGCCAGAAGAAATGAAAAGATCCACTATGACCCAGCTAAAGAAATCTCAGAAACCAACTGAGACCTGCTGATCAACATGAAACAGCTGGAATTTCAGCTGAAATAAACAAACAAAGATAAACAACAGAACAGCATCTGGTTCAATCTCAGCTGCAGAACCAGGATTGACTGCAGTTCTACTACTGGTTGACAGCAAGCTAAGGGCAAGCGTGTCACGTTTTGTGGGGGTGAGAATCCAAAATAAGGAAGGAGGAGGCAGGAACTGAACCCAAATATTACAAATACAAAAAGGCTGAAAGTGCAGCACCAATACAGAACTAAACTAAGAAAACCAAGGGGAGCACAGGGAGCGCAAACACAGGACTTACAGGCAGGCGCCAAGAGCAGGGAAACATGCCCAACAGGACAGTTAACAGGAGGATCTGACAGGGAGTGAATAGACTGATGAGTGTATAAACACATGGGCAGCTAATCAGGGGGATGAGGAGAAGCTGAGTTAGTGCAGCAAATACCTGTGTAGGAGTGGCAAGGGAGACAGGAGGAGGAACAGAGGACAAAACTAAACACAAAGGGCACAGATCATGACAAAGCATCCTTTTAAAATGTGTTAAAACAGCTGCAAAGCAGTTACTGAAGGAGCAGTAAATGGTCCAATCAAAGACGACTTTGTTGTGATTTCTGAAATTGATTTTAATGAGAAACTGTGTCAAGGAGATAAGCATTTCTGCCCTTGAAAAACAGAACTCTGAATCAATGAAACAACTTAAAAATGTTACAGATCAGCTTAACAACAAGAAGCAAACACACCAGTTAGAGCATCAAAATCTCAAACATCAGAAATCCTTACAGAAACAATGAGACGGAAAAAAAGTTGTGATGTCCTTATTTCAACAATGCAGACATGGGAACTTCACTTTGCTCTGACTGAAGCAGCTGGAAGACCAACAAAGACTGACAGCATATAGGGGGGCGCTAACATCAGATAACTGATCAAGAAAAAGAAACATCTCTTGTTCACAGCTGAGTGAATCTGGGAAACAATGCAGATGCAGAGAGAGTATAACAGACTTTGGCCACTACCAGAGTTTAATTTGATCTGGATCAAACAAACCAGTTTAAAGACCTGCTGCAAACCATCACCTCTGTTGCTTGTCTGCAATGAGAAGAAAAGACAATTATTCACACAGAAGTTAATGGAAAGAGTGTAAACTCTACTGCAACAGATAGTCAGGAGTCAGAACTAACAGAAAATAGGTCATTAAGGAAAAGACGCACAAACAGTTGATCACTAGAGACAACTCTCTGGTGTGAAGAAGAATGTCACCTTTCTGCAGCTTCAGGCTGCAGGAGGGAAGGTTCTGACTGTTGTTTGTTCATAATACAGCTGTTCAGAGCACCTGGCCTTCTTGGAGTCTCGGGATGGTGTCCTGAAACTGATGCCATCCAATGCATGCATCTTGTTGCTTTTAAAAGAGAAATTTGAGTCCTCCTACAATATATAAATGTAATGGTTACTTTCATACTTTCAATTATGAATTCTCTGGGTGAGACTGAAATTTTTTTAGGAACTTCATCACTTGACTGCCTCAATAATGCACATAGGCAGAGTTCATGTTTGTCTGTGCAACTATCACAAACACATTCGTTTAATGCATATTCGATATTTTTTTAATGAAAGTCTTTTTTATAGGTTGATTGTTAAAGTTGGTTCTATAAGGTGCCATCAGGGATATTCTTCTAAAGCAGTGGTTACCAAAGTTGTGTTCGGGACCCCACTGTGGGTCCTCAAACAACAAATGAGGGTCCTGGGATGTTCTCCAGAACTAAAAGTGAATTTAAAATCCTTGTTAACACCATATATTTGCCCTATAAACTGTTACAAACAGTTGAATAAACGTGGTACAATAGCTGTAGATGTCTGTGCTGTTATTGTTTAATTAGTTTATTAGCGGTGTTTGTATATTTTGCCAGTGATGTTGGGGTCATGAGTCTCTGCCGCTGTTATTTTGTGGGTCAGAAGCCAAAATGTTTAGGAACCACTGTTCTAATGTACCCTTCATACACACAGGTGAAAACAAAACCTCTCATACACACATGTGAGAATAAAACCAAAAGTTTGTTTTTCCACACGTGTATAAGAAATTTTCACAAAAAAATACTTCTTCAACTTTTGTTTGCACGGGAACATAGTGTAATATGTGGGTAGCGGGGTTGTTGAAAGAGGTGAAGCTCTGTCATTGTGATGAGCAATCATCCCAACCCTTTTCCTGCATGCATTTGCTTTTTTCAGTCTCACAGTTTTAACAGTTGCAGATTAAAAAAAAGACTGATTATGCAGAACAAGACCAAAATAATTGCATGATTCAGCTTCCAGTAGAACCCACTAAAATGATTCATGAATATTTCTATTAAAATTTGTTTGTGTAGCTACAACAGGGGACAGAAATTAAAAAAAATTTTATTGCATTTTTTAGAAACCCAGCCATAAGAGACAGGAGTACATTCTCTATGACTGGCCAACATTTTCTGTCTGTTCTCAAACTAATAAATCAGACTCCTGTATGTGTTTATGTATGTTCAGCATCTCGGTCATTGTTTCTTCACACAATGGCAATTCAAATGAATAACATGCCACTGATTACATTTTCCTGTTATGTGTAACATGTAGTTGATGTTTGAAAAAAATGTTTCCAGTGGTTTTAGCTTTGCAGCAGCTTATACAATGCAAACCATAGGGGACACTGGAAGACAATGGTCGTTTCCTAAAGTCTATTTATAAAATTAGGTCAACATACGAAACAAGAGATCCCGAGTTTGGTCGTGTTCGTGTACCATCAAGTCATTTGAAGTTTCAGTGTATTTTGTCTGTGTTTGCATTTGCACCTGTTTACCAGCTGTTTGCATTGTCAAAGCTACAGAAGAGACAAAAGGTCCTGTGGGGCTGTAGGGGGAAGTTGTAGTCTAAGAATGGTCAATGGCAAAAGGACATGACTCAAACACTAAATGAACTTTACACAAATCACAAGTGCTCAAATGCTAAAAATACAGCAATGGGACCTTTTGCAAACTTTATAAATGAGGAACAAGGCAGTGATATGCTTTCAGATCAATGAAAGTCACATGGACCTTTGCCTTTGAGCAGGGTTACAGCAAGGAAATATGTACCGTATTAGCTGTAGCTGATTAATCCTAGTTTATGAGTTGTCCTATACTACTGACCCATTTCAGGCTTCTATTATGCATAATGACAAAAACGGAAGTCTCATGCAGGTGACTCAGTTCTCGTGAGTCTGCTAAAGGGATGTGAAAGGTCACAGTCTCGTGGTTGAGATTTATATTTATTCGTCTAAAATATATAAGTACATATTAGTATTTAAAGACATGCATATTCTGGCCCAAATTCACAAGAGGATTGTGTATCACTTTAGAGTGCAATTTAGGGATTTGTTCCTCCGTCTGATTTTCAACACCCTTGCAAAGAGATTAGGGATGCACCGATACCAGATCTTTTTCAAAACAATTGTGAGTGCATACATTTGAGTACTTGCTGATACTTAGTACTTATATGAGTAAATGCAATTGACCTAGGTCATAGTTTGGTATAACAAAAAAAAAACAAAAAAGTTAAATGCTAGTTTAGACTATTTAAAAAATATATTTTTTAAACGTAATAACTTTTATCAGGTGCAGCAGGTAATGTTACAACAAGACATGATCTGTCAGCTGGTTGCTTAAATATGAAATAAAAAGTCACTATTAGCTTGACCAAGTGGTCTTGGAGGCAACAGTGTAGGTTGATGCGGAGGGATCAAAAGGAAACCCAGAAGTAGTTTTTCTCCATTTTATTTTTGCTGCAGCTTCACCACACACCTCCACATGACATTACTTGTGCAACCTGACCAAAATGACAGCTTATATACACCTGCTACCAATTAGGCAAAACCATTACCATAATACACATTTGGATCCACAATAAACTATCCAATAAATATACAAAACAATTACACCAAAATATTTACATATATCTTAAAATAGGTTTTCCTAATCTTACATCAATAAGACCCAAAACAAACTACAATTATTTTGCCTTCTTCCACTAAACACCCCTCTTCCTAGTCCTCAATTGGTTTCTCCCTCCTGGAACCAATAAAAGGTGTGCAAACCCCTGAGGACTGATTTGTTTGTTACACCTCCTGGCAGAGAGAAACAAGACAAAGGTAAGTGGATACAATTATCAATTAGCAGATCATCTTAATCAGGAACACTAAAATCAATCATTTGCTTCTCCACAGATGCTGATGAAGCAAGTGACCCGAAACCAACATATTAATCAAATAAACAGACATGTTTCAATAACTCCAAATTATGTTGTGCTAAAATACAATGCATGAAGTGACAGCAGCTCATCGTCACAGTCGCATTCATCTGTTTTTTTTTTTTTTATCCAATCCTAACTTTCAACAGTCCTAAAGGTCAGGGGTCGAACTAAAAGATCAACTCCAGAAAGATTTCTCTCTCTGAGTTTGAAAATATTATATAAAAATGCTTCACTTAATTTGACCTGGACTTGATACAAAAAATAAAGTGAAGCAGAATGGAAAGCTTCTCCTGGTATGCCTGAGTCTGTTTGTACTGATGGCTGCTCATTCCTGAACACAGGAAGGTGTTTCATAAGAAAAAAGACTGCTAATTTACCCTATTAATCTATATAAAACAGTAACAGGCAACAACAAATTACTGATGTGCAACAGTATACTCATTATTATTAGAAATATTTAAGACTAATAAGTGCAAGTGTTTTTTATACAATTCGGTCACTAATTACATGTGATCACTGTGAAAATTGGCCAGGATTATAAAGGATATGTTATTAACATAAACTCAACCTGCAAACAGTCATTGAAGGATTTCTGCTATAAATATTAGTAGGTGCAGAACTGTTATCTTGTTGTGCCTCATTCCAGTTTCACCAAATAACTTGTGGCCAGTTGGTCTTAATAATAATAATAATAATAATAATAATAATAATAATAATAATAACCATGTACAGTTTATATTGCTGGAGGGATTTAAAAACTCATTAGTGTTATCTGCAGGTACCAAGCCTGTTCATTTCACAGCTGGAATGTTTTAGGAAGGAAAAGGACCATATCTTAGGAAGGAAATATTTCTTTGGTAGGAAATGTAAAAAAAAATTAGCAGGGCTCAAAACATCATTGCTGAGTTAATTAACGCTAACTTTACATTTTCTTGCACCATTAGAACTTAGAGAACACTTTATTCTTATGTTTTCTCTGTAAATTGTGCGTGCGTGTTTCACTGATTGTCTTCTGTTTGTTAGCCCTGTGCCTTAAATGGTTCAGGGTAGTTAGTATTGTACAGTTTAGTTTTATTTAGGGTTTTTTGTATCCAATGTTTATGTTTGCTTCATTCTTTCTGCCAAAAATCTTATTTTAGCTTAATTCATTCTGACTCTCTCTCTCTCTCTCTCACACACACACATACACACACACACACACACACACACACACACACATACACACACACACACACACACACACACACACACACCACCATCACTCCAAAATAATTAGGAAAGAGCAACAGTTGTGAGTTAAATAGTTTATAGTTTAAAATAGCTTGAATTTATTGTTAGTGCCTTCGTTTCTTTAAAAAGCAATAAATGCAAATAATTCTTTTTTGAGTATATTTTATGTCTAATTATATATTTTATTAACATTTGACTTTAAACTGTGCCTTGAAAAATTGTGAATCTGATTAGATTATTTGAGACAATTTGACATTTACACAATTTCCAAAAATAGAGACTATGCCCTTATTGTTTCTATATGTATCTTGAGGGTCTTTTTCAGCAAGAAGCTGTTATTCAAATGTATTTGCATCTATAAAACCACAAGTGGTATGTAGTACCCAGCTGTGTTGTCATGCAACTGCAGTGGAAAAAATACATCATCTTCATTGCCATCATTCTTAATGACAACAGTTTCTGCCCATCGGTCAGGGAAGGGTTAATGTTTTCAAAGCCAAACTCTTTTTTTTTTTTTTTTTTGAGTGGTTTTATTCAAAACATTTATGATGGCTGAAAGTCTTCTCAGGAGAGGACATCCCAGCAAGTTTGCTCCAAGGTCAGACAGAGTAATGCTCAGACAAAATATAAAACATGCATCGGCAGACCTCAGGCAGCATGCACAGCTGTGTTCAAATGTTTAGAGAATGACACAAATATTAAGTGTCACAAAGTTTGCTGTCTCAATTTTTATGATGGCATTTTGCTTAAACTCCAGAATCTTTTCAAGAGTGATTTGATGAACTGCAAATATTGTAAAGCCTAACCCAGTGGTGATCACCCTCAGGCCCTCACCAAGCAGGCTTTATATCTGCAATCACAGGTGCATCCCGTTTATGCAATCAGGGTCATGCAGTTGCTGATCCACCATAACTTGGCCAGGGCACTTGCAGACGGGTGTAACAGCCTCACATTTGACTCTAGTTTGGTAAAAAGAGTTCATGTCCAGTTTAATGACTACCATGTGCCTGGGGCATGTGGTTACTGAGACATGGTGTTTTAAAGTTGTGTGTGTGGTCATCCTATTTAGTTTTCTTCATGCAAAGTGCTGAGCATTACAGTCAAACCAGTTCACTTAACTTATTAGTTTTTCAGAAGTCTATTGGTTGGATCTTAGCAGACATAAAGTCAGAATCCTGACTGATGACAGTTCATTCTTACAAAATCAGTGCTTGGAGTAAGTCATAATTTATGGGCTGACCACAAGTCTTCCACAATGTCTAAAAATCAAAGTCTAAATCCACAATGGATTTAAGGGTGTGGGAGCTTTTGTTTCATGAGTTAGAATTTTGACCCATGTGTCGTCCACAGCTGCCCTGGGGCAGACTGTCAGCAGCTTGTGTCACCACACACAGTCTAGCGCCACTGGGCCCTCCTGACCACCACCAGCAGACAAGGTGGGTGAAGTATCTTGCCGAAGAACACAATGAAAGAGTAACCCAGGCAGAGCTGGGATCAAACTGACAACTTTCCTGTTGACAGACGGCCACTCTCCCAAATGAGGTACATGTTGCCCCAATATATATAAATAAAGAATGGGACCTTAATATCCTCCAAGAGGAACTCTTCCCAACCATACAGTTTGGTATTCATGTCTTTTCAGCAAGAAGGAGCACTGTGCCATGAGGCTGAAGTGAAAACTACATCACTCGGGGAACATAAATTTGGGGTCTATGACCACAAAAGCTCCCATACCCTTAAATCCATTGACAACTTGTGGTCAACCCATAAATTATGACTTACTCCAAGCACTGATTTTGTAAGAATGAACTGTCATCAGTCAGGATTCAGACTTTATATCTGCTAAGATCCAACTAATAGACTTCTGAAAAACTAATAAGTTAAGTGAACTGGTTTGACTGTAATGCTCAGCACTTTGCATGAAGAAAACTAAATCTAGCATGACCACACACACAACTTTAAAACACCATGTTTCAGTAACCACATGCCCCAGGCACATGGTAGTCATTAAACTGGACATAAACTCTTTCTACCAAACTAGAGTCAAATGTGAGGCTGTCACACCCGTCTGCAAGTGCCCTGGCCAAGTTGTGGTGGTGCATCAATCTGCATGACCCTGATTGCATAAACGGTATGCACCTGTTATTGCAGATATAAAGCCTGCTTGGTGAGGGCCTGAGGGTGATCACCACTGGGGCTGACACCAGTAAGGTTTTTGGGTGAGGCTTTTAAGATAAAGGGCTGCTTTTAATAAAAACATGTTAGAATTCTCTCTGATGTGTTCAGTCTCCACTTTATCTTGTGGCCCAATGAGCCGGGTCGTAACAGAGGCCATCTGTCTGACAGATGGCCTCTGTTACATTAAGTGATGAAATGGAACAAGGACCCCAACAGTCCAGCTAAACCACAGTAGACCGAATGAAAAAAAAATCAACAAATAATGTTTAGCAATTTTTTTTTTACAATTTTTAATTGGATCTGATTCCAACAGAACCAGGAATGGATGGTCATCCATCTCAGCTTTTACTTATAAAGAAATACTTAACTCATAATAGTTTCTCATAATTATGAGATTCTAAATTGTGAGATTGATATGCTGTCATATGAGATTATATCTCATAATTATTAAGAATCTACTTTTTTTAATCAAAGTGGCAGAAACTGGCTTCCATATCCTCTGAGGAGCGGCTGTTGTGTTTGGAAGAAGTAAAGAGCGCTGCGCGTCCTTTGTGTGTCTATTCCTGGTGCTTGTGTTTCATTCAGTCGCAGTAAAGTGAGTAAACGGAGTCTCACCAGGGAAGTGTGGGGGCGGTCAGGTTTAGGGTTATTATCGGTTGCGAAGAGGGGAGACTCTCGTCCCACTGTAGACGCACTGAATCAGCCAATCACCGTCCTCCGCGGAGGAGGAGGGAGATAATTCACAACCCGCTACAAATACTCCGTGGCACTTTTTTTTCTCCCCCATGTGTTTTGAGTCACCCCTGACTGAGAGAGAGAGAGAGAGAGAGAGAGAGAGGAGAGGGTGGCCTCATGGTTTTATTCTTCACAACAAACTTCAAATCTCTGCACCTCCGGAAACTCAAAGGGACATTGAACGCATCACAGTTACAAACTTTTTGTTCAACTTTGTCTGCAAAACACGTGAAGGCAGCAGAGCAGTCAAGGTCTGCGGTTTTATACTAGAGTTTCTGTTTGAGAACGAGGAAGAACCGGTTGAACTAACGGAGATAACCCCCTCCATCCGTTCTTCAAGAGTTTCTCATTCGTGTTGCACCTGCAGACATGACAAGAAGACCCTGCGCGATCTACACGGTGGGGACCATCTGCGCCCTCCTGCTGGTCTCTGGGATCGGCCTGATCGTGTCGCAAGTTTTTCGCACGATTATGCACAATCGCCTAAAAAAGGTAAACAAAGAAAAAAAAATCCACATTAATGCTCATAACCTAATCACGTGTCTCATTTGAATGGATTGCTGTGTGTCTTTAGAGAAAGAAATAAAACACCACAATGATGGGATTGTGTGGTCCTTACTCATTTACAGATGCTCCTCTGTTTGCAGACTCTTTCTCGCAGCAGTTACGTCAGACCATTAGCAGGCAGTAGATTACAGCCCTCACAGCAGAACTTTTTTTTATTAAGTTGGTCGTTTATTCCTCCTCTTCATTATTTTACATCTTAAACTTACATTCATTTAGAAAAAGCACTAATCTGGAGAGCTGAACATAAAATGCTTGATGGATTTGTGTGAAACAAATAAAGCAAATTGCTCATCTCGATGTGATCGAATAACTTTGGTGCTCAGCAGTGAACAGGCACACAAATCCTTTCAGCTCTATTTGGCACAGCACTGATCCAGGACTCAGAGACAAAACAGAACTCTAAAGCAACTTTCCTAACTGATATGTTGGAGTGAACTTTACAGAGCGTGTTGTTATGATGAAGAAGTGGTTCTAAGAAGTGAAGAAGGAAGTTTTTGTGATATTTTTTTGGTGATCAGCACGTTCTCGACATTTTTTCTTGTTTCCTTTGCAGCAAAAATGCATTGTTGAGCGATTTTCTTAAAACAAAAGGTCTCTTTTCAGCACATACCAATTTGGATTATATATTTTATTATTTTATTGCTTCTGAACAGCACTTTACCTCAAAATAGGAAGAAAATTCAGCTGATATGAACAGTTGGGTTTTTAGGTTAATGCTTGTTTTTTTTTTGTGCTACACATTAAAGAAATAACTGCACATATACTTAAAGGGATTTTTAAACCATTTGAAGTGTGTTTTTATGTAATAGTAAAAAACTATTTTTTCAAGCTTCCTGAACAGTCTCAGTTTTGAGAAGTAATGTTTACATTCTAAATGATTGATGAGCTAATGGCTAGTCTGTGATTGGCCAAGATTTGAGTGTCTTGCTGCTGTCTTAAAACAGATCAGATTTCCAAAATTTCATGTGAATGCTATTTTATAAACAGGGGTGCACACAATTTTTTTATCAAGGTATTCAAGGGAGAACCTGGAGCTGGTGTCTGGTATGCGTGTGTTTGGGGGGGGGGGTGATAAACTGCTGCCGGTGTGTGTCGCCAGTGCTGCGCTCGCGTGTCACTGGTGGTGATCATGTGTGTGCTCAGCGTGTGTGTCGGACATGTGTGTGTGAGAGGTGCTGCACGCTTGTATGTCACTGGTGCAGCGCAAGTGATTTGAAGGTGCTGCGAGTGTGTTTGTATCACCAGTGCTGTGCATGTGTGTCACTGGTGCTGAGCATGTATTGGAGGTGCTGCGAGTGTGTGTGTCAGAGGTCCTGCGCATGGGTGTCTACTAGCTTAAGAGGCCATGTCTTATTCGCTGCACCACAACAGGATGTGAAGCTCATCAGATCACGGGCTGCGCCATCGAGACCGCAAAAGCGCCAGTCCACGTAGGCGCGTTCGGGCAGTAGGTTATGGTTCTATCATACCAGCAGCTGCTAAAAGTAGCACTTCTAGTTCGCCCAGGGGTTGTATCAGAACTGTACTGAATTTCCACATTTTTAAACCAAATATGGTAAATGGTCTGTATTTATATAGCGCTTTCTAGGGTGTTCTACACTCCCCAAAGCGCTGTAAAACACAACAGTCATTCACCCATTCACACTCACATTCACACCCTGGTGGTGATCAGTTACATTGTAGCCTCAGCTGCCCAGTAGGGTTGGGCAATCGGACGAATGTATCGACCATCGGCGATGGGCTCAGCCATCGCCTCCCGTTTTTCAAGAACGATTTATTCGTCCCACTATAAATTAATTTCTTAATTATTAACAACGTTTGGTTGAAGTCAAAGGACACAGCCCACGTAAAAATAATAAATAATGCTCTTTTTAAACGTTACACGCAAACTCCTCCCAGCTGCAAGCAGCTGCTTCCTTTTCCCCTCCTCCCCCGAGAGCTGGCGGAGGCAGAGCAGCAGTGTTTACTCAGTTCGTAGCAGGCAGACAGATAACGGCAGCAGCTTGTGTGAAGAAAATAAATGTATCTAAATACAGGGAGTGCAGAATTATTAGGCAAATGAGTATTTTGACCACATCATCCTCTTTATGCATGTTGTCTTACTCCAAGCTGTATAGGCTCGAAAGCCTACTACCAATTAAGCATATCAGGTGATGTGCATCTCTGTAATGAGAAGGGGTGTGGTCTAATGACATCAACAAGTCTGAAGTCTTTGAAGTCTTTTTGAGCGATTTTGATGACGGAGCAGCAGCAGCAGCTAGTTGCTAGCTCTGTGTTAGCACACAGCAGAAGGGTAAACACTCGATGTTGGAGCTCTTTGCTGCCACTATACGTCTGTTTAAAGCCAAAGTAGCCCCAAACAGTCGACGCTGTTTTTTACAACTATTTCCTCAATTTTGGGACTTCTGAGTTCTAATTTGGCAAATCCATTAGTGTGTGTTTACATTGCTCCGCCCGCAAATATGTCAGCATGTCACCTGCGCGAATAAATCGCCCATCGTCGATTTTTGGACTGACGATGGACGATTGGAAAAAAGTTACACATCGCCCAACCCTAAGGCACACTGACAGAGGCGGGGATGCCATGCACTGACGCCCTCCAAGTTCCCTCTGACCACCACCAGTAGGCAATGTGGGTCGAGTGTCTTGCCCAAGGACGCAACGACAATGTAACCCAGCTGGAGCTGAGATCAAACCAGTGACCCTCTGATCGCCAGATCGGCCACTCTACCTATCTACACGCCGCCCAAAATATGTGTGAAATTTATATAAATGTAAAGGTATGTTAAAAAAAATGTTGCCATGATGAAATGTAGAAGACTGGAATTGTTTTAAGCAAATGACTTTGAAGCTTGTTGGAGTTAAGCTTGTTAATACAGTACTCCTCAAAGCAATTAGAATCATTTCCTGCTCCCTCTAAAACAACTTAAACCTCCATAATTTTATAGCAATTCTGTTCACTTTTACAGTCACTTCACTTTTGCATTATTTGGCAATTACAAAGACATCTTTGGTTAAATATGCTGACAACTGATGGAACAGTTCATCACAACTTGTTTTATTTGGAGCGCAAGCTGGAAAGTGAGAGTTTTAAGCAAAACCTTAATTTGAAAGGTTGTAAATTGTTAGTACTTAGCTTCTAGCTTGACCCACCCATGAGAAACTCTCCTTTATTCTCCAAACTGAGATCATTCTGACGGCTGTCTACTGCAGGCGAGACACTGAATACTTGGAGGTTCTGCAAACAACCCAATTTCTAAAAGTTTGAACTGTTTCTTTAACTGTCCCTGAAATAACAAAGCTCTAGGGAATAGGACACTAAACTATTACCACTCACTTTGGCCATATATAGGAGAAAATTACAGAAAAGTACTCATTGGGAACAAACAAGCTGGCCAGCTAACATAGCTTGCTTTTTTTTTTGTTAGTAGTGGAATGTCTGAGAAAGCCAGTGTACTCTAAAAAAAACAGGCAGGCACAAAAAAAAAGAAAACATGTAAAGTTATCTCATTAAGTTTACCCAAATCTAATTAGAGGTCCTCTGTGTTTATTACACATGAATATTAGGCATTGAAGTAAACCCTTTATTTTTCTTGGTGTTTGTGTCCTATACAGACTGTTCTTTATGGAGACACACAGCACAAACATCGGCACAGACTAAACCTATGACTGTTATCAGGCTCACTATTATTTTGTTATTGATGTGTTTATCGGTTGTTGTGACTGTGTGTAAAATGCTACTCCCTCCCTCCATTTTGTTTACATTTTCTTCTGCTCCCATCTTTATTTTTATTTTTTTTGCCCAAATATTGTATTGAAGTTGTCCCAATATTTCTGCCCAAGACTTTAGTTCCTTACACAAGTCAATGTCCCACTTTATCTCATAATTTACAATGTAGATCCCCTGAAGGTACCCCAAATCTTGCCCAAATATTGTATCTGGTACCCCCAAATCTCTGTTTTTTTTTTTTTTTTAATATTGTCAAGCGCTTTGTGATGTATATCTGTGAAAGGCGCTATATAAATAAACTTTACTTACTTACTTACTTACTTACTATTGTCTCCATCCTATCTGGAATGCTGTCGCATTTCCAGGTACATAACACTTCTGTTTACAACAGGCTTCACCTGTTTATTGATCCAATCTCTTCACCTGCTCTAGAAAGCTCTAAAATCCTGAAATATGTCCAATCTGTGTTATGGCTTCAAAAACTCATTATTATAATATCTTGAACACGATGATATCTAAAGTTCAAAGCTAACGGGAAAAAGGGAACATCAGTTTTATCATGCAAACTTTCATGTGCTGGACTTTATCAACTCTTTGGTTTAAAGCGTTTGCAGATGTTTGATCTCAGTTCAAGAGATGGGAGATTCAATGAACCTTGTGTACAAATGCAACACATCTTGTTTATGGATTTGTAGATTTTCTGTTACTGAAACATTTTTTGCAGGTTCTGGAAGAATCTATTTTATTATTTTGACTGAAAGCTCATTTTTATTTTAAATTCTGATTTATTCTGACTGTTCATAATCAGAACAGTCATGCTTAAGATGTCTTTAGGCAATATTTGTTGTCAAATGTGGTTTAACAAATAGCTCACTGCAACACTCTATAAGGTTTTTCCATTTATTTTCCAATGAGACACTTTTCAGCTTTGGCTGTCTTTAAAAATATGAATGTTGAGAGGATAAAAGACAATACTCAGCAAGGAGAAGTTGCCATTATTAAACAAGATTTATAAAAACATTTATAGAGGTGGAGCAGGTTGAAACAGCCCAAGGTCCAAATTACTGAAAGTTAATACCTGGATATACAGAAATACATCATTCTGTAACTTTATGACAGAAATCGGCACAAACAGCTAATTGATTAGTCGTGAAGTCAAAGACAAAAAAATGGTACAGTCAGCATTTATTCATAACTCAGCAAAAGTTGCAAGGACTTTAAATTTTGGATTCAACTACAAAAAAAAAAATTGAAACAGTTCCCACATACAGGATCTGAAAATATTCAGGAACTCTTAACGTCGTAGAGATCCTTTCCTATACTTTTGTTCACGGACAAGAAGCTCAGAATATGTCATATTGGAACTATTAACATTTGATTCCGGTGATTTCCAATATTTCAGTGAAGCTTTCCCAGAAGCTTCACCTTACTAAGATAACAGTGCAGCTATGTAAAGGTTGTAGCCCAGCTAGTATTATTATATGGTACACCCTCATAACACACACCAGTCATCTGAAAGGCTTTGCAGTGACTTTATAGGATTAGAGAATCATTCTCAAAGCTTTACTGCAAGGAGTGTAGAAAATAATAGTTCTCTAGAAATATGTGGGTAATTACATGCTTTCATTAAGATTGTCCTGGGGGTATTTTTATAGTTCAACATCACTGCAGATGTGCAGTTGATGAAAACATGATTTATTTTTGCTAATAGAGAAATCTTGTTGTCTTTAAACCATTTCTGTGTAGCTTTAGCTGGATGCACTGGGTTATTGTTTTGCAATCAATTATGTTATGAAATCACTTGTTTTATGTTATATATTTTTATTTAATTGTCATTACTTTGTAGAAATTAGTTTTCACTTTTACATTAAAACTTTTTTTCCAAGATTGGTTGATTTGTAAAAGCAATAAAAAGGTAAAATATCCAAAGAGAATGAATACTTTTTTATAGGCTCCTTGTTTAGGGCTTTACCGCCGTCCTTGGATCAAAATAACCCATCATCCTACTGCTGTCCTTTGGTCAAAAGAACCCACCTCTGTGTTCAAACTACAATTTTTAAGATGAATTATATATCTTTTTGATCATTTCTGAAAGGGGCTAACAAGACTTTTTTTTAAGTAAAGGCAGCACAGGAGGACATGGGTTTATACACAATACTGGGACAATGAGAAGGATTAAAGTTTTACAGATTGTACAGTTTTGTTACCAGGTCCTAAAATTATTGACGATCATAGTTTAAAGGGAGCACGTAGGCTATCAGTGGTATCTAGGTGGAGGGGAATCTTTGGATAACTGATCTTAGAGGCAGTGATGTGAAAGACTTGATGTCGTAAACTAGTATATCTCAAAATTGGGAATAAATTTGAGAAATTATTGCATTTAACATTTGATATATCGGCAGGACATTTAACAAATGCATTATTTTTTCTTATTGTTAGTATTCTAGCTTTCATTCTAGCTGTTAAAAAGGCATTTGTTAAATTTATTAACAGATGTCACCACTTTCTTAGAGATGTTGGCTGAGGCATTTAGTTCAGTAAATTTCATGCTGAAAAAACGGGTTGCAGTTGAAGACAAGGGTCTCATATTTACCAACAATTAAAGGTTGATATTTTTCTAGAAAACAACTTGACACCAAAAGCTCACATTTATCCAAACTCTGGGTGTACATTGTAAGTCCATTGTAGTACTGAAACTTTCTAAAATTAGACATTTAGCACTTTGAAAATCACATTTACTTATTTGCATGCATTCAACTTCCCTAAAGTTATGCAGTAAAGTATATTTGTGGGTGTGACACATGTGCTTACAACTCGCATTCCTTGAACCGCAGTTATCTCCCACCATGACAGTATGATATATCTTGGCTGTATCAAATTACTCCTTCACAGTTTAACCAGTGTGAGGGATCCCCTCCCATGGATCCCGTCCCAGCATTAGTCTGTGCTGTAAGCGTCTTTCAGACTTCTTGGGAAATATTCTGGCTTGGCACCTCCTCAGCTTCCATGTGAAATAGTTGGTGTGTCTCAAATCAGTCTTTGATGAGATTCTGGGGAAAAGCAAAGTTGTTATTTTTTGTATATTTGCATAAACAAGTCTAGGCAAAGTAGAGTTTCCATCAAAATGGCACTTTCTCAGGCAACTAACCCACATGACTTGTAACTTAGTGACTTTTAAATACAGAATTTTATTGGGATTTCGTTCTAAAGGTTTACATTTAACTAGTGTTTAGGGCTGACTTGAAGGTATTTATGTTACGCTGCTTTTACCTCTGAACATAGTTAAGTTGATTCCCAGTTAAACAAAAACCAATAAGACTTGCTAACTGTTAAGCTCAGAGACTAACCACAATACAAGCAAATGGTAAATATTTCTCTGTATTCAAGGCCTTCAAACACTATATCAACATGTTCACTAATAATGGCTGAACAGTATGTGACTGAGACAGAACTGTCTTATCAGTTCATATGCAATAGAGCCATTTTGGATTTTGAGGTCAGGGTTGGTCAGTGTTCCCAGACTTTGTGAGTCAGAATTCCAACATTGGGAAGTTTTTTTTTTTTTTTTTTTCCAACTTGGACCTCAGAGACTCCAGCATCCAATGAAATGCACCATTAGGTTGCTGAGCACTTGCTGAGACTTTCAACCCACATAACTTTTGCTTTAGTGTCCAGTTTGCTTCTGTTGACACAGAAGTTTCCACTTAAGTCAGATCTATGATCTCTTGTTCTGCAGAGGTTTCTCATCAACACAGCTAAAAGATAATAACGCAGTTATAATTTTTTGCCATTTGTTAAGCTTTTAAAAACCCAACCTCCTTATCTTATCCATAATAGAAAGTTGACACTAAAACTGAATGAGTCCAACAAGATGCATTAAACAATGAGACTGAGCTTCAGATCCTTGTATGTTTTGGCTGCTGTGGAGGAAAACCCTTTTGGAGCATGTGAAGTCTGACTGGAAGATTTATTGAATAGCCATGCAGTGCTCAGTGTAGATGCATGTGAACATCTTCACATCAAAGCACCAGCTTCACGTGTGTTTGTGTATTCACCTGACAAATGTGTTTGTATATAGGGTATGTTGTAGGAGTAGCGGCGGTAACTCCTGAGATAAGAGAGTTTTTTCCTTCCTGTTTTCCATGTTTTTCTTATGGCATGCTGTGAGGCTTATAGCATGAGTGTTCAGAGCACGAAAACAGCAACGTAAAAAGACCATTCTCTCTGTTCCTCAATCTAAGGTGACAGCTTTATTGTTCTTGGCTACTCGGCTAAATATTTGTCTCTGAACACAACTAAAGAGGAGCTCAGAAGAGGAGGGGGGTGTTTGCTCCCCTGAAAGTAACGGCTGTTGTGTTTTCAGCTCTAGAGTTAACAGTATGACAAATTTGACACAACTGGGCCATAGTGAGATTATGTCCTAAGGTGCCATACTTTCACCACTCTTATTTCTTGTGTTTTTAAAGAAATTACATTCCTCTTGCTAATGAGGGCAGCTTTAGCTTTCATCATCTTGTGTAATCAAACAGGATGGTCGTCAGTGTTGCTCCTCTAGGGCCTCATAACGCTCGATCCTGAGGAATGTGGCCTCAAATCATTAAGGTCGGAGTGGTGCACAAACAGCGGGCATCCAGCTCCCTGCATCACATGATCCCTCAGAGGCGCCCTCCTGGTGCCTGTTGTCAAGGGCAACGGTTGACAATGGAGCAGTGGAGGGGTCTCCCCTCGTACCATTCATGTGTGCAGTCCGTACTCTTGTCTGACGCTCAGACAGCAGTTCCCCACACACACACTACTTCTCCCAACACACACGCCCTCAGAGGGATGTTTTTTGTTCTTTGGGTTGTTTCCACTTGAATCCCTCTGGGTAAATTTCTAACTCAAAACATATGTATGCTGTTGAAAAGTTTGCTCCTTTTCCATGATCTGTATACCATCAGCTGAACCCCCATTAAATGATACACAAAACCTCTAAATGTTCTATTTTGCAGTATTTTAAAAGTCAAGCCTGCTTTGATTGGTCGGGTGAAAAAAATCATGAAAAGTGTGTTGCTGCGATTTCTGTCTTGAGTTTGTGTAGCTCCAAATTCACTTCATAGCGACGTATGAGATCAGTGGACGCGAATAACTCCACTGGTTTGAACTTTGCATTTGTGAAAAAGCTACAGTTTTGTAAAACCATGGTATGTGCGTCTTCTCTCAACAGGAGATTGTTTTAGTGGAAGGCAGCCGTGTGTTTGCGTCATGGAAGACCCCTCCCCCTCCGGTCTTCATGGAGTATTTCTTCTTCAATGTGACCAACGTTGACGAGTTCCTCAATGGGGCCAAACCAGAGGTCACTCAAATTGGACCTTACACATACAGGTAAACAATCACATAAAGTTCAACATATAATGTCTTAGTTATAAAGTCACACAAAGATATAAAAGCTGCAAATGTTTAAAGTATATATATTTAAAATAAAAGACAAGTTCATATAATGCTAGAATAATGAGTAAAGCATTTCACTGAATGAAGAAGTTGAATATTAAGATATTGGATTGTGATCACCTTTAACCCTTAAATAAATGCCAAGATTTATAGTGAAAGTGCCAAAATCACATCAAGCTATTTAACCTTTTTGACCCAGGGAAAGTTGAATTTTTCAGTGAGGTGATTTGAACTGGATTATGACATCAGATTTGGCTCCTGCTTAGGGTTTTCTGGATGGTGCTCGTCTGTAAAATAGATTAATTCTGAAATCATTAATGAAGGTTAACATTGTGTTTGCACAGGGAGTACAGGTACAAGGACAATGTAACCATGGTGGAAAATGGAACAATGGTGTCTGCATACAACACAAAAAGCTTTGTGTTTCTGCAAGACAAGTCTGTGGGTGACCCAACTGTGGACGCCATCACCACCGTTAACATCCCCGCTTGGGTGAGTCATGAATTGAGTGGAAAGAAGAAAACACATGAAAATCCCGGTGGAGTACAGGGAACGTGTGCTCCGCGCTTTATTTCCCAGATTTTCTAATGTGTGGTCCACTTCCTGTCTCCAGGCTGCGATGAACAAGGTGAAAGGCACTTTCTTTAAGTCCTCCATGGTAAACATTTGGATGAACTCAGTGGGGAGTGGTCTCTTCACCACTCGCACTGTAGATGAACTACTTTGGGGTTATGAAGATCCACTGCTGGCCAAAATTGCCCCCACCAGTCCTGACGTGGAAAAGGTCTTCGGCCTAATGTACAAGGTATGTGCAGGTCTAACAAAAAAAATTTAAGCTGAAAGATCTCCGCTGGGTTTTAATTCATTCTATCTAGAACTAAATAGAAGGGGGTTTCATTCTAGATGGGAAATTGCATTGTTTTTGAACCACATTTTAATGAACTGAATGTTTGTTTGACCTAGAAAAATGGAAGTAATGACGGGGAATTTGTCTTCCACACTGGACAGCAGAACTACTTGGATTACGGCCGGATTGAAACATGGAAAGGTCAAAGGTAACATTGATTCAATCATTTTTCACCCACCGTGATAAAACCTCCCAGAGTAACCTTTGAATTAACATTCATTTCACATCTCCAGCTTTTTGCCTGATGACTTTAGGCCGCCTGTGTCTTTCAGTTTGTTGGTCTTGACTTTTGCTTTTGGTGCAGAGCACAGGGCAGGACTTCCTGATACTTTAAAAATAGGCTTTTCACAGATCTTTCTAATCCAAATGTCTTATCTCAGCTCTTCTAAGTGCTCTAATCACCCTTTTACTCCTGGGAAGTTCATTTAACAAATGTTTTTTGATCAAAGCATCTTTCATTATTGTAATCTGACCTTATAAGATAAAGTTGTTGACGATGTTTGCATGGATTTTGAAATCAACATTTGTTTTTGTTGTCCATAAAGAATAAAATTAATGCAGTTATGCATCTATGCATACACATATACCGTAATTTGTATCTTAAACATTTAGCTGTTGCAAAAAAACAAACATATTTATAAATGCTCATGATTTTGACTATTTGTTGTTTTGCAGACAGCTGACATTCTGGTCAAGCAATGAAAGCAACAGCATCGTAGGATCAGACGGAAGTGCTTTCCATCCTCTGCTGAACAAGGATGAACGCATTTTTATCTTCACTCCGGACCTCTGCAGGTACCGCTTCAGATTTTAGGCTGTGACTTTAGAAGGAGCACATTATGCTTTTTGAATATTTTAGAAGAAAAAACATTTAAGTTTAATCTTAAAGAGTTATTGTCTCTTGGATAGCCTAAAACAAAATAATGATTGGAACTTTGCACTCCGCTATTTTTTATTGTTGCTGTTGAGTTGTTTCAGCCAAATCTAATTAGTTTCAATCAGAAAATAATTATCTTGAGATTTGCTTTTATTCTTCATTGAGTAAATTGGCTGTAGGATAGTTTAATATATCTATAACAAAACACAGAGATGGGGACTTGGACTTGAATTGCTTTAAGTTGCAAAAACTTAGTTTCACTCTCACAAGAGACTTGACTTGGAAAAAACAACTTGTGAAAATCTATGATAAAATACAAAAAACTGTTGGCAAGCAGCTGCAGTACGGGAAATACAAACGGGGCCAGTTTTGGGGATGGGGCCTTAAAGAGACAGGAGCTAGAAGTGAACTTTTCAGACAGAAGATGAGAACAGGTGCTTCAGCAAATTTACTCTTTGAGAAACTTTTATCTTGTTAAAACATGTGAACCTCTATTAGTAATCCTCAAAGATATTTCTTACTGAATAGAATAAAACATTGCCGGAAAAGTAACTAATAAATCAAATAATCCCAAGAGACAAACAGAAAATTCCAGTTAAAGTACAGCTGGTTGCAGTGCTAAATGAACAAATCAAGAGTCTGAAATAGGAAAAAGGAGTAATCAACAGATTAGGATTACAAAAGGGTGTCAAAACTTAAATGTACAAAAAACATCAAAGTAAAACAGTCAAAAGCTAGAATTTAACTAACAAATTAAGAAGGAAGCAATCGATGATCAGAGATGAATTCATTTAATCCTACTTTACTGGCTACAGCAGCTTTATCCTTCAGTAGACAGATTAAGTTGAATTGCACCTAAAACTGGGCATCATATTTTTAAATAGACACAATGTCCTGACACCCGGCCCATATCCAGTCCGTGATTCACTTATGACGTGTTATGATCCGGTTTAGTGATCAAGTATAGCCAATTAAACTTGTAGTTCTTTTTCTAAAGCAGATACAAAGTCAACTTTTAATTTTTATGAGTGCAGAAGTTAAAATTAAACACCGATTTCTATGTTTAACAGAAACCTGGTTAAAGTCTGACCACCTTCGCTGTCTGCTCTGTGAAATTCTGGCGCTTGAGCTTATTGTGTAGATAATCTCTGTTTTAAGTGATGACCTGATCACTCATGTGACCTGCTAAAGGTGGACTGAAATGTCGTGACACCCTTGACTTGTTTATTTAAGAGAAATGTGGATAGGTGATTTCCTCTTTAAAAAAAAAAGTGGAGATTCTTAAATAAAGATTTCCAGAAACAAGCCTTTTGTTTTCTGGGGTGTGTTCAACTGGAAAACAATAAAATCTGACCCTGGGTCTGTCCGACTGTCATTAGAAATCAGGATGATACAGTTGTTGCTATTTATAATTCACGACCTGCCACGGTGTGATGGATGCTTTTGTTCCTAAACTTTGGATCTCGTTTATTCTTTTGTAATGTCCTGATCAGCTGCGAGGAGCATACTGTGCATTTCTGTTTACTATTAACTTTTTTCTGCAGTAGAGCCAAAAAACTTAATAACAAACAAGGTTTCTTTTTGAAGTTCTATCCTAACATTTTGTCCGCTAATGATTAGAACATTTATGGCTTATCCTTTAGGATTTTAGAGTCAGACTGCACTGTACTCACCACACACATTAACAAAGTGATAACTGGTCCCTTGGTGTTTGAATGCAGAAATGTAATTGTTGCAAAACATTAACTCTTCATCTTGATCTAAAATGAGAGAAGAGGCTGCGTCCCACATAGTCTTCTTTCTTTTTTGAGTTTAAAAAGAATCTGTTGGCATGTCTCGGTTTTACCTTTGACTCTGATCGGACGTGTGCCAGAAACCCCTCACCCAAATATTTACCAAACACTTTCACCCACTTACACATTGCCTGGTGGTGTCATTGCTTCTGAGTTAGTCTGAGTTAGAATGATATAAGGGGAGGCTTCCTCCCTGTTTCCTGTATTTCTTCACATTAATTTAAGGAGGAAACATTCCGTGAAGTCGTTTCTCGAACATTTTAAACTCGTGCTTCTGCCTCGATCCCATGTGCAAGCAGCTCGTCAGCACATTACGGGTAAAACATGTGTTTTACTGACATCTGGGATTAATTTACTGGTTGAAAACAGTGCCAGGAATCCCATTTGCGAGCTTACTGGTGACCTTTAGCTCCAGGAAACTGACAGCTGAGCTATAGACACCTCAAAACGTTGATGCACTACAGACAGGTGTCATTGTTCAAATACCACTGACATCTATGAGCATCAGTTTAAAGACCTTATTTAATTCTATTTATTCATAAAAAGTGAACACTTTCAATTAGATCATAAAACATTACATTTTAAAAGAGATTTTAATATATTTTCTAGTTTATTTCATTTTAAAGGAAGGGTAATTATGTGTGGAAGCAAGCATTTGAATCCTTGCTTTTCTCACCTGAAATTCTTCCAAACTGATTCCCATTCCCAGCAGTACAAGGCAGAGTCTCTCCATCCTGATCTAAAGTAGGAACACATCAGGCGTTTTTCTTGGCCTCCTTCTCAGAGGTCAAGGGAAAGGTCCGTATAGTATTGTTACATGACTGGTAGGCTGCGTTTCCTCCCAGTCAGTTGGCAGACAGTGTGTGGAGATCTTTGTTCTCACTGAGGATCGTCCAGATTCCCCTGTCAGGATAAAACACATGCAGTTATTCTCAGAACAAGGATGAACTGTTCACGGCGCAGAGATTCTCCCAGGAGCTGTTGAAACAAAACAGACGTTACAATGTGAGTCATGATTTCAACTGCAAAGAGAAAAGTGTTATTAATGTGAATGGTAAAATACTGTTATCGGAGTTTCAGCATCAGATACAATTATTATTAATCGGCTAAAGGTCAGTCTGTCTTTTTCCCACAAAAAAAAATTAGTTTCAACACCGTTTTCCTCCTAGAATGCAGTTATATTATTCAAGCAGTTTGTTAAATAATTAAAGTAAAAAAAGGGTTTCCTACCTGGAGCCGAAGCAGTTTAAAGCTCCCATAAAACTTAACACTAATTATTTACACATTATTCAGTTACAGTGTTTTATTAGACTGATTTCAATCACTTCTTTTTTGGAATGTTTTTGCACTGGCAACAGATGTAGCTCGGTTTTTGGTTTGTTTTTGCTGACCATCCCATCTGTTCGCACACTGATGGAATAAAAATGTCTTAAATTTGGCACAAATGTTTCATTAGTGTCACAAATAAATGGACTTTTACCACATTTTTGGTCCAAGCTCAGTAATTCATCAGCAAATCATCATTTGGAGAACATGATACATTTGAGATGTTTTGTATCTAGAAAGTCAAACCTTAATCTCAGTATGACGTCATTGTTCTGCAAAATCAGTTTTCTGGTCACCAAACAGAGGCAGATGCACCATTAGGCAAATGGAGGCAAAGCCTTGAGCCTCAATGTAGCTTGAAATACCTAATCAACTTTTAGCATGGATTTTATTTTTTACATTTGTGCTATTAGACATTTGCACTAACAGGTTTAGTCAAAAGTTTCTTCAAAATGCTAAATAGATAAATACATAGTGCCACTTCTGAAAAGATTAAAAGAAACATCGGAAGGAAAGTTTTTTGGCAAAATTACCAAACATAAGAAGAAAACCATAATGAGGTGCTGCAAGACGATGCTGCTTGTAAAAGCACTCTTGTTAGCATTGCTAATGCTAATTAAGACCTGCCAATGGCGTCCAGGAAAAAGTACCACTATTGTGAAAAGCCTCTTTCACTGAAAGTAAGCCAATTTATCATTACATTGCTGAAAGGTGTATAAAGCAGAATGTTTGTTTCATCCTAGACATCTATAATGAACAGCTATTCCAGCTGCCTCAAATAGAATTTTGAATTTACAAAAAACTTGTCCAGATGTCTTTAGGAATATTCAGTATTCATATTCGTATCAGTTTTAAAATGAAACATTTCAAACCAGCAACAATGTAAATACAGCAAATACAAATATCTACAAAAACATTTCAGATAATACCAGATAAATGCCTGCATTTCACTGAGCCCAAACATGACTAAACACCTCTCAACCATCAAACTGTGCTGCTGAAACGTAGATTCATGACCCCAAGTCGACTTTTTATTACAAGTTTTAATCAGTAGCTCTGGAAATTTTTAATCCAGTATTCAAGCAGAACTTATGACGACAGAAGAAAGTATTCCCTTTACTCTCTACCCTAACACGCCTCAGAGATGTTGTTAAGATCTGGTGAGGAGCCAATCCAAGTCATCCACATCACTGCTCTGCACTCTGTGCCAGTTCTTAACTATTTCAGCTCCATTCAGGGTTGTATTGTTCTAGATTAGAAGATGGCATCAAATTTGGGAAATGCGTCAAAGTTGGGGGTCAACCACTCAAAGGCTTCTCTGGATATCCTCCTTCCATAAAGTCACACTAATCCTGGAAGGTGATGGCAGCACTTCTCTGATTCTGAAAAGCTTTTGATTGATTGTTTTGAATGGGGAGATGTTGGTGAAGTTCTAAATAGTTCTGTGATTTCTCAAAGCATTGCATTTCAATCTTCTGCAGTATTTGTTTCCCTTTTTAATGCTAATTATCATTCCCAGGACTAGTTTTACCCTGTTTCAGGGATGAGAACATGACATTTGATGCAGCCACTCTCAGAAAAAAGACGTTTTGTTGCCAGAGCCATGGGCAATTGTGCTTCTACAAATGACTTCTTTTTCAATCTGAAAGATTTAATAATTTAAATAAGGTCAGTATGTTGAGGTCATGTATTAGATGTTCTATTTTTGCCCAAACTTTAGTCATATCTACACATCATCTTTCATGTCGGACTGGATGCATCTTTATTGCACATCAGTGTCAGCTGAATTATTATGAAATTCCAGCTAGAAGTTGCATGGGAGCTCATTTTTCCTGTAAATCACACAGAATTCCATGTCAGTAACTTGTGGAATTTATGATGGTGTTTTGAGGATTTAGTAGTTTTAAGACAACAGAAACACTTAGTAACTGGCTACATTGTGACTGCTCATTTGTCTAGTCAGAACTGATGTCATTCAAAGAGCAATCATCTACAACAAGTAAGATATTGTTTGAAGCCCTTTCACAGAAATACACTTCTAAAGAGCTGAACTTTCCCTTTAAGTATGAGGAACAGCAGTCAACTGAGAGTAACCAATCTCTGTTTTGTTTTTTAGTTTAAAATGAGATTCTGCTTTGCTCTCCAGGACAATCTACATGGACTTTGAGAAGGACGTGGTGGTGAAAGGAATCCCAGCCTATCGTTTCACTCCACCGCGCTCCGTCTTGGCCAGCAAGGAGGATAACGCAGCCAATGAAGGGTTCTGCGTCACCCCTAAGGAGTGCCTGGGATCCGGGGTCCTAAAAGTCAGCCCCTGTCGGAAAGGTAACCATCAGCTTTGTGCAGCACATTTTCTCCAGTAGTGAACCTGAACACGCCTCCCACAAGGTCATTTTTCTTTGGTCCTCGCTTGTCTTTTATCTTGGAGCCTCACAAGTAAAACTTTTCAAGTTTGAAAGATTTTTTTTTTGTTGTTCACACTGCTTTCTATCACACACATTTTGATACTTTTTGGAAACTAAAGGACGATTTCCAAGATTATTCCATTCCAAGATTCTTTCCGTGAAACTAACACCTCACATGAAAGACTCCCGTGACGCAGCTCTGCAGCGCTCGTCACGCCTCTGGCGTCGTCTGACTATGACTGACCCAGTAGCTGGTGGCAGTAAGCTCTGTCACCTGATTCTGTCCTTGAACATGATCAAGAATGATTTAGTTGCCTGTGTTCATAGCTCACTTTTACTTTGTGTGTCTGAATCATGGGATTTCTTTAGGATTTGCATGAAAATGTGTTAAACAACAAAAAGCTAATAAATTTGATAGAGATTAAATTGAACTTTATGCAAATGGTCTCTTCTTGTATGCTGACATAGATAGAAATTAGGAGCTGTTTATCACATTAATGTTAAAGAGATGATCAGAAGGAAAAAAATGGTGAAATGTTTTGAAACACTGTGAGATTTAGGGGCAAAAAAACTTCACTAAGGCCAAAAGTTTTGTTTAGTAACCAACAGAAATGAGAGGATTTGAATTTCTGGAATGAGCGCTGTGATTAAGGTCAACCCGTGAGTAGACTGATACTGATGTGAGTGTGTTTACACAGCAGTGACCTTGTGGGCTGTCACGTGAACGGCCTCTCAGGTGGCTGCGGGTGGTCCGGTGTTTTTGTCCAGCGTTTCTGTTTCCAAACACAAGAGAAGGAAATCTGTCACCTCTGCTCCACTTCATCAGCACCTCGACCCGTTCGGCCGTCTGACTGCCCTGTTGCTGCCAGTAAACGGCTCTTGTTTTTGTCAAACTGCTTGTGTTTGGAATGGAAGTCTCCTTATCTCGACCCAGGTGATCTTTAAGTGCTGAATCTCGATGACAATAAGAGGAAGGAACTTCCATGATTTACACGTTCCTTTTTCTGGACTGCCTTTAATTATTTTCACAAGTGCGTTTGTTGTGCGTTTGTGTACCTGGATACTTTGTTTTCTCCTGACCCGATTAGATCTTTTCACCAAATGTTTGTTGTGTCCTGATTACATCACACATTAGACAGAGAGCTATCAGACTGAAGTTTCTCCTACGTTGTTACTTTGATGTCTTTTGGTGGGAAGCTTTTATTTAATGTCATCATCTTGTTGATTGAAGCACACGTCAAAGATATTTAGATGGTCTGATATGACCCCAGCTCACAAATATGCATTTTATTTAGTAAAGTCATATTTCCTTCAGAATTTGACAAAGTTTATTTGCCCTAAATTAAAGTTGTGTGATATTTTTTAATAAATATTTGATCTATACTAAAGGTTTGCCACATTATGGAGGCATGTAGAAGTTCAGAAACCATGTTCCAAACATCTCCCCCTCTTTTCCTCTTGTAGGTGCCCCTGTGGTCGCCTCCTTTCCTCATTTCTACTTGGGAGATGAGAAATACGTGAATGCCATCGAAGGAATGTCCCCTCAAAGGCAGCATCACCAAACATTTTTGGACCTGAACCCGGTGAGCCACAGGACCACAGTACATTCAGCTTCTTTAAATGCATTTCACACTGTGCAGTCAGTAGTTTCTCCACAAGCAGTGTGAAAGGAAACACCACAGGAAAATACAAATGTACCGCTGCTCCACCTAGTGGTGCACAAACAGCAGTGCAAAACATTTCACCATCATCCAAAGTCAAACATGACATTGATATAGTCCTTTTATCATGGGAAAGGTTTATCTCAACGTGATTAGAATTATTTGTATGCATATGTTTTGCTTACAGACAACTGGAGTGATTGTACGTGCAAACAAAAGAGCTCAAGTCAACATCCTGATTAACAGAATCAGTGGATTCCCGTGAGTATCTGCACTCAAACACACACTAAGCACCACTATCTCACTGTACTCATGATGCATTCTGTGTAATCATCCTTCTATTCTCTTCCCTTTATCCATAACAGGAAAACTAGAGGCCTGAATGATACAATCTTCCCTGTTATGTTCCTCAATGAGGTAGGAAACATTACATTTACTCCACTATCCTATAATTGCTCGTAACTTGCAAGAATATTGTGATATTACATTAAAATGAAGCGTGATGATATGGTTTCCTGCTACTTGTTGATTTCATTTAAAGGGTTTTGTTCTGCTTCAAAACTTTGGTGCTCAGAGTGGAGATCATATGCTGCATTTTATTTACCTCATGAGTCAAATCTGGGAATGGTGTTCCAGTTACAACCACTGGGAAACCAATAGGATTAGCTAGTTGTTGTGCTCATGGATTGAGCTAACTGTTATTAGCCATACAAGCCAATAACAAAGCATTTCTTTGCATTTGGTGCAATCAAACACTGTAGTAATATAGCCATAGTACGGTATAGGAATGCAATTCAGTAAAGAAATAAACTAACAGTAGTGTTAAAATGAAAATGTTTTCATTTTTAGATTTTTATTCATATGGGGTGCTATAAGGGTCATAATGAAATATAAGGTATTAATGTAATATGTATTCAAACATGCCCATATTTTTTCGTTTAGTTAAAGCCGCATTGTGGAGGATTTCATCAAGAGAGCAGTTTTTGAATCTAGCGTCCAAAGGCTCCTCCTCAAAACACCTCGACACGCGCGTCCGGTCGCGTGTGCGTGCGTGCACACGGCGCATTACGTTGCGGGCATGAACTGTACAGCTCAATGTGTAGGGTTTAATCACTCACAGTTCACAAATCTTATTCCAACACTACAAGGGTCTGAGGAACCCTGTCTGTCCCTGCTGTTTCTGATACTTAGCTCTGTTAGCAGCGAGCTGCTGCTACTCTGTCTGTAGCTGAAAAGAGAAATGACTTGGCCCTGAATGAACTTTCTGACCAAAATAAACGCGTAACCCTGGCAAGCCTTGTCATTCTGTGAGGTGAAAGGTTTCAAAATAAAAATAAATCCATCTTTAGCTGGAGAATGGGTAGGTTTTTAGTAGAAATGAGCTGTGAGTCCTCAGTGAACGGCTGACGGCAAACAGAGAAACACACGGAGCGTCCTGTATGACAGCACCCCCTACTGGTACAAGTTGGCTAGATGCATGTTGAGAGAATGCCGAAATCTGAATTTTTTTGGCTGAAAAATGTCGGCGGCCAGAAATTATGCAAAGGGGTCTCTAGGAGGAAGGAGGGTCTTCATCAGAATGACAGATGTTGTGGAACTCAACCCATAGATCATAGTTTAGACCTGAAATATCATTTAAAACATTTAGAAAACTTTGATACAGAGAAAAATGCTCCTCCTATCAGCTTTAAGCTTAGAGAATGCTTCAATAAAATATAAGATCTAAAATGTTCCCTATCAAGTGCTTGACCTGCCAGTTAAAATGTTAAAAGAATGATGATTTGTTTTTTCACTAGAGTAAACTGTAAGGTTTAGTCAGAATACGGTAGATCTTTTAGACATTTTATTGATAGTGTCAGTCTGCTGCAACTAGATTTTATCTACAAAAACAAAGTGTTATTAAAAAGAGCAGATTCATTTTCTTTTGAACAGTTCCTTGTTAGTGGCCACCCCACCCCCTTTACTGACTCAGTTTTTGGACTCATTTAAATATAGTTCAAGCACCACTGGTAAGTGGACTAATTACCGGTAATGATGTTTGACTTATTACATAAATAATATGATCTGAAATGTGAGATTTTTCCACACAGATGTTGAAAAAAGATACATTTTAAAAAAAGAAATTGATCCAACACTGTAAGAATCGAGGGATACTGGTTGATTTGAAGGTGAAGTTAGAATGAGGGGTTTTTATTAAGTAGGATAACAATAAGTGCTCAGTTTTTGTCAGAGATTTCTATTGAACTCTGTTCCCACTCAATGTCTCCTCACTCAGAGTGTGGTGATCGATGATGCATCTGCAGCGAAGGTGCAGAAGCTGCTGCTGATTGCCAAGCTGGTACCCAACTTCCCGCTTCTTATTGTGGGTCTGGGTGGCATCATGCTGATGGTCTTCATCGTCCTCCTGTTCCGGGCCCATAAACAAAAGGTACACTCGCTTCTACCCGCTTTTCTATCCTGAGCCTAACTCTGGCAACTTACACTTTGCTTTTAATGAGTAATCTGTGTTAATTGACATGCGTTTAATTGCTTAACCACACACTAATTGCACTGTGCATGTGTTTATCACTGTGTATCTCCGAGCAGAGGGAAGTTAAGCGCATTGAGTTTACCAAGCCTTTCTATGCTGTAAGTCTTCCTGGTTCTTTTGCTGCTTTGTTTAATTCTCTTTTGTGAATCTTCTGTCTGATCACTCGTTGCCTAAAATGCATAATTTATTTCATTTTTCACATTAAACACCTCAAACTTAATAAAATAACAGACGTTTGCTTTCTTGAGAACTAGGACTCAAAGGAACTAATAGTCTGATATTAATCTATACCAAAATTTTGTGTCTAATTTATACAGTAATAATAATCAATCCCGTCTTTAATAATCAATACCGTCTTTGACCCATCCAGATATTAAGCAGCATCAAACAGAGACACAGACATCCTGCAGAACATAAAAACTGTCTGGCTTCATCACTGAGCTGCTGCTGTCACCAACACCAAGCTAACTTTGTGTTTTATTGTTCTAATCCTCATCAGAGCTCCAGACAGAAAAGGTTTTAGTTTTTGCAAGTGATCTCATTGGTTCAACTCGGAAATACACTCCGGCTGTTTTTTTTCATTTAATTTTTTACTTTCTTTTGTCATAAATGTAAATATGTTAGGAAATTCCAGGTGTGAGTGATAATCTGTGTGTTTGCACATGTTTTTTTTTTTTTAGATGCTGCAAAGTTATAACAATGGATGAAATTTATATCACACAGCCTGGTGTCCTGGTATTTTCCATGAAACGGCTGACTAAAAAGTGCAAACTTTTAAAACACCAGTCAAATTTCTGCAGAGGTTGAACTTTTAAAAATATATTAAAATTCAAAGATTTACTTATTCAAACATCAAATGCTCCAACTGTTTGCACTGTAAAAATATTGTAAATTAATTGGCTCTCAGTTTGGTTTGATATTAATGTCAAAAGCTAGTTTGCATACTAGACCAACAGAACAGCAATACATGCACCAAAAGATGATCTGGTGACCAGAACTGGCCAATATGAGGAGCTTACTCAGTAATCAACTCATCTGAATCTCAAAAGTCTGATTTTTCTTTTCCCCTTTTGATGTGTGAATGCACCATTGCTAAGCACTAATTCACACCAGCGATAACAGATCTTTCACATGGAAGTTTTTACTTTTAGAATCATAATTAAAGTTAATTAGAAACCTAAGAAGATTTCTATTCTTATATTAAAGAGTTCTTTGAGAGAAATCAGATCAGAGCTGTACAAGAATCTAAAATTGGTATTGGCCCTCTAAACCAGAATCTGTACATCTCTTATAGGAAAAAAACAAACAAACAAACAAAAAATGTCTCAAAACAGTCCAGGTTGAGCTGCAGTGACGTGCTGCAGAGCGTCTGTCAACAGCATTTTAAAAAGGCAGGGAAAATCTCATCATGTTAGAATCTAATTAAAACCAATCAAATAAATTAAGTCAAAATGCAACTCAATACATTTTAATTTATTATTCAATAACTTAATTATTGATAAAACTGATCATGTTAAATGTTAGAATAAAACAAATAATGTAATTTCTAAGATGAATATTTAATATAAAAACTTTTAAATTATCAGGGATGTAGTCAAAATGACATGGACATGAGTGTTTTTATTTGAGCATCCTCAATTTATTTTCCTCTTCAAGCATTATTGTAAATATTATTAAGCATTTTTCTTTCATATTTTAGGGAATTTGAGTTTTTACTGTGATAACCCTTAAAAATATATATTTTATATATATGTTTCCTCAGACCTCCACTGAAGAAGACACCTCCTATTCTCCAGTCAGCAAGAAGGACAAGGACGATCCTAAAAATGGGAACTTCATCGGTCTGACACCTAAAGTGGACGCTCAAGATTGAGGAGGGAGAAGCAGATGGAGTTTTGTGAATCAGTGTGGCTGATTGTCAGAAGGGAGGGGGGGTGGCTTGAATTTTAAACACCATATATTAAATATTCATTAGGATCACAACATCCAGATTTTGCACAATCTGTTTCCAAAAAGAGAAGTTCTGCATCTTTGTAAAGCACTACCTACCAGTGGCTGCTTCTTACTGCTGATCATGTTGAATTACTAACAACAGGTTGCAGTTCTAGTGACTATAAATGGAGAGTGCACTTTTTAGTGATTTTAAAACAAACACTTTAAAAGTTTTATTGGTGCTGTGCCTTCCAACCGTTTAGCTGGATTCTTGTCTCCCTTTGAGATCAGAGCGTTCAGATGATCAAGCCTCTATAAACTGAGCATCACTTACTATAGGGAAGCAGCAAATCAAAATCCTTAAATGTGTTATTTTTAGGTTATATGCGTCACTCAGGGGGTCTCTGCTTAGATGCTGTAAAACATTGTGGAAGCAAAAACTGCAAGTCATCCTGTTTTAAAGAATCAGTTCAGTATTATTACACCTTTATACTCTAAATTCAGTGTTGCAAATCATTTCAGTAGGTTTCTGTTCATGCACTGCGTTTAAATCTGTGCACATCTCTGTTACCCGAAATATTTTTTTGGATTATTTTTGTATAAACAATGCGTTTCGAACTTCTTTCATTCCTGTCAGTGTGTGACGGGGATCGAGGTCAAACTAAACACCTTGTATTTGGATACTACAAATTTTGTAAAGTAATGCATCTGTTGCTTTTTTCTCTCTTTTTTGTAAATGTTACTATAGAAATCATTGAATGTAGAACATCTCAAGCTTGAGTTACACAGATGTCTGCTAGTTTTAGAAGGAGCTACAGTTAATCAGCCTTAATTATGCTCTGTGTTACTGATACTAACTCAGCTGTTCAGAATTTATTTTTTATGCTGTAGTTGTGCCTTTAATGAAAGAGCAGGATTTTTTATTGTGTTTTTTATGTACAAAATAAGTGTTACAGCTTATAAATGAATCGACTCTCCGTTGAAAACTTTATTTTCCAGTTATAAAACTAAAATAGTGACACATATATTTTGCCAAGAGACTAAAAGTGTTGATTTTCAAGTGACATTTCATGTATCTAAAGAAATTGCTGTGGAATGATTCAAGTTAAACTCTGATGAGCCCCAGCTTTTATTCCTGCATTTATTATTTTGTTGTAACATTTCAAAGAGTATTTGGTTATTTCACCCCATCTCATTATGCACACTATGTAACAATCACAGTGTATATATTAGACAATACTCAAATTTGTGTTCCTTTTTCATTTATTTCCACTATTTTTCCTTTGATTCATACTTTAATTAAGTAAGAACTTATAGAGATTTTATATTTTAGCCGTTTGGAATTAATGAAAGGGGTGAACTAATAGATAACTATAGTTTATGTTGGGAAAAAAGTATTATGCAACATTAGTCTAGTTGTGTTGAAGGAGAATAAATTATTTTGTTAGACTGATAAAAACCAAAACACTGAAAGCACCACTTAGACTACACTGGGCTACTTTGTGCCAAATGTGGCTTAGATTAACCTTTGTGAAATTATTGTTTCTGCTACAACCACATATTCTTCTGATTGTCAGCTTGTTTATGAACTGTTGACTGTTATTGCTGTTTTTACTCTGTACACAAGAATAAAAAGTAGTTTCAGTAGATCTCTGTTTGCCTCTCAGTTCAATGAATAATATGTTTGGGGAGAATACCGGTATTACAATTTTAAATAAATTACAAATATAACTTTCTCCTCCATTAATCTTTGATCTGGAATAAAAAACATTTTAAATATGAAAATAATTCAATATTTTATTGTAATTTGGTTCTAAATAATTTACGTTTCCCTACTTAACATAATAAATGAAGATGTATATTGGGTTTTATGGATCCCCTGTGGGAGAATGCAGTTTTTGATACAATTCCAGCTTGTTTTGTAAGGCTGCTACTGAATGGGTCAAACAAACAGGTACACTTTAAAAATTTTATAATATAAACCTATTATTTATTTTACTAGTGAAAAGAATGTATAAGATATTTCTTGAACGTTTTATTGGAATGACTTTGAGGAACATTATTTGACATCTGTATGTAATATAATGTAAGTTCATTTGGACTCAAATTGAACTCATTTGAATCATTCTGTGATGTTAATTTGCAAAGTTAATTTACAGGTAAATCACATTTGAATCCTTAATGAACAAAAACATGGTCAGAAGTCATGCGTTTTTTTTATATATACTCATAAATGTAAACGGTCCTATACAAAACTCAAATCAACTCAATTCACGATAGAAATGAAGCTCTACCTCAGAACTCTGCAAGAACTAACAAATAGGGAAGCCAGACTGTAAATCATGTTGATGTCTTTAAAGATTTTTTTTTAATTTAGGATATAACCCTCCTTTTTATTTGTTTGTGCTGTTTTTTCTCTAGTCGGATTCACTAGAGCATATTTACTTTATTTTTCTACATAATTGTTCATTGTAATTGTATCTATATTTGTATTGTTTATTATTTACTGATTAATTTAGGAAAAACAGTAGTATCGTTATATGATCTGAACACTAGGTGACGGTAGAGCGCCGCTTTGTTGAACTCGAACTGTGTTGAGGAAAAGTTAAGCGAAGAAGAACGCTGACAGTCGTCAACATGGCGTTTAGTTTTGGCGGTGCCACGAGTAATCCAGCAGCAAGTATGGGCATTATTTACTTCTGATTTGTATTTTCCTAAATCATCTTGAAATAAATCCAATATTTATTGTAAACGTGACGTTACAATATTGCAAATGAAGTTCTAATATATATATAACTGATATGTGTCTCAGGCTAACTGTTGTTGAAACATGCAGTCTAAAGCCGGCTAATGTAGCTAACTTAAATATGTGGTGTTGTACTGTTATTTGTTTTCACATTTTAAGAATAAAACAACCTTGTTGAGTTGTAAGATATGTACCAACACAATTTCTTGACTATTCTTGAAGCCTATCCTTTTTGTTAGCATCATATCAGCTAAGTTTGCTAATAGTTATCTATGTAAACAGTTACCTAAAACTTAGATTTGAGTATTTTTTGGATGTAATACAGCGCTTACAGACCTGTTTGTGTTCTTTGAAGGCACGTCCGGGTTCTCATTTGGCTCATTTGGTGCAAAAACGACAGCATCGTCGACATTTGGCTTCAACCCGACAGCCACCACCACCACTGCCTCGTCAGGGTTCGGTAGTAAGTCACAGTTCTGACCCACAGTCAGAGATTGTCTGTGTTTTCTTCGTCTTAAGTCTGTCTCATCTATTTTTAACGAGCTGCTTGGTTTTACATATACATATATGTTGTAGTCAAATCAGCTCAGACTGTTTTGTAGGATCAGTAACTGTCCTCCTCCTCTACTTTAAGATAAACCAACATTATAGTTATATTAGGCATGTACCAGTACCAGGTTTTTTTTTTTCAAACTAAGTACACGTACCGGTACATACATTTGAGTACTTGCCAAGAGGGTACCAATATGAGTATTGATAGATGCTATACTCCCTAAAATTAACTTATAAGCTGGGGTGCACATATATTTTTTAATGAAGTACCTCTGTAAGTACCAGGCACTGGTGGTTGGTACACACAACATCCATGTCAGTTCCCTTTCAAGGGGTGCGGCGCTCAGCTCAAGCTGCAGTCAGTGTGTAATGACAGGCTGTGTGATCGATACTGTTATAGGCAGTGGACATAACACCCATGCGCAAAGGACCGTAGTGGTGAAAGAAACTGGTACGCGGACATTATATTTGGTACTAATGCACACCTCTTGTGTGTGGCCCTGCTTATAAATTACTTTTACTTAATATAATATACAATCAGCCTTACTTTTGTCACCTTTGTTCACCTGGAAATACCTCCACACTTCTGACATAGCTCCTCCACTATTACCCAGCTGCTTAAAGTCATGCTGCCATCAAGTGGATTGTTCAGCTTCAGCGATGGCTTCTCCTTTTTTTTATGTGGCTTGCATTCATTTTATGATGCATTACTGCTGCTTACTCAGAGCGTTTGTGAGCAAATTATTACTGTTAGAGAAACAGCAGCGGAATTTAGCTCAGTTGGTAGAGTTGCCGGTCTGGCAACAGGAGGTTCGATCCCAGCTCCAGCTGGGTTACTTTGTAGTTGTGTCCTTGGGCACTTGCCTACTGGTGGTGGTCGGAGGGACTTTGTGAGCGCCGGTGCATGGCATCCCCGCCTCTGTCAGTGTGCCCCAGGGCAGCTGTGGCTACAACGTGGCTTATCACCACCAGTGTGTGAATGTGTGTGTGCATGGGTGAATGACTGTTGTGTTGTGCAGCGCTTTCAGGAGTGTGGAAAACTCTAGAAAGTGCTTCATAAATACAGGCCATTTACCATTTACCAAACAAAGCTCCTATCACACTGGTATCGAGTCCTGTAGTATCAGAGCACTATAATGAGTATGTGCACTTGGTATTGGATCAATACCTGATGCTGGTATTGGCACCGTTGCATCCCTAATTTATATGTTAGTGTTACTAGTCATCACAAAACTCACCCTCATAGACACTGTTGTGTGTGTCCTTTCTGTTTTGTCTGAAAAAGCTCTAACAGCTCCTGGTTTTGGGACAGCCACCACCACTTCTGTACCAGCCACAGGATTTAGTTTTGGCTCCACCAACACTGGTAAGATAAATGTTTTCTTTAAAGCATATTTCAAATTTATTGTTTGTTTTTATTTACTTGAAGGCTGTTTTAACAATGAGTCAGTCTGTGTCATTTAACTCCTCAATGTTACTCTCTCTTTCTTGCTGCCCACCTGCTTTGGCTGCAGGATTTGGGGGGCTTGGAGCTGGAGGCACTACGGCTGGTGGGTTTAGTTTTGGGGGGTTTGGTTTAAATGCCAACCCAGCAGCAATCAGCTTTAATGCAGGGTGCTTTGGTACAGCAACCACTACTGGCACTGTATTCAATTTTGGTAATAGCCTGGCTAGCACAGGTAGATGACTTCTGTGATTAAGTTCATTTTGTGTTTGAAAAAACCGTTTGTTGCCATTTGTGTCCACCTCCATGTGATGCAGTGGTTTGTGTTTGCCATCTCACCTGGTGAATCTTATACATCAGCACTCTGAAGTTTCATTGTTTTTGCATGAAAGATGGTGTTAAACTATGCTCTCATTTTATGTTGTGGATGTGGAAAGTCAGTACATTTTCATTCATGAATTTTACAGAACAACATGCTTGATGAACATCATTTGATCTTTTTTTTTTTTTGTCAATCTTTAACACTTTTGTCATGTAAATGCTTCTCTGCTATACACTCTGCACCCAGTGATTTTTCACTGTTATTCTTTCACCCCATTTTTTCTTTCTTCTTTCATCAGAGTGGTCATTGTTTGCTTTGCTTTGCTTTCCAGGTACATTTGGAGGCTTTGGGGCAACTACAACAACCGCTGCTGCACCAGGGTCCACTTTCAGCTTTGCTCCTCCTACTAATACAACAGGTCAGCAACAGAGTAACCTTCAGTTCTGTAGAAATCCAGAATTTAGATTTAAAAAAAAACATCTAAACAAGAACTTGGTAACATTAAAAATAACTTGGACTAGTTTGAACATTTGAATAAAAAAATAATAATTGTAGTTGATTCCACCTCTCCCTCTGCAGTGCTTCAGCTCTGCCTTTTACACTGAAGGTGCTTGTAAATGCATTTCTGCTATACACTGTGCACCCAGTGTTTTTACAAGCAACACCTGCTGTTTGTCATAAAAATGGGATCATCTGTGTGCAGATTGCATCATGTTGATCTTCATTTTCACAGAGATGTTATCAAATATTAGAGACTGTTTCAAATCACAAGTTAACCGTAACACTGAAATACAACATTTTAGAGGCTGGATGAGAGAAAATGTACTTGTTTTAAAAATTTCCTCTGGACTGGATGGTTTTTTGTTAGTTTCTTTTTTAGGTCAAATAGTTTTTAAAACAGCTGGAACTGTGTTTAAAAAGTATAGTTAGAAGCTCAGTCTCAATATGAGGCAGCATCCTTAGGATGCAGTTCAATCCCTGTAATCACTTGTTGAAATTTATTAAAATTTAATTTATTAAAACCTCAATAACTTCTTTTATATTTTTTATTTTTATGAACAAAATAAACATGTAGGACTTTACTGCTGTTATTTTTTATTTTTCCCTTACTGCTGCATGTCTTTTGTCTACCTGCCACCAGATGTCTCACTTTACCAAAACATGAGACTTGACTCCTTCCTACAGTGATCTTTCTTCAAATCTCACAGCACATTTTCTGAATGCTGTACGTTTGTTGTGGGTTCTAATTTTCCATGTGGGCTTTCTTATCTTTATTTTCACACATTTTGTTTTAGGAAGCCTGTTTGGTAACACACAGAACAAAGGGTTTGGATTTTCAGCAGGGCTCGGAACTGGTACAGCTGCTGGAACATCAGGCTTTGGAACTGCATTAGGAGCAACTGGTCTCGGGTTTGGAGGTTTTAATATCCAGCCAACACAACAGCAGCAAGGTGAGCACTTCTGTTTCCAAGTGATTGCTTACATGCAGAAAATTGAAAATTATGACTGTGTCAAGACTGCTAATGTTATTGTAAAAATATAAAATTTCAGTAAGTAAACAAATTTAAATTTCTGCATGCATTCATTATGGTAATTATGCATCAACAAAAGCATTTATTTAGCTGTGCTGTACTTTTCCTACAATGCAAAGAGAGCCAACAACCAAAAATGTTGTTTGTATTTTAGCTCATCAAACCACCAGTCAGCAACTAAAACGCATTTACATATCAAGTAACATGGGAAAGTCTGAGATGTGATTTCTTTCCCTGAGCAGGAGGCCTGTTTGGCCAACAGGCCCAACAACAGGGTCAGCCTCAGCCCACCCAGCTTTACCAGCAGGTCACCGCTCTGTCAGCCCCGACCCTGTTAGGAGATGAACGGGACTCCATACTCGCTAAGTGGAACCAGCTGCAGGCCTACTGGGGTACAGGGAAGGGTTACTACAGCGGCCCCAGCTTGCCTGTGGAGTTTACGCAGGAAAACACTTTTTGCAGGTTCAAGGTAAGGAATAGTTTGAATGTTTGTATTGGTGCTCTTAAATTTGATACTAAGTAGTGATCTATGTTGGGGTTTTTGTTGTTGTTGTTTTGCTCATAGGCAGTGGGATTTAGCTGCATCCCAGTAAGTAAGGATGAAGATGGTTTAGTGGTGTTGGTTCTCAATAAAAAGGAAGTGGATGTGCGAGCTCAGCAGCAGCAGCTGGTCGAATCCATCCACAAAGTTCTGGGAAGTAACCAGACTCTGTCAGTCAATGTTGATGGCGTCAAATCCCTGCCAAATGACCAGTAAGTGCCTAATCTAGTGTACAAACACACCATACAGTTACTGTGAATTTTTAGCTGTCAATCTTTGTTTTAGATCGTATCTATACATCCCCTATCAAAATTAGAGTATACTTTGTGTTTGATTTTCAGGACAGAGGTGATTATTTATGTGGTGGAACGTTCCCCTAATGGAACCTCCAAGAGGATACCGGCTTCCACCCTCCTCGGCTTTCTGGAACAGGCCAACGTTAAGGTCCAGCTCACACAGATTGGAGTGACCATGTCAGTCACACGAACAGAGCTCTCCCCAGCTCAGCTCAAACAGCTGCTGCAGAATGCTCCTGCAGGTACATATGTGCACTAACGTACATTTAACCAGCGTGTCAGATGTGTGTTTTTGGTAGCTAAAGATGTCCTCTTCCCTCAACAGGTGTGGATCCCATCATCTGGGAGCAGGCTAAGGTGGACAACCCTGACCCTGAGAAGTAAGGAAAAATGAGTTTTGACTTTTTTTAAAATATTCGCTTAAGGAGGCTAATTTTGAGAACTGAATTGGATTTGAATGCTCCCTGGTTTGTGCCATACAGTCTGCTGTTGTATCAGGCTGATTTTCCTGTTTTCCTCCAGGTTAATCCCCGTGCCCATGGTCGGCTTTAAGGAGTTGCTCCGCAGATTGCAGATCCAGGAGCAGATGACTAAACAGCACCAGACCAGAGTGGACGTGAGTAAAAATATCTCTGCTGCTGTTGTTTCTAGATTTAGCAAATGTGGAAAAAAGACTGACGAGAAGCGGGCTCAGTGCCGTTTGGTTATCAACAACAGGGATTCTGAGGCCGATTTCTGCCGTGTCAAGGACGGTGCACAGATGTCCAGTTGGTGCTCGCTGCCAGCACTTGTTTTCAACTGGAGTTATTATAAATACCACTGCGAGTCACAGTGCCAGGAGTAGATGTGTTTCAGAAGTTGTTTTTGAGTGATATACAGCCTAAAGAGCTGAAATAAAATCCTATTTTACTGGGAATCTTTTTTTTTCTTGTTCATTTTATTTTGTATTTGATTGGTTTCGATGTGACTTTATTTAAAAATCATCAAGATATATTCAGACATCCAACATACTGAATTTGTAAACCTCTACTTACAAACTCACCTGACTAACCATGAAATCTGTGTGGAAAATGTGTCCAGTGGACCTGCATTGTCAGAATTTTTATTTTTTTTATGTTTAAATTAAAGATGAAGTTATGGATTTGTTAACAGTTGTCCTTCTAGCTGTTTTTATTAATCCACATGTGCATTTACAGATCATCTCCACCGACATCAGTGAGCTGCAGAAGAACCAGGCAACAACTGTGGCCAAAATTGCTCAATATAAGAGGAAGTTAATGGATCTCTCTCACAGGGTGCTGCAGGTAGCTGCTTCATTTTTCTAAAGCTCATTTCAGTCATGCGCAAAATTTGGTGAAACTTGTGCAACATTAGATTAAGTAAAATAAACAAGAAAAGTAAATCTCCTGAGATTATCTAATCTAGGTGTAAGATTCAGATACATTGACTGCATTTATTTGGCCCTTTTCTAGTGACTGACCAGTCAGAGCACTTTATACTGAAAGTCACATTCACCCACTCACATGCATTCACACCCCGGTTTACAGATCCGGATGGTGCTCTAAGGGGTTCAGTGTGTTGCCCAAGGACACTTTGGCATGTGAAGCAGGAATAGAACCTCTAACCTTCAGGTTAGCAGATAGCCGCTCTTCCCACTGAACCACGGCTGCCTCATTTTATGAATTAAAGATTTATGTAAATGACACAGAACTGACATTTAAGCAGCTCAGCCAAGCAGCACACTTACATATTCTTTGAACAGATTAATGTTGTTTGGTAAAAATCCATTTCAAATTCATGTTCTTTTTTTTCCCTTCCTTCCAAGAAAAGCTTCTGATCAGATCTGAGTGACCTGGCGTGGTCCGTATCTTTCCCTGTTGTCAGTTCTCCAATCATTCTGTTCTACTTCTTACTTTCATGAAGGTGCTGATCAAACAGGAGATTCAGAGAAAAAGTGGTTATGCTATCCAGGTGGATGAGGAGCATCTCAGAGTGCAGCTGGACACCATCCAGTCAGAACTCAATGCCCCCACACAATTCAAGGCAAGTGGTTCTAAAACAGCAGCAGGTTCTCTCAATCATTTTTTAATGCATTAATATAGGAAGTTGACTTGAAACAAAATGGCTTTTATTGGATGGTTTATTTGTGTCTTTTTGTCTTAACGCAGGGTCGGTTGAACGAATTAATGTCTCAGATTCGAATGCAGAACCACTTTGGAGCTGTGAGGTCAGAGGAGCGCTACAGTGTTGATGCAGATCTTCTCAGGGAAATCAAACAAGTAAGAGTCTGCTAGTTTACATCTGCATTTTCAGCAACACAAGAATGACTTGCACTATTATGCCCTAAAATAACCAGTTTTTTTTGTATTTTCTCATACCTCTTAAATTCACTTGCACACCAAGACCAATAAAGGGCCTCATTTAAAATAAAAATTCTGTCAGATTTATAAAGTATAGACCTTAATCTGTAAAGGCACAGCTTGTCTATCTGTATCATGACTTTAACTGAAGCACTGTTTTCTTACCTCACTTTTTCAGCACTTGAAGCAACAACAGGATGGTTTAAGCCACCTCATCAACGTCATCAAAGAAGACCTAGAGGACATCAAACTGATAGAGCATGGACTGAGTGACAGCGGCCACATGAGAGGGGGCATGCTGAGCTGAGCCCACGTTTAGACCCTCCATCAGCCTGGACAGAGCCATGCTTCTCACCCAGACTAGACAAGGTCATGATCTCAAAGCTCTGATGATCAGAGGAATATCTGAACAGACTCATATTAGATCCGTTTGGCATGTTTGCTCTCTTGTGTTTTTGGCAGGTTTAAGATTTTCAACTTTTTTTTTTTTTGCCCCCTCTTTATATCAGTAAAAGAAAGTTTCTGTCTACATTCAGACAGCTTATTGGAGACTGAACAGCGTCTAATAAAAGCTGGCTACCCTTTAGTCTAATCAGATTATAGAAGGGATGGGACTATAAATGTCTCAAGCTAGTAAACAAGCTTGGCTTAAATGTGTGCCATGATTCAAAACTATGTAAATACACATTTGTATTTCTTTTTTTATGCTATTAGAATATTAATAAATTTAGTTAAAAACCAAAGTCATAGTTGTTGATTGTCTTTATGGTTCATGCAAAAAATTGTTTCCCCACATATTTTAAGGCCAGGTTTGATTTGATGTTGACGTTTTGTTTATACAAGTCATCTGACCTCTGTTTACCTCCTCAGACTTTCACATCTCATCAAAGCAGGGCTTGAGTTGATAGGATTTATGTAGTGGATTTGCATCCCCATGAGGATGAAAAGGCTGATTGGCAGTTGAACTGATTATAGAGAGCTCTCACAGGTTATATCCCATCATGCAACAGGGTCACCCACGTCTGAAAGTTCTGAATTAAACCTTATCATATGATTTGTCCAGCTGTGTCAAGAAGAAAACTACATGAAAATCTTTCAGCTTAAACATATATTTAATAAACTGCAAAATATTATTAAAAATGAATACTTTTAAACACAATTGAGCAAAATTGATCCTATGAAAGAAAAAGTGTTTAATTCTAAGATGTATTTACCTTAAATGAGTGGTTTCTAGGGTTTGTAGGCAACAAATCTATTTGAAATTTCCTAAAATTGACATTGAATTAATCAGATATCTTAGTTTGTCAAAATTAAGTATGGAACTACTTTGTGTCATTCTATACCTTGAAGTTTGACATAAATACTCAGTTATTCATTATTTCCATTCTTGGCACTAAATCAGGTTAAATGAAACAACTAGAAGCAATGCAAGAGATTTGTTTACATATTTATTAGAGAAACAAGGTTTCTGTTCAGTCAAGTCACTGATAAACGGTGCATTGCTCATATATGGCATTTATTCACCAATTAGACCAGTTATTATAAAGTTATAAAACTTAAAAATACAACTTTTTTTTAAAGCACTTAAACTAGAAACATAGAAAACATGTATAATACACCTCAATAAATAATAATGCACTGGGTTGAGCTACCCATTCAACCGTTTGGGAATGTGTGAACACATCTAACATCTAAACTGCTGCAGCTCCTGCTCCAGGCTGTCAGTTATGTGTGGAGAGGTCCACCAGTCGGAAGGCCTCCATGAACTCGTTGATGTCAATGCCTCCGTCCTTGTTGAAGTCCATGCTCTGAGCCAGGTCTGCGATGGCCTTATCACTGATCTCCATCTTTAGATGAGAGCTCAGGAGCTTCCAGGTCTGATGAAACTCCTCAAATGAGATCAAACCTGGAGGAGAGGGATGGGAACTGAATTATTTATTCTAGAAATTCCTGAGCTGTCGGACCTTATTGATGAGTGATCACTTTATGATATCAGTCAGCTGAGTTCTGTGCTGCTTTACTCACCAGAGTGATCCGTGTCTATAATTCGGAAGATGGTTTCCAGGTTGGAGTGGTTTTTATACATCGTCTCCAGGATACTGGTATCTGACACCTGACAAAAATAATACTTTTTATTTGTATCAAATAATCTTAGTGTTTATTACAAGACTAGTACCTCTAGTTTGGGTTCAGTGATGGAGAGCTCCTTTATCCACTGCTGGTAGTTCACCATTCCATACTGAGCTCTGCTGATGAGCTGAGGACGCAGCATCCTCCAAGGCAGACCCAGCTTCAGGACGCGCTCTGTGGCGGTTGCCCAGTCCCTCAGAGAGATCAACCCTGAAATACAGATGGATCAATAATAAATCCCAGCTTGTAGCATGTTTACATCACTCTACGTAAGTCTAGAAGTATGAAGAGGTCGTTTTTGTACCCAGGTGGTCAGGATCAAACTCCTGGAAGGCACTGATGAGATCTGACTTGTGCACAAACAGTTGCTCCTTCAGAGCTTGCAGGGCTGATCTTTCTGTCCACCCAACACTGATTTAAAACAACATGACAGTAAAGCAATCATTAGCTCAACACTTAAACATGATTAAACTAACAGGAATTAAGTTTCCAAAGTGTGCACCTTTGCCTCAGGGTCAGCTCTCTGCACGTCCTGCTGGCCTGGTACCGGATACAGTGGGGGACCAAGTCAGAGCCCATTCTGATGTAGGCTCCTCTGTTGCTGCCCACCTCATAGTAGTTAGAGGCTGAAAATATGGTCAGCACCTGAATGTAAAAAGGAGGAAATGTTTTCTACCTGATGAACTCTTCTGTTCTGAACCTGTGCAGTTTCCTTGTGCTCACTTTGCGATTGTGGCAGAACTCGTAGCCGTCCTGTTTGCACTCATGGGAGCGGATGAGGAGCTGGAGGTTGTGTCTTCCCAGCACCTCCTCAGTGACATCTGGTCCCCAGTAGCAGCCTCCTCCTCGCACCTCATTGGGAATGCAGCCGTTTTGTGGCATTGGATCGCTCCACAGCAGGTCCACTATCTGAGTAGATTCAGGGGGTGTTGTAAAATAAAGAAGCATGCAAAGGTTTGGGTCTAACTGTGAATAACTGGTTTTCGTCTTGGTGGTTTTCGTCCTGGTCGTGGAACTGTGGACCAGCTCTTTACCCTCGCTAGGGTGATGGAGGGGTCATGGGAGTTTGCCCAACCAATCCACATGTGTTTTGTGGATTTGGAGAAGGCCTATGACCGTGTCCCCAGGGACACCCTGTGGGGGGCGCTCCAGGAGTACGGGGTGGATGGTCTTTTGTTAAGGGCCATTCAGTCCCTGTACCAGAGGAGTGTGAGTTTGGTTCGCATAGCCGGCAGTAAGTCGGACCTGTTCCCAGTGAGGGTTGGACTCCGCCAGGGCTGCCCTTTGTCACCGGTCCTGTTCATAACCTTTATGGACAGGATTTCTAGGCGCAGCCGTGGTGTGGAGGGTGTCGAGTTTGGTGACAGGAGAATCTCGTCTCTGCTTTTTGCAGATGATGTGGTCCTCCTAGCTTCATCAGGCTCTGACCTACAGCTCTTGCTGGGGAGGTTCGCAGCTGAGTGTGAAGCGGCTGGGATGAGGATCAGCACCTCCAAGTCTGAGGCCATGGTTCTTGGTCGGAAAAGGGTGGCTTGCCAACTCCAGGTCGGGAGAGAGATCCTGCCTCAAGTGGAGGAGTTCAAGTATCTCGGGGTCTTGTTCACGAGTGAGGGAAGGAGGGAGCGGGAGGTCGACAGGCGGATTGGGGCAGCGTCTGCAGTGATGCGGACGCTGAACCGGTCTGTTGTGGTGAAGAAGGAGCTGAGCCGGAAAGCAAGGCTCTCGATTTACCGGTCGATCTACCTCCCAATCCTCACCTATGGTCATGAGCTTTGGGTAGTGACCGAAAGAACGAGATCGCGGATACAAGCGGCCGAAATGAGTTTTCTTCGCAGGGTGGCCGGGCTCAGCCTTAGGGATAGGGTGAGGAGCTCGAACATTCGGGAGAGACTCGGAGTAGAACCGCTGCTCCTCCATGTCGAAAGGAGCCAGCTGAGGTGGTTCGGGCATCTTGTTAGGATGCCCCCTGGACGCCTCCCCAGGGAGGTGTTTCAGGCATGTCCTGCCGGCAGGAGGCCCCCGGGTCGACCCAGGACACGCTGGAGAAAATATATCTCTGGTTTGGCCCTGGAGCGCCTTGGGATCCTGCCGGAGGAGCTGGTAGAAGTGGCTGGGGAGAAGACCGTCTGGAGCTCCCTAATTGGGATGCTGCCCCCGCGACCCGGACCCGGATAAGCGGAAGAAGACGAGACGAGACGATTAACAGGTTTAACATTCCTTTTTTTTTTCTTTTTTAAGAACAAGTTAGTATTTTATTCAAGTATTTAAAGTTGTATGTAGTGAAAATGAATAGGAAAGCCATGTCAAAGTTTCAAACTGGACCACTGAAGTGCATTAGAAAGGTCAAGTGATACATCTTTCCAGTAAATACTCTGACTCCTAACAGTGTGATCTTGTTAACTTCCTATGCATCTCTGAAGAGCCATTTCAGTGAAAGTAAGAGAGACCAGCAAGATGCATTCAGGTATTCACATCCTTAGTTCAGAAAACCTGAAGAAACTGGAACAATACATGTCAAAACAACAACACACACACACACACGCACGCACACACACACACACAGAGACACCAGAAGACCAAAAAAAAAAAGAAACTACTGTATCTGAGAAATTTAAAGGAAGGTAAAACAAACCTATCAGCTTTCCGTAGAATTTAGCAGAATGTCTTAAAAAATAATAATAATTTTTTAAAAAGAGGATATAATTAATAAGTAACAGTTAAGAGACTTGGATGGAAAAGACCTGACCTTGGTAAAATCCAAACATTTGCATAAGGATATTCTCCTTTTTGCATATTTCTAACTATAAAAGCAATAGTCAATATTAAAAGAAAACTATAAACATTCTGCCACTCACTTGTTTCCATTCATGCCCATATGTTTCTGTTCCATCGCCAAACTCTGGATCAGAATCAGAGTCTGATGCCTTCATCTCTCTGTAGGACTGGTCAAACCCAGCCAGCCTTCGCCTCCTCTTTAGCTCGTCCTCCACAGAGCAGCTCAGGTTATTCCCCACAGGCAGGTTGTGGAGGGACCGTCGGGGGAAGTTGTTTCTCCGAGCCGGGGCAGAGCTGTGGTTTGTCAGAGACCACACTCTACGGCGACCTTCCACTGGCACATCAGCATCTCCGTTCCTGCTGTTGTTGCCATGAAGAGCTTGGCGGGTCATCTTAGGAGGCCGTAACACAGATACACACTTCACACACACACACACACATCAGCTTTAGGTTTGTACAAAATTCACAGATTTACTTGAAGCTGACAACCTCTCTTACTTTGTGCCTGTCCATTCTGGAAACAACATCGAGGTTTGTTGAGTTGGAGATCCCACCATGAACCACCAGCACCTTGTGATCGATCACTGTGGCCAGAGGGAGCCAGCTGAAGATCTTCTGGAGAAGCTTTAGAATCTTCTTACCATGAACCTATGAGGTCACATTAAAGGAAATATTATGCAGAATTCCAATGCTACACTTTAAATATTTGTGCTTTATACTTACCCTGTATTTCCCCAGAACCTCTTTAGTAAAGCCATATCTAAAGAAAACACACACAAATTGATCCAGGCAAACATTTTGATTGCTGAAAACAAAGTCAAGAAATTGATTTTTCAATTATTTGTCCCGTTTTTAATATATTTCACTAAAGGACATATAAAAGCAACCAAAGCTTGGTGAAACATCTCACAACTAATTTAGTTAATTAGTTAGTAATGTGATCGGGTATAAAAAGAAAAGTCTTTCAGAAACAAACACATAGAGAAGTTCATCATCCAGTAATTACAGACTGTGTGGGTTAAACATTACATTTTTGGGGAATGATGTGGAATAAAGTGACACATGCATGAAACCTCACATGTTGGACTCTTTAACCAACTTAGGAGTTTGGTCAGTTTGCTCCTTTATGTCAGATGAGTGTAAGATTGTTCTACTGTTGTTAAATATCTGCTAACATCTTGGTGGCCAATGGAGAGCAAGATGCTTGATTAGAAAGTTTAAGAACCATATCAGGTTAGGGTTTGGTGGTAGGGTTAACGTTAGGGGTAGGTTATGGATTTAAGGAGTTAACAAATAACCTTAAAGGAATATTTCGGCCATTCTAAAATGGCATTCTACCAAAAGTATCCCTTTAATATCCTGGTTCTGAGGCAGAGCTGATCTAACATCTGATATTTTTGAGTGGAAGATGAGCCCACAACCATGTTCACCAATCACAGATCGCTGCAGTAGTCAAATGCAAAATAAAATTCTTGTGTTTTTCAAAGAAAAAAAGGCAAAGTAAAAACGGTCCTGTGGTCTGATTCTTTTTCAGAAATTCCCATCAGAACTGCAACCAACATGTCCAACTTTATTTAAATGCCTGAATCCATAATGATGGGAGGATGTATTATTGAAATAAGAAAAACTGGCCAAGTATCTACAAAAGAGGAATGAGAAATAAAGATGTGACCTCAGGTTAACGATGTGGTCCTCATGGTTCCCTCTGTTCAGATGCACATCTTTGGGGTAAACCAGCAGGAACCCAAACAAGATCAGCAGAATCTCCAAAGAGTTTTTGCCTCGATCCACAAAGTCTCCATTGAAGATGTACGGCTTTTCACATGATGGCAATCCATTCTGGACAGTTTAAAGTTTTTGGTTTTATTTAAAACATGGACATCCTGAATAACAATATGATTATTTACATTTTTACTTCACCTTATAAAATATCAAGAGTAGATCTTCAAGCTGCCCGTGCAAATCTCCTGTGAAAGCAGAATTATGTTTAAAGCAAAACGTGATATATTTGAAAGGCTATTTTGTTAAAAAGTACATCTGATGAAACATTGGAGGAAAGTCAAAGATCAGCCTGTTGCAGCATACCACAAATAGTAATCTCCTTGGTGTGGCCGACAGAGATGTGATTGATGGTTGGCAGAATTCGTAAAAGTCTCCAAGTTTCTCCAAGTATCTGCATAACATATCGAGCGTGGAGCTGCTACTGGGAGAAAAACATGTATAAATAAACGTAACTGGAAATACATCCTGTGCTTTTGCTTCAAATATTTACCATCTGAGGATGTTGCACCTACTTGTTTCTGCTTAAAGGCCTCCATTAGCTTTGACACCCCACAGAAGGTCATGGGAAAAGTTAGATGGGGTCCATTGTAGCTGTCGGGTAGCTCGATGCCCTTGTAGCAAAAATATCTCTCCCATTCTGTCTCATGGCAGAGCTCATTCTCACGAAAGATGTGAGATATTAAATTTCCTTCATTAGACAAAGAAAGAGGCAGAGATCAGACTCTGAAGCACCAGGAGGGTTTAACGGTTTCTCAGGATTGTCTCACTTTCACTGCTGACTGGAGTGAAGTGGTCCATCAAGAAGCCAAAGTAGTTATACAGCTGCAGGAAGGAAACTTGTTTTAATATGAATAAAATAATATGATTCCAAATGCTTATTATAAAATAAATGAATAAATCAGTATTAACTTTTTGGCCTCACCTTGATTTGATCTTGTTCTCCTGCATATTCAATAGACTGGAAGATGTTCCACGTGCACCTGCGTCTCATCTCCAGCCGAGCAACATACTGTCGGTACCAGCGCTGGATCAACAGAGCTGCTCTGATTGCTGAGGAATATGTAAATTAATTAATGAAAAGCCTGGTCAAAACTAGACTGGTTCAGGAGTTCGAATGTGTCTTGGGTCTAAGCTTCAGGTGTGTAACATCCTGTGGGGTCATCGGAGCTCTGACTCTGAACTGAGGGGGGATTTTAAATTATAATGAAGTACCTTCAACAGTCAAAAGTCTGAGTGCATTACTTTTCAAACTCATACAAATTTTGTGATCTATGCAAGAAGTAGTTCTTTGAGGTCAACAGCTATTTACTTGCAAAGTCCTTCAAAATATCAGATATGGTCTTAAGTGAGGCTGCATGGTGGCGCAGTTGGTTAGCACTGTTGCCTCGCAGCAAGGAGGTCGTGGGTTCGCATCCCGGCTCTGCAGCCTCTCTGCGTGGAGTTTGCATGTTCTCCCCGTGCATGCGTGGGTTTTCTCCGGGTACTCCGGTTTCCTCCCACAGTCCAAAGACATGACTGTCAGGCTAATTGGGCTGGTAAATTGTCCTTAGGTGTGAGTGAGTGTGTGGTTGTTTGTCTCGTTTGTCTCTGTGTGGCCCTGCGATGGACTGGCGACCCGTCCAGGGTGTCCCCCGCCTCTCGCCCCTTGACCGCTGGAGATAGGCACCAGCTGCCCCGCGACCCTCTGTGGAGGAATAAGCGGCTACAGAAAATGGATGGATGGATGGTCTTAAGTGCTTACCTGTAGCAGCTTCACAGGTTGCATGAAATTAGAGTTTAGATTTCAGAAATTAACAAACACAATAGCTAAATAAAATAAAAATAAAATTACCTGGGACTGAGATGCTCACTTGGAATGATTAAAAAAGAAACAAAATTAATGTTAAACTGTTGAAACTTAAAAGAAACATATATTTAAAGTTGAAAAAAAAAGACACTACACCTCTGTCACACTGCTTGTGTAGAGGGCTTGATTTTCCCATGCCACATCCCATGACCCTTTGCTGTTTTCTCTGTCAGAAACAACGGATCATTGATGTGTGAATCTCAGATATGTGACCTTGTAGTTTGCTGTCTGGGAATGAATAGTAAAATATCTACACACAAAGTAACAAACTGTTATTTTTCTTCCAACGGATGAGTAAAATTTTAATTATAGGACACAAACAACGTCAAGAACTTTTCAGTAATTGTAGAAAATTGCGTTAAAATACTTTTTTCTTCATGTTTTTTCATATCAAAAGAGAATATCACTTTGTTTTATAATCTTATGTCTTAAAGAGCAACAAACTGACATGGAGAAAACTCACCTGCTACATCCTCCTTTTCCCACAGTATTTTAAAGACACCTGCTCATTATGTCAGAACTCCCCAGACGCATCATTGCAACTAAGAAAAGTAACAAAAATTCTGCTCTCGGTCTTCATCTGTCAGTCTCCTCAGCAGGGTCGATGGTTATAATGTTGTAACTCAGAGCAGCTACTTGACCATCAGAGACACACACTGGCTAAAGGCTCCTTTGATCACTTACTGAAAACAAGATGCAGGTGGATTAGGATTAAACCTTACTACAGCATAATAAACAGATGAAGGCTGTTAAAGGGCAGTGAGTTTTATATAAGGATGTTGAGCTGTTTGTCATCACTGAGACCCACAATCACTGATCTGGACTCTAATATATTTTTATGAGTCCAATGCAGTGATTTGCAAATGATTTCTCTTTACAATAAATAAAAATGGCTGAGTGTGAAAAAACTTTTACCTGACAGATTTAGTTTTTAAAGCATGTTCAAAGTTTTTTCTTTTAACTGTCAGTCTGTTTGTCATTTTTTTTTAGCTGTTTGTCCTGATTGGATTTCTGTTTGTTTCTGTATCCTGCTGCATTCTGCTACATTTCTCCTGCTCTCATAACGTGTTGCTGCTAAGTAACCACCTCCCATCGGCAGCTTTTAAACCTCCTCTCATTATGAACGTGTTGAAATACATTTCAGGAATGTTCCCTACAATGTCTGTGCTAACATTTATCACACAAATCACTCATCTGCGCATAACAAATTTCCAGTCAACAGCAGCTGGTGGTGATGGGACTCTCGACTTCAGCAGCAGTTTGGTGGGAGACGTCAAGGACTCTCCTCATTCACGGATGGTTGCAAATGCTGCAGGGTCACACAGTGACCCCTCTATGTGTGTGTTTGTTTATACAAAGCTGTGAAAAAGTATTAGCCTCCTGAGAGATCACTTCTGTTTTTGCTTTCTTTGTTACTCTTAAATGCAAACAAATTCCAGGATAGCACAAAAATAACATGAGTAAATACAAACTGCAGTTTTCATATGATTGTTCTATTGATAAACAATCTGTCCATATGTGAAAAGGTTTTTGCCCCTTGTAAAATTATAAATTATCTTTGATTAGTCACATTATTTAGAAAGCTGAGTTAGTTTTTTGACCACATCCAGGCACAATTTCTGCCAAACCTGCTTAATTAAGAAATTACTTCAATAGAAACTGACACTAAAGGAGGCTAAAAGATCTCAAAAAGCAATACATCATAGCCTGTTGTACTTGCATAACTTTAAATATAAAAACAACAAGAAAACATGTATATATGTAATGTAATGTAATAATTTCTGTAGTTCATAAAAATAACATCATTCTAACAGTCCAAAGTGGAGGTGTGATGGTCCTCAGGACCTGGAAGGCTAGCTATAATTGATGGAACCATGAATTCTGCCCTCTCCCAGAAAATCCTGAAGGAGAATGATCAGTTTGGCTTACCACATCTATGGATTGCTCATAAAACAAACTGAGGGTTTAGGACTCTCCTAGTCAAAGTTTGAACCCAAATCCACCTGAGATGCTGTGACATGACCTGAAACAAGCACAAGGAAAATTATTAAAAGAATTGTCCAAAGAAGTGTGGGCCAAATATCATCCGCAGTGATGTGAGAAACTCATAGTTATTACAAATGTACATGTACAAAAACTGTAACATCAGCAGTAACTTGTTTTTTCTTACATTCAGTAAAAAGTGCAGTGAACACATTGCACCTATGAATTCAGTGGCATAACGCCTGAAAAGCTTAATCACTTCACTATCTTTTAATAAAAATTTAAGATAATTTATCATTCTGTTTTCTTAGGTGTCCAGAACACAGATGATAACAGGACAGAACAGAATGAATTGCAGAGGCCTGCTCACATTCATCACACTGATTTATCTTGAGACGAGGTTAGACAAGGACACAAGTCCAGAATCACACAGGAGTCAGCCGGATGAATAACAAATATAAACCTTCATTACTTTCTGACAAGACAGAACAAATGAAGCTGCAGGGCAGGAAGTGAAGAACAGGAAGAGAAGCTGTTCTAAATCAACACAGATGTAAAGATGCTCTGATGAGATGAAGAGAAAAGCAAGTAGGGCCAGAAAGATTTAAATAACTTAAGACTTACTTTTACCTCAAGGCAAAAAAAAAACAAAACGTATTAAAATAGAACTATTATACAACACTAGGGCATTTCCGACATGTCTCAAAACATCAAAAGTGTAAGACATTTTAGACAGCTTTAAAAGACAGTGACGAATACAAAAAAATCTGACATGCACAACACAATTATTAAGGTGGGGTGCAAACATATCCTAAGGAAATCTCTGTGAAAAGAGGGGAGAAATTATTACAATAGAGAAAAACATTTACCAATAGCTTGATTATGTTGGCATTTAAAGGTTTTCCACTGTGCTGACTGGGTCACATCAGGCCAGTGATTGTGTGGAAGACTGTGTCCTGGAACATGTCTTCGTGTGGCTTGAGAACAGGTTTGTAGTAATCCTCTCATCTGGTGAAAATTGCTGAGTTATGGTTTGTTTTTTTCAGAATGCTCTGAGAAGTTAAGGCGTGCTGATAGTGGGACATACTTTAAGATTGAGATCTTAGCAGGGTTGTTGAGGCTCGTCGAGCGTCTTATCCTAACCAAATCAAATGTTTCTAAAACAAGAGCTTCAAAGGCTCAAATCATCAGAATCAGAATCAGCTTTATTGGCCAAGATTGTGTGCACAGACAATGACTTTCACTCACAGCATACAGACATTAACACATAGAAGATAGAGGGACAAAGGGAACAATATGTACATGTACTTACAGGCTAGTACATATGGAAATAAAGTACATACATAAAACAAAGAGGCAGGTTGACGTAGTGCAAGTAGCTGACTGCTCTGGCTGTGAGGTGTTCATCAGAGAGGCAGCCTGGGGGGACAGACTGTCTCTGTGGCGGCTGGTTTTTGCAAAATGTGTTCTGTAGCGCCAACCTGACGATAAATGTCTGAAAACATTGTGTGCAGGATGTGTGGGGTCTGCAGAGAGGTTAGCTGCCCTTTTCCTGACCCTAGACCTGTACAAGTCTTGGATGGAGGGACAGTCAGCCCTGATAATCCTCTCTGCAGACCTGATTAATCATTGCAGTCTGTCCTGTTTTGTGGCTGAGCCAAACCACATGGTGATGGATGCACACAGGACAGACTGTGGAAGGTTGTACTTCTTTAATTGTTGCAGGAATTCTCTGTTGGGCCTTTTTGCAAAGTGTCTATGTGAACGGGCCAAGAAATGGTGGTTCCTAGGAACTGGAACTGGTCCAGTGTTGCTGAGGATGATGAGAGGAGGAAGAGAGAGGGGTGTTCTCCAGACGTCCATCTTCATTTCCACAGTCTGAACTCCAGGAGGTTCTGATTTAACCTGTGGACCAACCCATCCACCTCCTGTCTGTTAGCAGATTTATCCCTATCAAACCAATGACAGTGGTGTCATCTGCAAACTTCAGGAGTTTCACAGACAAATCCGCTGAGATGGAGTCATTTGTGTACAGAGAGATATGTCACATAATGTCAGATTATAAAGATATGAGAGCAATTTGAAAAGTATTTAGGTCGTTTATGTAAGTAGGTGTGACAAAACAGGGATGCATGAATATCTAAAAACATCTAATCATTTTAGCATCAGAAAACCAAGTTCTTGTTTCAGCTTAAGCCAGCATTCCTCTGGCGCTCTGAATGAAATATGGTTTGATATCCAGTGCAGCTGATAAGATGTCCCACTTTCAGCCTCATGAGAAAGTTCATGCTTGGTCTCGGTTTAGGCCCAGAGGTCACCAAAGGACACGGAGTCTCAAACCCTCATAAACTTCTGAACTGTGCTGAGGACTTTTTTTTTTCTTGCTGTTGGCTTTCAGATAGGAACATCACCTGCTTTGTGTTACATTTTTTCCCTCAAGATCCTGTCCTTGAATAACAAATGCAGAAGAATAATGTTGTTATTGTGTTATCAAAGGAGATTACTGTTTTTCATATCAAGCCAAAAAAATTGAAGATGTAATGAAAGCTGATAGTTATGTATGCTGAATGAATGGAGTTCTTATACTCTTTAGTCTATACACTATCAGGCATGTGATATCTGTTCTCTGGACACTGTTTAAACATTATTATACATTCTTGGTTTGATCCCAAAAGCATTAGGGAGGATTATTAGTCCGTTTTGGTCCAGTGTCCACACAGTACATGGTGCACCTGCCTCTCTCAGCTGCCCCCTTTGCTTTCAACACCTGGTGCTCACAGGAAATTTCCCATCCAAACGCTGCTCCGCCCTGACTCTGCTTACCCTCTGAGATAAGACAAGCTCAGGCCCGTACAGAGGACCGTGGCCAAACGCAGCTGAAGCTGCCAAAAAATGTTACGGCAGAAAAAAATGATATAGAAAATCATTTCATGACCATGCTGGTATCAAAAAAAAAAAAAGAAAGAAAAGACATCAGTATTCATGAAACACACAAACTCCTAAACCCAACAGAGAAATCCAGTTTTAAATTGGATCTTTAAGACTATCCATCCACTTTAAAGGTACATTTGACCCATTAACCCCTTAGAGATATACTTTTCTTGTTACAACATACATTTTAATATACCTGTGAGCCCGTGGGACTCATTGTAATTTCATTATTAAATATTCTAAGTAATAATAAATGATGCAGTAAATTGTTTTAATTACTAAATGTTTAAAAATGTGTGTGAAAGCTTGGTGGAATTTTAAAAGTGAAAAGTGAACAAAGCTTGGGACTAGGGAAGTTAAATCATTTTTTAATATCTTTTTTAAGTATTTCTAACGTAATCAAACACTAAATAAACTGATGACATCACCATGATGTGGACTGCTGTTTTGAAAATTTGATCTGAATTGTTGTTCTTCAACAGTTGTTAAAGAAAATACAGTTTTTAGATAAACAATCTACATTGCAATTGACATTACTTTGAGTAAAATGTTCTTTATAACCATGTTATATTTGTTTTATAAAGCTGGGCATTTTACCATAGAGTTTTACTGAACTGAACTGGCCTCATGGGGGCAAATGGAGACACAGTTCCTTCATTTTCTCCTGGTTTGCTGACAACATTTCAGTGTTAAATGTGGTTTAAACAAGCCAAACAATTTTAAAATGTCATATTTTCAGGATGAAGGCAATAACCTTGAGTTTTTATTGTGGAGCTGAAAACTTATGCAGAGAAGGTGAAGGGTTGTAAGATAGAAAAAATACAAAACCTTTTCCCTTCCAAAAGTCTGATTTAGGGCAGAAACCAGAGCAGATCAAGTCTTTGTAAATCAGCAGACACTTGATTAAACTGAAAAGGTGTGTGACCGCTCTGATGGCTCTATCTGAAGTTGTTCATTCTGTGCTATTTTTTAATTGTTTGAATCTGTTGTACTTTAAAAAGTTTTAGCCAAATACATTAAATATCTTTTGAACTGGACCAATCACATGTTATAAATTATTTGCAGTTTTCAGCTGTTTTTTGTATAAATCAAACATCAGTGAAACATTTGACATTCTTTCAAATGTTCATCCTCAACAAGTCTTGAAAACAGAAAACAAAAGAAACAATGTGTACTAGAATAAACAATCCATTAGCAATAATTTATTGCTTATTAATGTGCATGTTACAGCATATTAATCTCTAATTAGCTCTTATAAGGTCTATATATATGTAAATATTTTATTCTGTACAATCATGTTCTGCAGCTAAACATAATTTTCTAATCAAAGCTTAACTGACAGGTCAACCAGGTTAGCACCGTGTGTTTTTTTAAGCTGACCTTATCTGAAAAAACATACTAACAAAAAAAATGTGAATGAGAAGTAGAATATTAGTTTTGCATAATTAGATTTACATTAATAATGCTTTTTACATTATTTCCTTATTTTTGTTATACCTCTCTTTGCCCCAAATTAATACAAATCCTCCCAAAGTGTTTTTATTGCTCTCTTCATGTTGTGGACATCAAAAGGTTAATTGTAAATTTAATCATCCTAAAAAATAAAAAAAACTTTGAAGTAGTTGAAATTTTGTATTTTTTTATGTGACATAACACTTAAAAACAAACTAAAGGCCTAACTTTCCTTTTATGAATTTTCACCCATAAATGCCATAATTTTAAAGTAAGATCATCTTATGTGGAGAACTAATGGAGTTGTTGTTTCAAATCTATAAAATAACAGATTACACAAGTAATGGTGGTTTGATGAAATACTTTTTAGCTTGGCTGTCTACTGGACCTCAGAACCTTATTTCCTTCTTGGATATGTACCACGTCTGGAATGACAGTAATGGATCTTGAATTAATATATTATTTCAGTGTTTTATATTAACAAATGTATAATTAATAGTCAACTAATTAGGTCAATGTGGTGTTTTAAAACAACTTAGAAGAGAAAATGCTGCTAAATGTATGTTAACGGACAACTGTTACCCATAATTTCCCATATGTTATTATGTGATTCAATGCCTCAGCTTATGAGGAAGTTTTCAGAAAAATGTGTTTTTATCAGTTGTTTCACAGTTTTTTTTTCCTATCTGTGATCTCTGAATTTTCATTTGGTCTTGTTTTGTCTTTTGCACTTTGAGTCTAAGTCATTTTGCTAAAGTTGTGCAGGTGAAATGTTTTGGGGAATCATTCTAAACATTTAGCGATGAGTCTCATTTCTGCAGAACGATGCAACGTAATTAAACTCTGCACCTGGTGCTGCGGTGTTCAATAAAAGATTTAAAAACTGAGATAACTCTTAACCATCACCTTCACTTATCAATTCTGTTCATTGCACCTGCACTGTCACAGCATCTTAACAGTAGGAGCGTTGTCCTGCGTCCATGTTGTTCTCATGCACACATATTGTAACATGTGTGGCAGCTTGCTAATTTTGTCTCTGTCTCACCTCTCATTCCTGAATGTTTGCCTTGAGTTGTCTATCTGCCTTCCTCTTGGATCATCCTCCTTGTACTATTTCACACAGAGCAGGGGACAAGACAACAATGTTAAGTATCTCAAGGCCACATTGGGGTACAAGAAGATAAAAGCTCAGGTTCCCAGGCCCTGAGCACCTTGTACAGCATCTTCGTCTCGCCACTCTTGTCTCCTCCTTCAAACAGACCAGCAGGACCAACCGTTGCCTGACTCCAGCTCAGTCCCTAGATTGACCACATCGCTCATCGACCATGTCCTTCGCATTTGTCGTCATGATGATGCTTCTCTGTTCTACGGTGGCGATTGCATTTGTCTTGCATCCATCCAAGGAAGAGCCTGCAGTCCCTGCTAACTCTCTTTTTTCTCGTCAAAGGTCAGTTTAACCAAAATTTTTGAGATTGTGTTTTGTTTGTAGAAAACATAAACTTCAGTCTTTCTGTGTATTATGCAGAGTTAATAAACTGCACAGCAGGTTAAATATTAGACAATCCGTGAAATCGATGTGGTAAGTGCAACGTGTTTTTTGTGCAAAATTCTTGGTAATATGTTACTCTTATGCAAAGTGATGTGCACAGATGTAGCACTATTCTGTGTAAATAGGCAGAGGGATAAATCTGTTTAACACAAAAACGTTTTTTTTTTTTTTACTCTTCAGCCAAATATTTGAAGTGATTCCAGAGAGCTTTCAGATCAAATTTAACAGTCACATCTGGGTTGCTATAAAAAATGTTCACTACCAAACTTAGGAAAATTCTGTCAATCATTGTGTAATCATTGTGTTGACCTGTGATTCTGTCTGTTATGTTCAGATGCTCAGACGAGTCTCTGCAGATCATAAGGAAGAGTCTCCTTGGGGCTCTCAACATGCAGACCGAGCCACAGCTGCCTGCTGATGTGCTGGACAGCGTTCGAGAACAGTGGCAGAGAACGTTCAGCACCATTTCCCAAAGTGCCAAAGACACTGCAGGCAAGTGCAATGTAACATAATAATGGGGGAAAAATGCAGATTTCATAAGCACCCACTGTAGTTACAATCCTCTGCTGCTGCAATGTTTACAATGACCCTCTTCCTCCAGCAGCCTCTGAATTCTCTGCATCACCTGACAGTGGAAACAGCACAGGCCTCCAGTGCTGCTCCGTGGCCTCTGAGATCCTCATGACAGGTACGCAACAATGTAGGTGTTTATATGTACCTAACGATGATAAATCTGCATGTGTTTTTAAATATATATTCTACTTTCCAGATCTGGGCTGGGACAAGTGGGTGATCCATCCTTTGAGTTTGACCATTGTTCAGTGTGCAGTGTGCAACCCTGGGGATAACAGCGTGCAGTGTCCATCCTCCTCCTCCAGCACCCAGGTATCATTTTCCATGAGATTTAATTTTCTAATCTTTTTTTTAAATGCATGTTGTACTTTATTCCCATTTACAAAAACATGACTGGAGATGTGCAGTTCCCCCTCCTTCTATCCCTCTATTTACTCACATTTTTTCCTCTGTTTGGCTGAAGGATAACAAACAACACATAACTTTGTTGATCTTAGTGTGTTCCTGAGATAAGCGCGTTCTTCTGCAACCTGCCAACATAAATGTCATTTACCTGGCACATGACGGGACATTCTACACAGTTGCTCAACCAGAATGCATGAGATGATATGGGTCTTGTTATAACAGAGGATCTTATCATGACTGAAATCCTTAAAGGATGCAAAGGTTGACTTTATTATGGTGAAATTAAAGCTTGCTTTCTTTGAGTTTGGCATTGTGATAATAAAGTACCTTTTTGTTCAACTAAAGTCCGTTTTCAGCAGAGTCCTTATACTACAGAGCATGCATGATCAGACCTGGTTATGAAGAATACACTTCATCATGATCAACACTTAATTTGCTTTCTCCAGGCTGAGTTGCCGTGCTGTCAGCCCACCTCACAGGAGATGGTGTCCATCGTCTACATGGATGAAACTGGCGCCATCATTATTTCCTCGGTGCAGCTGACCCGCAGCTGTGGCTGCCGACCTGGGAACGCCGAGCAACAGAGCAGAAAATAGGCTGAGGTTTGCCCTTCAGTCCTCACCCACATGATTCGAGCCACTTCCTGTATCCAAATAATGTTCCTACACAGACCTATTGTCCCCCACCTGTACTGCTGACTGTTTCTCTATCTAAAAGTGTTACTCGGTGTGTTCAGCTCTGAGCGTGGGAACCAAAGCAAAGTCTCAGTTTTGCATTCCTGCTGCACCGTTATAGCAAAAACACATCTGTTGTGCCTGCCAGTGATGAAAATTAACTGGTCTACATTTTCAATCTAAATAAATTGACTTTTTTGTTAATAACCTGTAAACAGGTTAACAATAAATACTGTTTTTTTCTTTTAGATAAATCTAACAGCTCTAGCAGCAAGTGAAGTGAACTTATTGAAGTTCAGTAGACATTTGGGTAATAAATCTCTGGAGGACAGCTCCTTTATTTATAGCTGCTAACAGTTACTGAGTGTTCCCTCTAAAAATCTGAGAGCACCCTGTGCCAAATGCTCAACAAGCCAGCCGTCTCTTGTCTGATGTGCAGGTCCACTATGTCCTCTTATGGGAAAGAATTCAATTTAATCTCAGCAAGAAAACTAAGGTCAGTGACGTGAGGGTGTAAATTCTTTGAAGGCTTGTTGGGTTTTTTTTATTTCCAAGAGCTAAAACATCCCAGAATTAGTGAGGAGCAGCCAAAACCATTCTGAGGCTGAAACAAGCAGCCTTGGCCTCTGTGGATAAAATAATCTGAAATACTGCAGCTTCATTATTTGCAGTGAAGTTGTAGTATTTTTAGCTTTTAAAGATCATAAATTAGACATTAAGTTAAAGTATTATGGAGTCGAATGTTGATGTTATCCAGCAGATTCTAAAAATACATCAAATGATGCAACACAAGTACAAGTAATACTACACCTACTTTAGCTGGCATGGTACTTGTTGAACTCTTTGAAGCCCACTTGGCATCCTTCAGAGGATGACACGAGTTATGTTTATAGATTAACTACAGAGAGATTCTGATATGTCCAGGACATTTACTAGAAAAACTGCCTGCAGTTTGAACCTGGTCTCAGTTTATTTTGGATATCAACCACATACAGCATGTGCTGTGGTGCTACAGTGCTGAGATTGTTAATGTAGTGACACGTGATTAAAATGTTTATTGGTTTACCACAAAGGAAAAGCAAAAAACCAGGTTAAAGGTTTGATTTAAGGTCTGAGTGAAGTGATAAAATCAGGTTTCCAGGCTATGATGGATTTTTTTAAATGTTGATTTTTGCATAATTGTTGATGATCTTTATAGATAAATTCATTTTCAATCTCCCTTTGGTTCCCCTATCTGTTGTGATGTATGAACACAAAACATTATCTGTGATTTACAAAATATAATCTGAGTGATTTAAAAAAAATGTAGAACAAAATAGTTTTTTGTGTGTTTTTTCTAACATGGTGACAGTTCTCATTAGTGGATTTTTTATGTTTTTGAGTCTTTTTTTGTGTGTGTTTTATTACATTCTTCACAAAGTTACCTCACAGTTTAAATATTGAAGCGTTTCTTCACATGTATACTCAATTCAAACAATAAATTTAGATTAAACACTTAAGACTGCTCTGTTTTTATAATCATTTGTACCAAATCTGTTTTTTTCTCTCTTTCAGTATATATTAATAAATATTCCTATAATAAACTGGTTTTTCTTGTGTTTTTTTTTTAATGATTTAATTTTAGATCTTGAAAATAAAGTTGTGTATTTTAAATTCCCCTTGAGCCAGTCCTTTTTTTTCGCCCAATAGACAAGCTGGAACCCAAGAGGTTAAGCCAAGAGGGAGGGAACTAGGACATGAATGTTGGCAATGAACTCCAAATAACCTGGTACCACTGAGGGGGAAGAGCAATAAGCTGCAGGCTTCAGATCAGCTCTCAGTGTTTTCACTGTGCTCAGGTTCTGAATCTTATTATTCATCGCAATATTTGCAGGTCTGGGTGCATAGCTGCATTTTGCCAGCAGATTTCTTCTTTTTTCACCAAAATTGAACAGAATGTCAGGATATTCCAGCGTATGGGTGTGCATTGTCCTCTTGTCCCCACTCCTTCTGGCTGAAGGAGCAATTGAGTGCTCAGAGAAAGAAGCACTGGTGATGCCGAAGCCGAGAAATATGAAGAAACCCACGGATTGTTTGATAGAGTGCAGCTCAATGACATACATTAAAAAAATCCAGCTTCAGGACCAAAACAATATACAAATTAAAGACTCCACAGAAGGTAAGAAACTCAACTTTAGCATTTCTTACACAAATTCTAATATACTCATATACAAACAATAGCAGAGTAGTTGGGGCTGCATAGTGCCGTTAATAGCACTGTTGCCTTGTAGCAAGAAAGTTGCAGGTTTGATTCCCATCTGTGTTCCTGCATGGAGTTTGCATGTTCTCCCCATGAATTTGGGTTTCCTTCAGGTACTCTGGCTTCCTCCCATTGAACAAAAACATGCATGTTAGGTTACATAGTGACTCTATTGTCTCTATAAGTGAGTGAGTGTGTGAATGGTTGTGTGTCTTATTTGTATGTTGGAAGAGCTGCCTCTCAAACCATGTCAACCTGAGATATTTTTGAATAATCTGCAAGAAGTTTTACTGCAGGAGAAAAGAGGAGTCTGAGACACTCATTTATAATTACCGTAGTTTACTGACCCAATAAAACACTTTACTGTGAACCCAAAAGTGTTTGTGATATTTAGTCAATTCCAACTGAAATTAGACAAAACAATTAAATGTAAAATTGTTATTGAATTTAAACATTTGGAGCTGTTGACAAGAAAATAAACGAATTGCAGTTTTTGACTGTAGTTTGACATGCAATGATTTTAATTTTGTTGCAAATCTAAAGCAGAACCTACTCTTCAATATTCTTTTTGAATTGTGTTTTTATGAATGTGTTTTTTTTATTACAGGAGAGCTTGGGGAATACTGCTGGTCCACCGCTCTGAAATGTAAAATTGGAGAGAGATTTCTGAATGCATATGTGGTTCTGCCTGTGGATTTATCCGTGTTGGGAAATGAACCACTGGAAGTCAAAGCCACAGGCCCGATCCCCACAACGCTGCACATACACAACAGCCCTACCACCATGGCAGAGAGCTGCGGCCTCCTGTATGAAGTCACACAGTTTTTCAGCTCACCGGACACGGAGACATCATTATTCTGTGTGCAAGTGGTGTCACCAGAAAACGAGTCAGGAGACAGAGTCCTCACGTGTCCTCCATATCTGGCCACTTTCTGGCAAAGAAATCCAAATCAATCCAACCAACAAGGAGGGGGATAAAATGTGTATAAGTACTGATATTTTTAGATATAATATGTTTGTTTAGTAGCATGAAAGTAAAAGTTATAAATGTCAGCAGTATGTAAGTGTAGATTCAGAAAATTAAAGCAGTAAAGGTTCAACAGAATTGTGATACCAGACAATTTTATTTTTATAAGTGTTATTGCTGTAGAAAGTGGAGGTTGTTTTGATAATATTTAGGAACCAGTGATGGTTTTGCAAATGGTTTTTAGAAAGCCGTCTCATTGTTGAGAAATGAGAAAATGTTGTGTCAGTGTCAGGTCTTTGACTTAGCCCTGACTGGTTCCAGATGCTGCAGAAACTAATTCTGCACTGACCAAATTGTAAATGTATAAGTGGATGTTTTGTAATGATGACATATCTTGCATGAAGTTTTCCCCCCTCAAAAAGTAACTGTTATCCAACCAAACACAAAATTTTAGAGTAGAAATCTTATTATGCAAAGAGTATAGATGCTTTTGTAACAGTATAATTTAAAGAATAACATTAAACACAAAATGTTAATAATAAAATACTAAAATAAAATGAATAAGTAGCAACAGGGAGTATTTACATTTAAATATTAAAGCATAGAACATAAGTAAAGTTAAGCAAAGACAGTAAAAATAGGTCTGTTTTTTTAATCACAGATACACCTCAACTGTCTAAAAAAATCGTGAAAATCTCATTGTATGATTTTAAATAATTAACTTATATTTTATTACATGAAATAAGTATTTGATACAATAACAAAGAGAAAACTAATATTTAGTATAGATACCTTTGTTTATATTTCCAGAGGAACTATACATACTGGTATATATGTCCTGTTGAGGGTTTTTCTTACAAAAGGCTGCAGGTAGAGTGAATTCTTGGGTAACCACAGAGACAGACAATTGTGCATCCACATACACAACTAAGGTTAATTTATGGTGACCTAATAACCTAAAATGCATGTTTTTGGTCTGTGGGAGGGAAATCCCATGCATCAGGAGAAAATACAAACTCTGCACTGCAAGGCAAACTAAGAAGTTTAAACCACTCAGCCCTGGGAATTTAACTTGCATAAAGTTTTTCCATAAAGGATGAGAAAAATATGATGCATATAATGATGGTTTTGAAATACTACAATGTGTGTCTTTTTTGTGGTTATTCATAGAAGATATTCAGTTAGAAGAGCTAGAAGGGTGTCATTCACATGCAGATGTTTTCATCCTTCATTACTCCTGTTACAATCTATTAAATAGACAATGTGTGTGCTTTCAGTTTTCAGCAAATTTGAGTGCTGCAGGTATTATTTATCTTCTGTTTTGACAGAATATTTTATGGACTTCAGCATTACCTGATGCATTAATGTTCATTTGATTCTTCAAGGACGGCAAAGAGCTGAATACAGGTGAAGACTCAAGTGAAGTGCCTTTTTGGACTATAGGAATATTATAACAGTTTTTGGTCGATTTACTTTCTGCATTGTGATGTTTTTTTTCTAGTTTATAATGACCATTTTAAAGTCAGAGTTCACAAATAACTGTGGTAAAATGCTTGATGTGATTTCAGCTGTTGTTTGAGAGTTATTTAACTACATTTATTCTATTATACAAACACAGTTTTACTTTTCATTGTCATAAGTTGGATCTAAGTGTTTGCCTGTTTTAGGACATTTTCAAGATGTTGCAACCAAATCTATCAATTACAAAACCCAACTGTCACTGTAATTAATAAACAAGATAAGTGTAAGCATTTTAATAAAAGAAAACGGTCTCTAATGAATCACTTCCAGAGGTACAAACTTTTATTTCAAAAGTAACAACAGAATTTTAAGTGTCCCTTACATGTGTTGGACGTGAGTATGGCTTAAACCAGTTGTTGCATAAACCTTTTATATTCCTACATTGACTTTATGTTCAATTTATTGTTTCTTTTCAAAAATAACTAAACAGCACCACCTGCTGGGAGTTAAATGAATTGAAACATATTTCAACTACGCAATCACATATCTGATGTTTTACTTAAGTGCTATTTCATTTTAATCCTAAAATTCCTCCTATATTCCTCTGACATTAGATTAAATAATAATTTTCAGATCAAATTGACACATCTTTCAATTTAGATGCAAGATAGCAACTTAGCCATGACATATAGATTTACTGTTATGATGATTTAAAAAAGGGCTTTGGGATTTGGGTGTAAAATTTTATTAATGTAAATTATTTTAATTAAGAAAATAGATATTAGAATGAGCTCCAATGTGTGCAAAAGGCCCTTTGTTAAACACCTTTGACACTAATTATATATCAAAATGTTTTTAATCGTCTATTACTTTAGAAAAACTAATCCTTACATTAAGCTAGATTATCACAATGCAGTTTATTTAATAAAGACATTAAAATGAATGCTAAAATCAGGTCAAACTTCTTACTGATCATCTGACTGATCATCTGAATATCAGTTAAATATTAAAGGAAATGTCTTAATCAAACTTCACATCATCAAATCTGAATATAAATGACAAGGAATATCACAAATATTTTACATTACACCATTTGGCAGAAGATGAATATCTTCCAAAAGCATGAGCCAGCTGTTGAGCTTTGTCCAAACAAATTTGTTAGAAATTAAGAGGATTTTCTTTGTTTTGCTTTTTTCTCTCCAGATCCCCCTATTTTCATGATGGTCTCTTTTCTGTCCTCTCACCACAACCTGCAGAGGCAGAAGGCTGCCAAGTCTGAACCTGGTTCTGCTGAAGCTTTCTTCCTTCTTCCACTGTCGCCCTTTGGACTGTGCTTGCTCAGAATGGGGGCTTGAATTAAAGTGAAGAGTAGATACAATCTGCTTGTTCCCTTGTGTAGAACTTTATTATTTAGAATTTTATAATCTACAACTTTTAGTTGAATTGAATTGACTGCATACATGGGACCTGGACCATATATGAATTGGGTTTTTCTTTTTGTAAATTGCTTTTGTTCTGAACTACATAAAGAAACAACATTTGATATTGATTTTACTTGTTTTTTTAAAAAGAATTATTATCCTTTTAATAGTATTGACAATGTCTGAACATGTAAATATAAATGTAAAATGTATTTAAAATGTAAAATTCCCAAAACATTTTGTTTATTGCCTTTTTGGCTTATAACATGCAAATGTAAATGATTTGGACTTCCTGCTGAAAAATCTATTGTTGAGGACTTTAAATTTATGTTTTGATTTTGTTAATTTTACCATAACATTGATGACTGTACCACGTTTGTCGCACAGGGGTAGTGTGCAAAGTTTAAACAAACTAAATGGAAGGAGAGAAAATAGTCAATAACATAGTTTGTACTGGTTTAAGTCAACAAACATTTGAATTTACAGGTAAAACAAAATGAGACATTCGCGTAGTGTTTATATTCTTGGACCAAGTTGAGTGTATAAAGCTGATTGGTCCCCGGCTGGCGGAGGACGGTAGAACAATCCAGTAGGCAGACTAAACAGACCGGACAGCACGCTCAGTTAGCGGGCATCTATCAAACTACGGTGGCCTGACAGTTAATTTAAATGATTAGATCAACTTCACCGGTAAACAATGTAACCAAATGTGAAGAGCACCTCGGCAAGAACCGCAGGAAACGCACGACAACCAACTTTGGTTGGAGGCGCAGCACACCATGGCATCTCAGCCGAGGTAGGCAGACCCCTCCGCGGTTAGCTGCTAGCAGCTAGCCTCACTCACAGCCCGATGGTTAAATTAAGTTCAGCAGCAGGACTCGGTCCTTGGCCGTGCTCGGGACACGTCTCAAACTACAGCCTTAGCTTGAAAGTTTATACATTTTTCATCGAAATGGTATGTGGACTTGTTAATGTTGTGTAGTAACTAGAAGACGAGAGAAAGAAGCGGAATCAGCTGGAAACACGGAAGGCTGGAGAGAGTTTTACCAGCTGGGTAACACGGAGAGCTGACGGAGGCTTTAAACGAGACATTTAAACTAAGTTAAGTTTTATTATTAGTTTAGTTAACAACTCCTCCGCCTACTGACATGGGATATTGTCTAACTAAACTAGTAGAATTTGACAAACATGTTTTTAGTTGGACAACGCCATTTTATTTATTATTCATTTAAATGCAACATAAAATGCAGATGGAAATTGAGGCATTTTTAAAAATACTTAAAAAAAATTTTTTTTAATGAAACATTTCTCCCAGTGTTCCTTGCATTGTTTCCCAAAATGATAACGAGCTTTAGGATAGACAGGTTTACATTTTTGCAGCCTTTAAGTGCAGGTTGATGATTTAAATATCTCTAATCGTGACCACTTCCACATGTTTATAGATAAATGTCTTATTTGTATTTGGTGACATATTTAAAAAAAAATCATAATCATTATTATTTTGGTTGATATTGAAATCAAAATAATTTAACATGAGTTAGGAATTACTATCCAGAGTCCACATTTTGAGGAAACTGATGACGACACCAATTAACATTAGCAGGTGGCAGAGTTGAGCTTTTTTTCCTGAGGAAAATTGTAGGAAAATTACTTTAAAATGCTTATGTTTACATTGGCTGAATTAAATATAGCAAATATTATTATCACGTTTACTCATTAGATTTATTGTGGGCAACCAAATAATTCAACTTTATCCTTTACTTTCTTTATCAGTCACAAGAAGAAAATACAGACGCGCTGCTATAAAAGCAGAGAAGAGAGATGTAATTGTGCATACCGGTATATACCATCCATCCCAAATATATATTTTGCATCAAGTCTTTTACAGTGAAAAGCACAGGATCATTTGGCAGATATGATGCTGATGTCTAGATAAAGAAAAACAACTCCCATCAGGTTACTTGTCAACAATAATGTAGCAGCAGTTATTCTCAAATCTATTTTTAAATTATATTAAATACTTTCCCTCTGATATTAAAAAAGTTTAAGTTAATTGATTTAATTTGAAATATCAAAAATTATAGTTTCTTAATTAGCTTGCAATTTGAATATAATTAAAAATCTTAACCAAAATAATTACTTTCTTCAAGATTCCTGTGAAATCTTAGATTTGTTTCATAAGGTTGTCACTGTTGTGCTGTCAGTGCTGTAAATGTAATTATGCTTGCATTTGCATAACATTTGATATAGAGCAAGTCCTTTTTTTGCCATCATAACAACCCTGACTTGTTGGAAACAAGTTCTGTTTGAAGGTCTTCTGTGGAATCTGACACCAAGCTGTCAGTGGCTATTGTCCTTAAGCACCTAAAACTGCGAGTTGGGTTCTCTGTGGATTGTTTGTCCAGCACATCTAGCTGATCAATGGAAAGGAGATCTGGAGATGTAGTGTGTTCCTTAAACACATTTTTAAAAACTTTTTCTATGCGTTGGCACACATCGTCCTGCTGTATGAGATCATTTGGATGATGAGGTCAAATTAAAGTTGTTTGGTTAATAATTCTTCACATTGAGCCAAAACCCAACACAGGACAGGGACCTGAGCCCAATTTTAAAAACAACAATCTATTTACCAAAATTTTAAAATCTTAAAAGCAAAGTAATCTGTGAGGCAGCTGAAGATTCCAAGCATAACTGCTATTTTTACTGCAAAATGGCTGGAAAAATAGGGGGAAAAACAAAGGTGTTGCAATAGCTAGGTCAAAGTCCAGTCCTTAAGTCGACTGAAATGCTGCAGCCAGACCTTAAGAGAGCTGTGCATAAACCAGTGCCTCATTACATTCCTCTACAGCAACGTGAGAGATTGACAACGTCTTTAGAGGACAATTAGTGAAGTTATCATTGCTCTTAAAGTTGATGAAACAAACGACATGTGTTGAGGTTTTGCACAAACAGCTTCTACATTTCTGCTTCATTTTTGGTTGATAGATAATGAGATTGCATAATATATCATGTATACCTGGAATTGATTTATGTTTTTTTGACATGGTGGGATAGGATGACATTTTTAGTAAGTCCTGACGTTTAAAGTTTTATAAATGAATTTTTGCCATGATTACAACTAATAAATAATTGATGAGAAGGTGATTCAAGTCTAATAATGACCAGAATTATTGGAGATTTGAATAATTAAACAGCCTTTGCTTCATTTTTGTCTCCGTCATCAGCCTGAAGTTAACTCCCAACTAATTTTTCATTGTATTTGAAAATGTAAATGTAAATTTCCATAACAAATCATCAGTAACTTAGGGTGTTTGTCGTGTAGGGCTGCACGATTCTGCATAAAATGAGAATCACGATTGTTTTTTGTTTTTGCTTAGAATTGAGATCATGATTCTCTCACGATTTTTTAAAATAAATATTTATTGCACCTATTACCTGCACATCAACTTCGTAACAGCTGACACTGAACATAAAAACAATAAATGTATCTTGTCTTCTCTTACATTGCCAACCTTTTGAATAATTTTAACAATAATAACAATTTTGAACTTTGTCATTTTAGAGAGAAAGAGGGAGCGCTTGTTTTCATGAAGATTATGTCCCGATCAATCGCGGTACAGTCGTTGTCATTTGGAAATGAGATTGCATACAAGTATGAATTGAGATCGCAATTTTTTAACGATTAATTGTGCAGCCCTATTGTTGTGTCCATTATGTTTATTGACTGTTTATGCTTTCACTGTGCTCTTTGGACTGATTGGGTTTTTTTCAGCTGTGAAAGCACTTTTAAATGCTTAAATACCAGAAAAATCAGTTAACTTAGTAGAGTGGACAGAGACAGCCTTCAGGCTGGATTGACAAAGTGCTTCAAATTCTTCAAAGATGCAACCTTTTTGATTTTATTGTTTTATACATTTATTAAGCATAGCCATGGTGTGTCACTTCAGCACTTAGAATAAACACAATCTTGGACTGCATACCTACTTTGAAGGTTTATTATAAAGAATCTTGGACCCAGACATCTGGGCAGTTCCCACATTGGGTCATCTGATAAAACAATTGACACCTTTTGAGGATTGACCCATTAAATCTAACCAACAGCATAACTTTCTTTAACAGAACCTTTGATGTTTATCTTCTCATGTTTAAAGGAATAGTGTGTGTGTGTGGTATATTTTTTAAGAAACACCTGTTAAGTTGTTTCCCTTTGGGGATTGATGGTGGTGTGACTGGGCAGTGCCAGTTTCTGCTATCCGAGGAGTTCAACCAGCCTGTCTGCTACATTAATGAGGTAGTGCTCATGTGTTTGGCTTGGTCCCAAATCTTTTCTGCTCCACTTGTTGCTATGGCAGCATCCCTCTGGGACTGTTGTCAGTGAGGATGATCAGCGCTGTATTTTGGGTAGAATTATATCGCTTTGACGTTTTAAGTCAGACTCTTTCTAAACTGAATTGTTGAGGTTTCTTTATATGATTTTTATAAGTAAATACATTTTTATCCCATTAAATGTTCTTATATAAATAGGTCATATGTTTTCTTTGGGGACTTAACAAAAAAGATGTGAATGTCGTATTCTCATAGCGGCTGTGAGCCAATTTACACTTGTTTGCAGATTTGATCTTGTTCGCTGCTTTACTCCCTGGGGTTCAGGAGTCTGATAGGAAAACATAAATGTGATTCCTTCCAATTTTTTGGTAGTTTCATGATACTTGTGAAAATAATTCTTGGTAATAAATCACATTTTTGGACTTTTACATAAAAACACAAATACAGGCTGTGTTGCTGTCTAACTAATTATGGAGGAAATAATTTTTATATTTCATATTTCATATATTTTTTATATTTCATAGTAGGATTTCTAACATGATATACTTTTAAAAGTGACTTCCATTGATCACATGCTCATATTTTGTTAATGTTCTAGTGCATACAATGAAGACAGGAACCTTCTTCGCCTTCGAGCTTGGGAACAGAGGATCCAAGAAACCAGCCAAACCAAAGAACTTAACCAAGAAAAGGTGCCACTCTTTGGGGAACCATATAAGGTAACATGATGGAGGAGAAATTCTCCATGATGGTGGTTAGCTAGCCTCCTGGTATGTTACTTCAGACATTTTGGTTCATTTACATGTAAACAGAAGTGAAACATGGGGCACTTATTTCTTGTTTCTATGAATAGCAGTGTGCTCATTTTGGCTCACTCAGAAAAGGTTTTAAGGTTCAATACCATAACAGGGTTTGCATAAACACGGTGATGACTACGCTGTTCCAAAAAAGCATTGCCTTCAATGCTTTAAAGGGACCTGAGGCAGGATTTGTAAAAAAAAAAAAAAAAAAAAAGAATCAACATGCAGGTTCAGTTTTTTTAAGTTAATAGGTGATGAAGCGTTTTAAACTAAAAAGAATGAGACCACCCATGTATCATTCCATTGTCTTGAACAGGCTGTGAGCTCTAAAATGCGCTTCAGTTCGGGCCCGAATTTCCTACGCTGTCCTACGAATGTGACGTTAGCTGACACTGCTCGTGCGTTCTCGAAAGCTTCAAAAATAGAAAGTAAGGATGTACATAACTGCCGTTAATGATGTCACCAAGTATAATATTTAATGCCCGGTTAACTGAAATTTACGGTTGGTGGCATGACTTTACGGTTAACTGGTTATTGACCATTAAACGCTTCAATAACCGGTTTAAAAAGTCTTGGGAAACGTGCATCCCTAATAGAAAGAAATGTATATGCTGTAGGTGGCAGTATTGCTCCGTTGTGTTGTGTGCCAATGACCGACATACTTTGTCTGGACATGTTGTTTCTCTCATAATACTGACAGTATTTGGGCAGCGGTCATGGAGCTGACAACCGTTTTGATTAATTACAGGGTTTCACAGAGCTAGAGGTGCTGTGTAGATGAGCGCACAGTGGTGTGTGGATGTGACTGTGTATCGGGACTTAGCTGAACCCCTCCCAGACTGTTTCCTCCTCTCAGTCCGCTCAAAGTGCGTCAAAGGTGGCTGTCATGTGCACGCTGCTCCCGCTGGTCTGGTGTTACTGAACACAGCCTTTTGGCGAGAAAAACCGGTGAGAAAATTCGACTGACTACAGCTTTCCCTCGGCGTTCGGTTCGGTGGCAGCCGTTGTCTGAGTGCACACGGTATGTAAACTGCTTTGGGTAGTGGAAACGTTGGACTCTGATGTCAGCAGCTTGGAGGTATTGATAGCTTTGTGTTTTTAGGACATCGACGCTGGTGGACGCCCTGCTGTCTCGTTCAGCGTGAGTTGTGTGTGTGTGACCGGGGGAACACAATGGAACTCGGACCGGCGGAGAAGCGAGACTTCTCGGCTGGCCGCGTAGCCAGTGGTAGATCAATCAACGTCACAGTGTCCTGAGCCTCGGCGCTCCGACTGCTTAGGCTGGCGCTCCAACTGAGAGCCATAGCCCGGTGTTTGTGTGTGACCCGATGCATTGTTTTACCATATTTCCTTTTGTATTAATAAAATGTATTTTTATTTATAGAATCATGTCTCCTCTTGCCTTTGGTTGAACCCAAATTATATGAACTAGATCTGCACATTAGTGAGGAGTTTGTGCGCGATCCCATGCAAGGCAGCAGTTACTCGCAGGCGCGTCGCTCGTGAGATTCGTTTCATAAAGTTGTCCCAGGATCCTTTAATTTGAACTTAAACTATTGTGAAAAGATTTGAGATCACTTAGAAACATTCTCATTTTTCATGGAAACGCACAGCAATATAATACTTTTTAATGGAAATGAATGGATTCTTCAAACTTTGCTTTCATCAAATAAGTTAAAACAACAGCCTGGCAGACTTTAGCCATACAGTGGAGGAAATAATTATTTGACCCCTTGCTGATTTTGTAAGTTTGTCCAATGACAAAGAAATGAAAAGTCTCAGAACAGTATCATTTTAATGGTAGGTTTATTTTAACAGTGGCAGATAGCACATCAAAAGGAAAATCGAAAAAATAACTTTAAATAAAAGATAGAAACTCATTTGCATTTCATTGAGTGAAATAAGTATTTGAACCCCTACCAACCATGAACAGTTCTGGCTCCCACAGAGTGGTTAGACACTTCTACTCAATTAGTCACCCTCATTAAAGACACCTGTCTTAACTAGTCACCTGTATAAAGGACACCTGTCCACAGAATCAATCAATCAAGCAGACTCCAAACTCTCCAACATGGGAAAGACCAAAGAGCTGTCCAAGGATGTCAGAGACAAAATTGTAGACCTGCACAAGGCTGGAATGGGCTACAAAACCATTAGCAAGAAGCTGGGAGAGAAGGTGACAACTGTTGCTGCAATTGTTCGAAAATGGAAGGAGCACAAAATGACCATCAATCGACCTCGGTCTGGGGCTCCACGCAAGATCTCACCTCGTGGGGTGTCAGTGATTCTGAGAAAGGTGAGAAATCATCCTAGAACTACACGGGAGGAGTTAGTTAATGACCTCAAATTAGCTGGGACCACAGTCACCAAGAAAACCATTGGAAACACATTACACCGCAATGGATTAAAATCCTGCAGAGCTCCAAGGTCCCCCTGCTTAAGAAGGCACATGTGCAGGCCCGTCTGAAGTTTGCCAATGAACACCTGAATGATTCAGAGAGTGACTGGGAGAAGGTGCTGTGGTCTGATGAGACCAAAACTGAGCTCTTTGGCATTAACTCAACTCGCTGTGTTTGGAGGAAGAAAAATGCTGCCTATGACCCCCAAAACACCGTCCCCACCGTCAAGAATGGAGGTGGAAACATTTTGCTTTGGGGGTGTTTTTCTGCTAAGGGCACAGGACAACTTCACCGCATTAACGGGAAAATGGACGGAGCCATGTATCGTCAAATCCTGAGCGACAACCTCCTTCCCTCTGCCAGGAAACTGAAAATGGGTCGTGGATGGGTGTTCCAGCACGACAATGACCCAAAACATACAGCAAAGGCAACAAAGGCGTGGCTCAAGAAGAAGCACATTAAGGTCATGGAGTGGCCTAGTCAGTCTCCGGACCTTAATCCTATAGAAAACCTATGGAGGGAGCTGAAGGTCAGAGTTCCACAGAGACAGCCTCGAAACCTTAAGGATTTGGAGATGATCTGCAAAGAGGAGTGGACCAAAATTCCTCCTAACATGTGCGCAAACTTGGTCATCAATTACAAGAAACGTTTGACCTCTGTGCTTGCAAACAAGGGTTTTTCCACTAAGTATTAAGTATTTTTTGTTAGAGGGTTCAAATACTTATTTCACTCAATGAAATGCAAATGAGTTTCTATCTTTTATTTAAAGTTATTTTGTCGATTTTCCTTTTGATGTGCTATCTGCCACTGTTAAAATAAACCTACCATTAAAATGATACTGTTCTGAGACTTTTCATTTCTTTGTCATTGGACAAACTTACAAAATCAGCAAGGGGTCAAATAGTTATTTCCTCCACTGTATAATTATGATTAGCAGTCATACCAGGAAATTATTGCAGATGACTGACAGTTGCTAATAATGGGACTCTATGCAAAAATTTAGAATATAAATAAATTATCTGGTTAATCATAATTGTTTCTGAATTGCATGAAAATAGGATTTGCTTTAAAAAAAAAAGTGAACATGTTTTTGAAGATCTGTTTTGTTTTAGCTCACCTGATTGTAATTTTATAGAGATTCTTCCCAAATGTTAACTAAAGCCCCCCCCCGACTGATTTCAGTCATGAGTAGTGGTGGCTTTCTCCTCCTCAGCCAGCTAATAGCCTTAATGACCTCTGTAACTAAAATAACTCGGCCTCTGTGCACCCTGAGAGGGGATACCCAGGGCCTTAAGGTCAGTGAAACACTAGAAGCATCTCTTCAGGATTATTTCTGTGAGAACACAATTATAATAATTAAACTTTCCAAGTTTATTAATGCACTGCTCGTTCTTGCCAGTTTGGTTTGGATAAAAACAGCTGGTAGGGCCAGTCCGTGTAAATTTGACAAACAAAATAAAAATTAAATGTAACATTTTAGCTGGACAAAAGCCAATTTTGACAATCCCTTTGATCCGTTAGGGTCTCTCCTAAAATGCACTGTTGCTATCAATTATTCAGGATGGTTTGTTTTTTAGAGGACTTCAGTGTCATTGTGTTTAAAGTGGACTCTGTAAAATCTTCTTTTTTTGCAGACAAACAAAGGGGATGAGCTTTCCAACAGAATCCAAAGGATGCTGGGCAGTTACGAAGATGTGAATAATCCCTGTCCCATTCCCATTGAGGCTTTACCCATTCCTACTTGCATATCCTTCTCACAGTCAGCTCAGAGTCAGCTACACCCTGATAAATCAACAACTCCATTCCACAATCAGGACCTTTACACATCTACCCAAACCCATAAAGGGACATCTGATACCAGTTTCCCCTTTCATCCGGTGAGGGCATCCACAGCTGCGTCTTCTCCAAACCACTATGAATTTCCATCCACTTTTTCAAAGACTTCCTTGAACCACAGTCAGTTAAGTCACTCAGGAAAGCAACAAAAGGAGAGTGAAGTTTTGTCAGATCTCAGGGGATGCGTCAGTCTTCATCAGGACATGTCTCCTCAGTCTCCAGACGCTAAGCCGCTACCCCTCCCACATTCTGCTGAACATAATATTGACATGGATCCTAGGCACACTTCAAATAGGCATCAGCTTCAAGGGTCTACAGATTATTCCACAGAGTGTGCCAGCACCATGGATGTCTCCACACTGAACATTAAGCATTCACCTAAAGATGCATCTCTGCCTCAACCCAAGACTACCACACTACCCTCCCAGACATTTCCTTCACTGCTTTCATCCAAGCAGCCTGGGGTAGTCATGACCCAAAAACCAACAGCATATGTGCGACCCATGGATGGTCAGGACCAGATGGTTAATGAGTCACCTGAGCTAAAGCCATCTCCAGAACATTATGTACCACTACCAGACCTAATCAGCAAATCTGACCTTGCCAAAACAAAGATAATGCCTCAGTTTATGGAGGTAAGTTTATTTTCTTGGGTCTCGGAAGAGAAATGAGTATTGTGAGAGCTAATGAAATAATAATTATAACAGAAAACCAACCATAGGATTTGTCTTTTTAAAAAGTTTTTAAGGGATCATTGATTCAAGACCTCCACCACTTAAACCAGAGTTTCAGTTCAAATTTATCATTTTATTTTCTTCACAGTGCAGGCGACTGCATGCCTCCATTTTAAACCTACAGTTTTGTGTTTTGTTCAGTACTTTTTTTTTCTCTGATACATATTCCGGTTTCATACTCCTAACATTTTAAAAGGCTTTTAAAATTTTCTTTTGGTATGTACTCTAAGACTTATTTAAGTACACACTACTATGTATTTGGCAAGCAGTCTGCAGACTGTTTTGTTTGTGTGTGTGTGTGTGACCTGAGCTGCCTCTGATAAATTCATCCCTGGGATCAGCTGAACAATAAATAAGCTTTGTCACCAACTTGCATAACTGCTCTGGTGCCCCATTCAGTCTGACCTTATCTCCAACACTGACCATTCAGGAGAAAAAAAAAGTGAAAGAGAAGCCTGAAAACAAACAGAAATGTAGCTGTTGACTCATTTCACTCGGTCTTTATCAAATATTGGGATTGGCTTATGTTTGAGCCATATATTCAATAATCTGTCGCTCGTGTAGTTTGACTTGACTTAGTGGTGGTAAATTTTGTTATAGATTTAAATGTATATGCTCATAAGAAAATAAATTGGTACACAAGAAGTAAGTTTTATCAAGTTATGTCCTCTTTTTTTTTCTTTTTTTTTTCTCAAAGCCCGTTTCAAAAATATAAAAAATCTGTGCCAGAACTGTATCTGTTTGCATTAAATAATTTATTTGCACTTTTTAGTTAAATAAAGAACACTTTTTGTTCATCATTTGTCTCATCGTATAATGATATACATACCGGTATATATAATGTAGTAGTTGCATTCACTTTACTTTCAGAGGCTAATATTTGTTACTTTGGGTTCTTTAAAGACGGTGACGGAGGAACCTCAACGTGTGGAAGACATTTTAAGGGTAAGTTCAGCTGCTTTTCTTATTTACAGTTCAATCAGGAGATGACAAATTTTTTTCTAAATTACATTTATGTTTTTAAATGTTTAGCCAAACAATGAACAGATACTGCTGCAATATTTTAAAATAATAACACTAGGGTGTGAGGAGATTTTCCAGATCATTTCCTATTTTCAAACCATGCAAGATAAATTAACTGGTAGTAAAGACACAGCACATACTTGTACTCATGAGACTGATTGAGTTGCATCTGTTGGAGACTAGTTGGAGACTATCGTAAGAAAATACAGATCTTTTTGTTTCAGTTTGAGTTGGTATGTATGATTCTTTTGTGAGGTGTTTGTGTATGGCAGTGTCGTGTGGGGCATATGACATAAATGTAAGCAAACTAACTATTGTGCAAATTATAATGTTGAAATGTATTCCCTAAGGGCATGAAGTCTGAATTTGTTCAAAATGTGCCCACATTTTGTTTGTTATTTGGCCACTAACCATTCCCAAAGTTGTCTCACATTTTTTGCACATTCTGACTCACCGAAGCCAAGTTTAAAAGGATTCCAGACACCTACAGTTACTATTTTAAGATAAAATTGTCACGCGTTCAGAATTTCAACAAGGTGAGTGTGAAGCCCTGCATCTTGTGCAAGAAAATTGAGAATTTCGCAAAGTTTTGGAGACATTTTGGAAATTGTTGCGAAGGCTGTTTGCAATTTTTGGCCAACTCTAGTAGCCAAGTGAGATATTAGCTTGAAGCTTCAGTGATATTATGAAACATTTACCTTTTTACATATTTTATTCAGGGTTTTAATTTATCTGTATTTGGTGCTCCTGACTTTATTTAGTGTCTCATTTCTGTATATTTGCTGCATGCCAGTGAAAAGTACTGTACTAAGACTTCATTAATTCATCTTCAAAACAAGTCGGGTGGTTCCAGGTCTGACAAATACCCGGTGAAGATGTGAAGTCCTGCAGCTGGAGAAAGATTTGCTTGATTAACTGTCCCACTGAGATGCTACAATGTTCATGTTGGGACATCAGAAACGATCTGGACTCTGCAAAGTCTGACCATGTTCACATTTTTATTCATTTTCTCACAACAGACTAAGTGTACTAGAATGTAGTTGCTCAATGAATCTGTTATCTTAAGCAACTTTTCCAAGACTTTACTTTATTTGAAATGTTTCGTACGCTTCTGGATTTATCAGTTTTGTTTGCATGTTCCCTTCCTGTGCAAACTCTGAGTTTCCAAATGCATATCTTTCACAACTCAAATACTAATTTCATACACTACATAAAGTTATCTAGTAAGAATATAAATTGAATTGATTCAGAAAACTCGAGCTGTTGCTCTGCTTGTTCGTATTAATCGAGTGTTTGAATTGATAAGCCACAATCTGCATTTTTAGTGTTTATCAACAGAGGTGTATGAAATTGTTTAGCCCTAAACTGCTAAGATTACACAGCTTTTAATATTTTGTTTAACGGGAACAAAATGTAAGATTTAATTTAGGCAAAATACTTTTAGATGTGAGAAGTTTTTATTATTTTACATGAACAGTAGAGTTGTTTTTATTCATTCACTCATTATTTGGGGCTGTGGACATGTTAAAAGCAATATTTTAGTTTTTTTTCATTTAGAAAAGTTTATAATCTCATCAAATTAGTCGAGACCTATGTTGGTTAACCAATTCATGCCTGTTTGTATCAGAACCCAGTACATTTTTAAGAGGACTGATTCACTGGAGTTTATTTTACAGAAACCACTTGCATTAAGTTGCGTTTAATTGAATGAACCTGTTTTGAGCATATTCTCATTAATATACAATGTTTGCCTCACAGGAAATGACTCGCTCTTGGCCCCCTCTTCTGACAGCAGTACACACACCTAGTGCTGATGAACCCTCCAAGGCTCCATTCCTAGCCAAGGTGAGAGTTCAAAGGTTGAACATTATCTAGATTTCATTTAGATTACCCTAAAACCTTTTGTAAGCAGGTAGTCTTGTTTTCCCCTTTTAAAAATCTCTCACTGAGTTTAGCAGTTTTTCCAGTTTGTTTGTTTGTGAGAGGACTTACTTCCAGCATTTTTAGAGAAAAAACTTTCTTTACATTTAGGATCAAACCAAAAGCTTACCTTACAAGATAATTCACACAGCACTTTCATTATTTCTTTTAAAACCTTTTAGTGAATGCAATCAGTGTAACATAGAGGTAGTTTTATTGCAACCAAATGTTTAATATTATGCTTATAATAAACATTTTAAAACACTTGCAGAGGGGAAAAAGATGGCTAATATTTTCTTGGATCTTAATGGCGTACAGACCTACCATGTTATTAAATCTGCTTGTCTCCATTTCTGTTTTTACAGGAGGCAGAACAAGTCTTCTCTTGTCCAGAACAAAGTGAGTAATAGAATAACGTAATGTAGGTTGTTATATTAAATTACTATCCATTATAGCTGCTGTTTTGCAGACAGTTCAATCCAATAATTTCAGTAAACAAATTAATAAAAGGTTTTATTTTTAATATTTTCCATAACAGAACATTAAAAATCATTAGCAGGCCTCACATTAATTTAACCTCAAATAAGATGTAGGTTGTTAGGTTTAAATGTCAGGGTTTTTTTGTTTTGTTTTTTGTTTTTACCGAAATCCAAACTAAAATTTATATATTTTTTAAAGTAAAAATGTCACTATGCATCATGATCTAATAGCATTTAGAGCTGCCTTTAGGACCAGTAGCTATAAGTAACTGTTTTCTGTGTCACCTGGTCAGTGATCAGTTGCTTTTTTTTAGTTAAGTCTCAGCAGCAACTTGTGTGTGTCACATCTAATGGTTTTAAGTATTACAATGCTACGATTTGTTTCTTTTTTGTTGGACTAATTTTTTTTTTCTCCATTGTTTATTTCCAGAAAGCCAGAACCTTTCTCCCACAGAACCATCTCATTTTAGCCAGCAGAGCTCCTCAGTGTGAGTGTCATCATTTCATAATGTAACGCACATCAATCAGAGACATGTGGTTAGTTTTGTGAGGAAAAACATCAAGTCAGAGAATATCAAGCATTTGAAGCAAATTATAATGTAAATAAATCAGATTGCACAAGCAAGTGAACAAAAATAATTTAATTATCAGTTCATCAGCAAATAAATTAAACGGAGCAAGTAGTTTGTAAAATGTCAAAAGTAAACTCATATTTTTTTGAACATTTCAATTCTCAGAATAAGAGTACAGATTTAAAAACAAAACGTTATTCTCCTTACTGCTAAAACAGTAGTAACAAGTAGTGACTTGGTCCATCCCAAAAAAGCTAAATGCTTAATGTTCTAAACTAAAACATAACAACCAAGATAAAACAATTCTTTACTATTTTTTTTTTTGCAAGTTTATTAGATCAGATTTTTATCCAGGTTTATTACGATAATAAAAATGCATATTTTTAAAAACAGTGGTATGAAGTTATGCTTTTTTATTGACTATTTGTGTGTGACATAGTTCATTTGAAGCAGCACATTCCAGTGGTGCAGAGATGATGAGCTCCAGCGACTCAGAGACCAGCCGCATGTCGGAGTCAGACAGCGAAAGCTCCACCGAGGAGCCGCCTCGACCCTCGGAGGGCAGCTTAGTTAAAACTGAGGTACCATTCAGAACAAATCATTTTAATGCTTATCATTCTCTAAGTCAGTGTTTTTATTTATTCTTTCTTTTTTTTAAGCCTGATGCTCCATCAGTGAGTCACGGTGACTGGCAGCTGGGGAACTGGATCAAGTCCAGTCAACAAAACTCCAGCACCGACAGTCAAGGCAGCGCTCTTGTTTCTGAGAGTCCTGCTCAGAAGCAGCCGCTGATCACTCAAAGCTCCAAACAGACCAGTGTAGACACCTGTAAGGAGTCCAAGTTTTCAAAGTTTCAGCTTTCTTCTCAACAAAAAACGTTTACAGATGACCTAACCAAGGCTGGTGCTCCCCAGGGGAGCAGCGAAAGTACCCAGAAGTGCCAGCTGAGTTGCAAAAAATCCATTTTTACTAAGGGGAACAGTGGTGACTCTGGGAAACTGTTAAAGCAAGTAAAAACAGGGTGCTTGGATCACACCGAAGCAGCAATCCGTGTGAAGTGTGAGGACTTTGCAAACACACAAGCAAGAGAGGAAAGATTCACAGACAGACCCAAAGTAAAGACGAAAAGAGGACGTTGTAAAAAGGACAGCACTGACACGAAAAGAGACATTAAAAGGACTAACCACAATAAACCTGATAAGGTCAAATCAGAAGCCATGCTTGTGCTGTACGGTCATTGTCCATCATGTGGTGTGAGTTATCCAAATCCCTGCTCCTGCCCCACCCAAAGTCCCGCTCAGCCTGATCCACCACCTCCCACCCCACCCATCCAAATCAGCTGCAGCAAAACCAAGACTGAGACCGTGTGTCGGAGCAGCACCAAGGTTTCTCACAAGTCAACCCTCAAACCCTCTGAGAAGTCTGGGAATGCAGCCAAAGGTTCCGTGGATAACTTTCAGCCTCCTAGATCCTTGCTGGTTAAGATAGATTTGAGTCTACTCATGAGGGTACCCCAGACAGCCAGCATCCACAAAGGGATTCCCAGCAATAAAAAGAGACCAGCTCTGATCATGGAGCAAGATGAAGGGAAGAGTGATGCTGTTAAAAAACAAAAACACACCAAAACCAACAAAAAGCTTCAAAATGTGAGTCAAATGCTTCTGATGCTGGCACAGATCAAAAGAGATAAGTTATTTTAATATTTGATCATCCTCCCCTAGGTTAAGGAAGAAAATAAAACCATTCCCAAGAAGAAACAGAAGCTGGAAAACGATAATACCTCATCAGCTTGTGGTTCTGTGGAAGTAGAGTACGTCTGTTAAAGCATCTCAGATCAAAATGTGTTGCTGTTCAGTTTTTTTGAGTGGACTTGATTGTTTTACACTACATCTCTGATCTGACTTCTTACAGAACCACCACCAATTCAGCAGAGCCCCAGCTGCAAAAGAAGGCGAAGAAAAATTTACAGAGTCCTGCGACTTCCAAAAATACTTCTAAAAACACAAAGGTCCAGAACCAGTCCTCTGAGAGGGCTCGGGGGTCTAATAAGGAGGCTGTAAAGGGCAAAGATTCCCTCAAGCACAAGAAGAAAGGCAGAAAACCGCAAACAAGCCAAGAAAAGGTCTGTTCACAAATATACTCGCTCACAAATGTGAAACTTAGCAGCAGGATTTTAACCTTCAAAAATTCTTAAATCCCAGAAAAAGCCTCCAACAAACGGCCTTCCTGTTCCGTCAGTTTCCAAACCCCACAGAGAAGCTTCGACCAGCAGGCCTGTAATAAAATTTGATGAGAGGTAAAATTTTATTCTCAGAAGAGTTGTTTTGAATAATTGTTGCCATAAAAGCTACTCATTTTAAATTATTTTCCATATTTTCATGCACATCCTGGCTGTGTCCATTTTCATTCACATAACAGGCAGTCGTGCCATATTTCCTTTTTAAAGAGCAAATTGAACTTTTTTTCTTTTTTTTTTATTCAGATAAAACTCTGTCCAAAAATACTATTTGAAATGTTTATTGAGGGTATTTTGTTTTACAATACATTTTTTAAACCATTTTTCTAGTCAAAAGTGCCCCTTTTTGCAAAGCTTCTAAAAATGCTTTTTTTCATATTTGGAGCTGTGACGTCAGCTAAGGGAGCTCCTAGCTAGGTGGCGCTGCTTACAGTGTTGTCAGATGTAGATAAATAAAGTATTTGTAGGATAATTTAACACTCTGTACGATCAATAATCCCATAAATATGATCATTTGAGCCCTTTGTTGTGTGGAGTTTGTGTAACAGATGCTTGTTTTAATCATTGTGTAGATTTTTTAAAGCTAAACTACTTTAACATCTCAGACTGGCACCGCTCTAGTCTGCCAGCTGCCTGCTCGCTGTCGGCAATGAGTTGTTGGTTTTAGGTTAGAGCGCTCTTTAATCGAGTCGGTGTGAATTCATTTTAATCAAAAATGCTAAATTATTATGTTTGTGAATGCCAATCGCCAGTCTGTCAGGACACTGAGTCAACAACAAGACGGCTTCCTTATGGTATTCCATGGTGGTGACTTCTGTTTAGCGACGAAAAACCCCGGCGGTCCTGGTCTAGTCCAGGACTGGATGTGATGGAGTCCCACATACCGACGAAAAACATTCAGTGTGACTCTAAACAGGCGCCGTTACTTCGATCCATTCAAATTAACACCGGAACCGCTGTTGGCACGCAGCAGCTAACAGGAGCTAACGGGAAGATTTTACTCTCGTTTCCATGATGGCAGGGTTCTGTACAGTTTGTGGCGGGTCGTCGTAGTCCGGTACCGATCCGCGATTTCATAAGAGCGTTTCCTTCAGCTGTCGGACCCTCACCTGGCTGGCGGGGTACAGTAAATCCATGCCGCGAGGCTCTCCAGAGGGGCTTCCCGGCGGGGGTCTCCAGCCTGGCCTGACACTGTTCCGGTCAGCTCGAACCGTTCAGCTGCATCCTGTGAAACTTCTTATAAACTCTTTAATTTCTTAACAATCCATCTAGCTCGTCCTGAACGCAGCTCAATGTTTGGAGCTCTGATGATCAAACCTGGTGCTAAACGCTGGCATTTTATCCAGACCCAAGTGAGGAGGTGAACCCCTCGCGGTCTACAGCTGGACTGGCAGGGTACAGCCTTACAGGACTGATTGTTTTTATCTTTTTTTTTTATCTTAATAAAATAACTTCTCACTATGGTAATAAAGTAATAAAATAGCGGCACTCTGGGGGTTTGTTTTGCTCGTCACAAGCAGTGATCAGTGGATCAGTTTACTATATAGAGAACTAACGGGCTCCCTGCACTATCGTCACTTCCGGTTTGGTGAAAAAATAGACAATTCTCACAAAAATGAATCCAAAAGTCTAAATAAGCTGAATTTGTGTAAATTTTTATTCAGAAAAAGTTTCTATTATATTTCTCTAAACATTTGTTTAAGGGAGTGTTTAAGCTGCAACTTGCTCTTTAAATTTGTTGGTTTGATTAGTGCATAAAAATGATTAAACCTTTGACTACATTACTGAATATCAGTTCTGCATGTTATCCAGCATCCTACAAGGCCACAGTTTTGATTTAAAAGAAAAAAAAAAACATTTTGTGTGATTTATAATTCTTTCTCTTTGAACCACAGAAAGTATCCAGTGAAGCATTACATAAAAGAGGCTAAAAGGCTAAAACACAAGGCAGATGCAGAGGTAGGTTTATCCCTCAGTCATTTGATCAAATATACCAATGAACACATCACAAGTTTTTTTTTTTTTGTCTCTACAGTTGGATAAAGTCAGTAAAGCCTTCAGCTACCTGGATGCAGCCATGTTCTTTGTTGAGAGTGGGATTGCCATGGACAAAGATCCACAGATTTCAACGTCTTCCTACACCATGTTTGCAGAGACCGTGGAACTCCTGAAGTAAGAACCTACTGTTAAAAGAACTTGTTTGTAATTTAGGTCTAGGTTCTATTCTAGATTTTCACACTTGAGACATGGAACTGTTCGAGTCATGAGAAATGTCTTTTTTATTTTGAGTTTGATTTGAGTTAGTTTTCTTACTGTATTTTTCACAGGTTTGTACTGAAGCTTAAAAACCCAACAGATTCAGCTGCTCCACCCTCAGAAAAGGACTTTATAGCGCTGTGGTAAGTTGATGATGTATGTAGTTAGTTAGTAAGCCTGACTTTCTGTGGAATTTTATGTTTTGTCTTTACATATCTGGCTTTTATTTAGGTTGCGCATCAATGTGGAGCTCCAACGCTGCTTTTTTAAAAATGTGTTCTTGGATCATCTTTAGCTTTAATTACAGCATGCATTTGCATTGTCTTTGAGAAGTATATACAATCAAATTAATAACGCATCAAGTGTAATATGATGAAATTAAAGATTCCATCTTGTTTTTTGTCTTTTAGTTTAAAAAGTCAGTCTCTTCTGCAAATGGCCATGTTTCACCACAAATACAAAACTGCACTAAAATTTTCAAAAACCCTCACCGATCACTTTAATGTAAGTAATCAAAGTTTTACCATCATTTAACCAGCTTTAAATAATAGTCAACTTTCACAAAATATTAATTTCTGTTTATTTTCAGAACTCTGCTCAGGCGTCGCACAATCCATTCTCCTCGACAAAGTAAGTCATCTGCTTTCCTAATCATATCTGCTGATTGGAACTTCACAGAACTTTATTTTATATTTCTTCTTTAGGATTGCAGACAACTCACCCACCAACATGTCCCCTCCAGCCTGCACATCCGCCAGTACCAGCAGCTCGAGTGTGGGCCATTTTGGCAACACTGTTTCAATTCCTCAAGCGATTGAACAAACGGTCTTTTCTTATGTCAACATCACCACATTATTCTTAAGCGCCCATGACATTTGGGAGCAGGCAGAGGAGCTGGCTCGCAGAGGCAGTGGTAAGAATGGAAACGGCAAGAATTTTTTTTATTTTTAGCAAACATTTAAGCTAAATAAGTAAAATGCTAGACTGGACATAGAAATAATTTCTTGATGTTTTGAAAGTTAAAGCCCTGTTTGGTTTTAACTGTAGTAAAAAGAAGCAAGTTGTGTGATTGAGTTAATTTATATGGATTACATCAAATCACAATTTAGACCAGTGGTTTCTAAACTTTTCAGCTCTGAACTCACAAAATAACAATAGCAAAGAAGATCCCAAGTATCTTTGGTGGTTCTTCGTGAATATGGCTAAAACGTTATGTTCTGTACTATAATTAGGGGTGTCACATTATCACATTAATTGTGATTAAATAATTGCAGCCATATTTAGCGCATTATGCTTTTAATTGCGTTAGTCTAATCTCTTTACTGTTTACCACAACGTAACACGATGTCCATGCCGGCCTCACTGAGCATCCACAACCTTTTGAGCACTTTATATACTGGCTGTTGTTTTTAGGAGTAGGATTGATACCATGGCTCTGTTTAATCAGTTCAAGCCTCCTGTTCTCCCCCTCCAACCTCCCACCCCTGTACTCAAGCCAGTTGTGTCCCTCCCACCTTTAAAATCAAATTTCATTCTTGGAAGATGAGGGGTTAACAGAGCTGTTGCAAACTGCATTCAATGACCAAAGTAAAGGTTGCAGGCAGCACTGGGACTGCATTTATTCAGTCTGTTAGATGCAATAAATGACTATTTGGTCTGCCACAATAATTTAATGAATTTAAATGAAAATACCTCAAGATGAGAGCTTTCCTCAGCAATTTTTTTAGGTGCGAAAAAAATACAATTGGATAATTACAGTTCATAATTACTTCATTGCACAATTTTTTTTTTTAATGGCATGACAGCACTAACTATAATAAAATGTGTAAAAGACTTAAAAACAAGACATTATCTCCAGTTGAAATGGTCTGCTCTCCTCTGAGCTTCAGTCTAATTTTTAGGACAACCAATGCAGCTGGTCAGCTTATTTAAGGGCCTGAGAGCTCACTAAGGAATAAAAGGCTGAAGTAGGTTTAGACAAAAGCTCGTTCTGTAAGGAACTGTAAGTGTGCTAAACCTGCAGCCAGAAAATGTAGTAGTCATGTAGCCTGAGATTTCTGAAACACCTGGGAATGGTTGGACAAACCTGCAGTAAAGAAACAGTAAAACAAACCAATCAATGACTCTGTGTAGACCTTTAGGGAGTCTAAAATGTTTGTGATGTTCAGTCCCTTCCATTATTTCTCTGTTTCAGGACTGTTAGCAAAGCTGGACTCTGTTCTGGGCCCACTCAGCCTGACTTCATCTATGAGCTCTCTGGTCCGCTACACAAGACAAGGTGTCCACTGGCTGAGGCTGGACAGCCAGAAGGTATGAAACCAGAGACATGTTTAAGCTTCAAACAGCCTCTTCAGCTCACTGTTTTAAAGTCATTCTGACCTGAAATGTCCCTCACGCTCCTGCCAGATGTTGACATCTGTATTTCACCTGGACTGATTTTGTCTTTAATTTGATGGAAGATGATTGTTTTCCCAGCTAGGAGATTGTCATTCAAGTTTCTCAGTTTTTTACTGAATATTATAAATATAGATATTTGTGCTCACACTCCTCGTGTTTTTGCTTTTCTTTGAAAGGTATAGCGAAATAATTTTCAGACCTTTTATTCAAAAGTTAATCTTCTTTAAATCTTGTTAAGTGCCATTTCAGCCCTTCTGATCATATGCATGTGGTGCAAAACTTTTTTTTTTTTAGTAATTTGACCTCTGATTTAGACTGTAATCAGAAAAATATGGCACTTAAATCATAATTAAACTCATCATACAGTTCTTGAGAGATTCAGTTTCCAGGTTTCATTTTTAAACTTTTATTTGACCTGGATTGGAATCATATAATTTAATTACTGATCAGATCTCTGAGCTGTAATCATTTCTTTAAACCTTTCTACAGCTCATGAAGTTATAAGTTCCACCATCGTGTTTGTTGCCAAAGTGCTACACGTTTATCTTAAACCAGCCTTTAATTAATTCATTTTAATCCTGTTGAATTCTGCTTTTTCATGTACAATAATAAAGATGGGTAGGTAGTAACCATGTGCCTTACTGTTAGGTTAAGTTAAATGAGAGATCTGCATTTCAGACAAGTCTATCAGGTTGTTGTTTTCAAGGCAATAAAACGTTTCTTGCATCTTAATTTTTCTGCTGCTGTAAGAAGTTACTCAGCATCTTGAGTCTGCTGTTCTAGACTGATATTTGGAGAATGTGGGATGTTTAGTGAGAGATTGTTTTGGGATTACAAGGATCTGGATGTTGAGCTCATGCTGGTAATGACTAGTTTGCCAAACCAAAGCAGACTTTTAGTTCTGGTCTTCCTGTTGAATAAAAGTGCACTCTTTCAAGAGAAATCTTCACAGGCAGATAATACTGCTCAGCTCAAAGCAAGAGTTTCTAATCGCGGTAATCGTTCCTCCTCTTGGAGATCCTTTGACTTGTGTTATTGTACAGAAACAGCACTGTAGATTTTGTTTACATCACTTCAATGAAACCACTACATCCAAGTTCAGCTAAAGCGTCGTCTTGTTTTGAGTTGTCTTATGTTTGTATCTATGGGCACAACCCCACAATCACAAGCTGTATTTGTCTGCGATCTGTTGGGAAACAAACTTCGGTCTTTGTGTTTACACTTGGTATTAAAATAAAATCTTTTTCAGCTTTGATTTAATTCAGTCTTGACAAGTAATTATTATTTAAGTATTAATCTTTAACGAGATCAACAGTGCTGCTGTTCAGACTCTTGTTTCTTATTGGTTAATGCTCACTAGGGCTGTTGCTTTGCTAATTATGACTACAAAAAGAAGTATGGGAATTAAATCTGAAGGCTTCTAGATGTTTTACAGTTCTCATGTCAATCTGATGCTCGTGCTTTTTTCAAGCTTTTACATTCATCAGTTTTGTTCTGTAAGTAAGTTGTTTGCTTTCCAAGATGAACATTCTTGGTAGCTTAAGCTCAATTTAATTTTTTTTTTTTACAGAATTAAGTCCATCATTGTATTTTTGCACTTTTTCCACATAAAGGTCACGTTGCAGTTTGAATGAACAAGGGGAATTTCTACAGCAGCATAGTGACTAGAACAAAATGTAGCGTTTGTCCTTGTGTTTTCATGTAGTGGTGGACAGATGTCTGTTTCAAGCCTAGAGGGACACCTGATGTCTTGGTAGAGGTGAAACCACTTTTTTGATGAATGTTTTCAACTTGTGTGTTGAGCTGGAAAATCTGCAGGAGTAGAATAAATGGCCAAAATATGCTTTCCTAAAGAAGTTATCAGTTATTTTTTGTAGGTAATTTCAGTAGTTTCTAGTGAAGGAGACCATGTTAAACTGGCTGTTTACTGTGTGTTTGACTAAAAGCAATAAGGCCTTTTTAATGGCTGTGAGATTTCAGTGAGTTGTCGATAAGTTCTTTTTTAAACACGGGGTAAATTTAAAAGTCTTTGGTATGAAACGGTGAGACGGGAGATTTAGATGAACACAGGAGAAACATCAAAGAGTTCCACAAGGTTTTAGTTGAACTGCTGAAGTTACACTTTAAAACGTCTTCCTAACCTTATTTTGTCACTTCAACGATTAAGTGATATTTTGTGAGTACACTGGTGCCATGGAATTAAGGATTATTTTAGGTATTTTCAGCAGACTGCTGTAAAAATGATCATTAGAGTTTGATACTATTATCGGTAGATGTCATTGAGCGCAGCTTAATCGGTTGTATTTCTGGGTTCTTGTACCATTATTTGTAGGTTTGTTTTAAAATTCATTGGGTTAATTTATTAATTGTCTTGCAACAATTTGTCCAACTAATTACTGACTGGAAAAATATTTGTAAAGATGCATTTTTTTTCCACTCTGTAAAACATGTTGCAGTGTACAAAAATGAATAAACACTGGAAACTACAATTGTTTACTCATATTTATTTTGAACAAAGGAATTATACATGTTTATATGTTGCAAGAAATGTAGCTAATAAATTGCTGCAGTTAATCTTTTTTTTTTTTTTGCTATAAAAAGCAGTTTCCTATACACTTTAATTCTATAAAACACTTAAACTATTTGATTTTTTTCTTTAAAAAGTATTAACATTGATGAAATTTACAAAGCTTGATGGTTTATGTGTCCGATTCTCCTGCAAAGTTTGGATTGGAGAAAGCGGGCTGCAAGAGAAGTGACAAACTAGCGTTAGCTTCAAAAAATTCAGTCAGTTATCCCTTACCCACCATGATGGACTCACCACATCGATTTTACTGGTTGTTGTCGTCGGTAAGCTCAAGCTGCTCAGTTTATATCCTCGTACTCTGAAGACGTAGAACAGCAGTCCAGCTATCAAGCAGAAAAAAATGATAGCTCCAATGACGGCTCCAGCTATCACCCCTTCGTTATCTAGAGATGCAGAAGATGGATCAAACAGGATGGAACCTTCAGGTATTTTTTAGTTGGAAAAACATGCAACTTTATGCGTGCTAACTTTATCTTATTGTCTCTAAAGTGTTGCAGAAGCTGATGGGAAATCTTAGACCTTTGTGAACAAACTATGAAAATCTAATGCATCTTAATTAGTGATGACTTGTCAGTTATTGAATTCATATATTGTCATATTCTGTCATAATGCTAACACCCCATGTGCTGCTGTGCGCATTCAATAGTGTGGACTACAAATCTAGTGCTGCTAGCAAACTCAAACATTACTTTATAATTAGAAAACAGAGTATCTGATCACTTACTGGTTCCTGGCCCGTGAGTGGGCCAAATGGGTCTTTTACTTTCATCTGTTGAGTAAACTGAAAGAGTTTCATACAGATGAGCTGTTAACATCCCATCTGGAAAAACAGACTGTTTGAATGTAAATACAACATTAACAGTCTTACACTGGCGGTGGCGGCAAACAAAGTTCCTTTTCTGCAAGCAGTTGTTGTCATTCCAGCGTCCATCATGGTACATCTCCACGCAGCTCTCCTCACCGACTTCCCCGGGATGAAAGGCTGAGTTGGGCTCACCTTGGGCCCAGTTCAGGAATCCCACTGATGATTTGTCCGTCCAGCCCCAGCCAACTGAAGAGCCAAGCATGTCATGAAGATGTGATTCTTTTCTAATTCTAAGCTGCATTCATGTTTTAATTTTTTTTAATAAATAAGCATCAGTGATTTCTGACTATTTTCCTAACTTACAGTTTCCATCCCTGGTGAGGCCGATCCAGAGGTTGTGGTATTTGGTGTGGTTTAGGTTCCTAAGGAACTCCTGCTCTGCTCTACTGTGAATAGAGGTCAGCTCAGTATTGAAAGTCTGGCAGAAGTGTCGGGCAGCTGGCCAGGTGAAGCCCTCCCTACTCTCGTGCACATAGTAACAGTAGTGGCCGTAGGGAACCCATCGGTCTAAGCACATCCCATCACCAGGACCGGGAGTTGGAGGTGGTTTCTCTGGAAGATGTGAGTTTTTAACGATGACGCTTCAAGTCTAAAAATTTTAATTATATTTCAAAACACAAGCTCAGGTTTAGGTGTTCCTACCTGATGAGATCTTGCAGATGAAGGGTTTAGCTTGATCACATTTGGTGTCATTCCAGGTCCCATGGAACCAGATTGAACCGTGCATACTGACACAGCCCTCGTCCTTGACATTAGTGGGCTCTCCTGGTCCCCACTGAGTGAAGAAAACTGGCCAGCCATCGGTCCACATGTAAGAGCCATCCTCCTGCATCACACCACAATTAGATTTCTCTTTTTAAATACTGAATCCAGAATTTTGCTAATGACATTTCTGCATTAGGCATTTATGCTTTCAGCTCTTGATATTTAAAAATGTGCACCTTGCGCCTGAGTCCGATCCAGGCATCTGCTTTTCCTTGCAGGACAACCCCAGCAACAAAAGCCTGGTCGTAGCTCATGTCGATGCTAGCCAAGTTGCCTCCTTGCCCCTCACAGGTTTTCTGAGCCACCTCCCAGGTGGCCGGCTCCTCCACCAGCCTGTAGCAGTTGTGGAACCAGGAGATGTAGCCGTCTCGGCAGGGGCTCTTGGTTGGAGGAGGTGGTTTGATGCTGCTTGCTGATGAGGAGGCAGAAATGTCGTTGTGCTTAAAAGTATTTTCTCAAATCAAAGAAACCAAGTCTGACTTACATTTTTTCCTGTAGCAGACGAAGCTGTGATTCTTGTGACAGGCGTCATCGTTCCACCTGCCAGTTGCGAGATGACCATGAGTCATGGTCACACAGTGTTCCTGTTGAGCAGAAAATGGAAAACCACTAATATGCTGACCTACTTTTCAGTTAAAACTTTCTAAAAGCCTCTGTAGTTAAATCAATTTCTCACCGCTCCTCCTGCATTGTTGGGTTCATGTTCATTCCAGTTGGTGTACCGCACTGGGCTGACCCCATCACTCCAGGCGTATTGATTCTCCACCAACAGATCTGACAGACCTATCCAGGTGGCGTGCTCCAGGTCTCTCAGGTAACTTGCAACAAAGTCTGGAGAAACAATCAGCAGTCAGACTGACTTATACCTCAAGGTATTTTTCAAGGGTTTTCTGCTGAGCTTACCATTCTCATACTGGTCATCAATGATCGCCAGCTCTCCTCCTTGTTCTTTGCACCAGCTCCGAGCAGAAGACCAGCTCGCTTTAAGGTCATGTCTCTTTCCTTTGAACATGAAGCACTTGTTCTTAAACTGCAACCAACCTGCAGAGGAAAAGAAAGGAGTGTCCCTCAGTACTCCACAACCTCTTGAACGTTGTTCCCTTTTTAAAAAAATATCTAAGAAATAAAACTTAAAAACAAACAAGAATAATAACTCCTAAATGACAATGCCCAGTGGTGATCCTAAAACTGAACAGATTGACCAAGAATTTACGGAAATGAGTCTTAATTGGAGTACATAGTGCTTTTAAATGTATTGGGGAACTAGTTTCATACACAGAATGCATTACCTTCAGGACAATTTCCCTCCCAGGGTTGTGTGGGTGGAGGAGGGGTGTGGTTGTCTCCAGGGAACTTCTTACAAACATAACCTGCTCCAGCCCGTCCACAGTTGGCATCGTTCCACCCACCTTTTGAAACCAGAGTTCATTGTTCATCAGGAAGAGGAGTTGTTTGGTAAAAATGTATAATTAAAATAAGGAGTCCCTCTACCTTGATGTCTGTTCATCTGGACACACTGTTCCTCTCCGTTGGCATCGTTGGGCTCACCTGGAGCCCAGTGAGTGTATGTTAAAGGAGAGAAATCAACCCACCTGAGCAGAAAAAAAAAACACCAATCTGATTACTGTTTTCTTAAATTCAACTTTTTATATATGAAACAGTGACATGTGAATGCAAATGTTTATAATTCAGTATTTACACTAGTTACAGTCCACATACATGTAGGTTCCGCTCGTAATACCAAACATCCTCAGTCCAATCCAGGCTGCAGCCACCTGTCCTGTGCCCACCTGAAGGAGGAGTGAAATATATAAACCTGGTTTATCAGAATGTTTTCTACAGTAAACTACATCCACAGAACCAAGTCCTACCATGGTGTTCACATAAGCCTGTTCGTCTCTGTTGAGAATAGATGCGAGCGTAGCTTTCTCTGTGTAGCAGCGTAACATCGCGTCGTGGAAGTCGACTATGTCGGTGTCGTTATAGTAGTAACAGATGTTGTTGTTCTTTCTCCAGCCGGGGTTGGAACCACAGTCGGGAGCTGAAACAGAAGAAGTAACGATGGCTTGTTATTTTATGCTGTAGTGATCAACTGTACGGACAGGATGATGCGATGTGGAGACGGGTCACCTGGAATAGGAGGAGGGGACACTGGAGGAATGATGGGATTTTTCCCTTTAGTAATCATGCATATCCAGTCTTGATGAGCGTCACAGTTGAGATCATTCCACCAAGAAAAAGTTCCATTGGTGTTGCTCACCATCTCAACACATTCCTCACGGCCCTCGTGGTTGTTTGGCTCCCCGGGACCCCAGTTGGTATGTGAGACAGGTGAGCCGTCACTCCAGGAATATCCTAAAATACAGGAAGTCGTCAGGTTTTTTTTTTTACTTTTCTGTTTAATCTTCTACCAGAATCCACAGAAAATCAAAGAATTTAACCCACCTCCTTCTGTAGGGTTGTGCTTGAGTCCGATCCATTTAGTGCTGGCTTTGCTGTAGAGAGATAGAAACTCTTCCTCATCCTGATTGTGGATGCTGGCCAGATTGGCCCCTCTGGACAAACAGTCTTCAAGTGCTGCTCCCCAGCTCTTCTTCATGGACCAGTCCACATTGTGGAAAAGCTGCAGTAAAACGGGACAAGACAATCAACCACTGAGCTGGTGATCACTGTCTAGAAAATATATTTTTAGATGTGCAGTTTCCTACCTTGTAACAGTTCCTGAAGTAGGGCAGAGCTGTCCAGCCATCAGCGCAGCCCTGAGCAGGAGGTGGTGTCGGAGCCTTGGTAGGTGGGGTGATGTCAGGTCTGACTTTTTCACAGATGAAGTTGTGTTTCTCTGTGCACTGCTTGTCATCCCAGAAACCACCTATCTGACCAGTTGTCATAGCCACACAGGTACCATCCTCGTTATCTAGAGACGAGAGAGTAATGTCCTCAGGTGTGTTTCTAGTCTCCTGTTTAGATGTGATTATAGATTAGAGTGGGTGAGTACTTGGCTGGTCTTTGTCCCAGTGAGTGAAGGTCAGAGGTGAGTTGTCATCCCAGATGTAGTCAACCCCTCCACCTGTCCCTCCACGAGCGTGCAGGCCAATCCACCAGAAACCAGTCTTTCCTGCCAGCGCCACGGTGAAATGTGACTGCTCATAGCTGCAGTGACACACACAGGCACAACTTTACAAAAAATCTGATCTAACTTTTTATTTACCATATTTATTAAACCAGAAGTGCTCAAAATATGGAAGAATTTTTTAAGTTTTATTTTCCCAATATGAACCCAGAATACATTATGATCAATGCATGGGCGGCATGTAGCTCAGTTGGTAGAGTGGCCGTCTAGCAACCGGAAGGTTGTTGGTTCAATCCCAGCTCCAACCGGGTCCTTGGGTAAGACACTTCTGGAGGGCCCATAGGCACCAGTTTGTGTTTGCGGTGACTCCAGTCTCTGACAGTCTGCCCCAGGGCAGCTGTGGCTACAGTGTAGCTAACTACCATCAGTGTGTGAATGTGTCTAACGTAGTGTGAAGCGCTTTGGGGATCCTAGGACTTAGAAAGCACTACAGAAGTACAAGCCATTTACCAATACATGCACTAAACATCTTTTTATACGTGTATGAATAAAAAGGCTGATTAACTTTTTGTTTTATAAAGATTAATGCCCTGTTAAATATTGGGTCATATTACAGACGTGATCCAAAACCAAACAAACACTGAATGGAAGCAAACAAATTTGAAAACGGTCTGAATCAAGAAGGAGCTTTTGAAATCCAGGAAACATTTTAGATGGTAAAAAAAGTGGTCAAATTACCATAGTCTCATTTTAAGACTTAAACAATATTTATCAGGAGGATTTGGTCAAAATGGCAACAATATTTCTTATATTGTCCTTGAAATTAATATACCTGTAGAGGTTTCTAATGCGAGTTATTTCCAGAATATTTTATGCCAATTGTGCACAGAAGGAAATGTAATTAAAAAAAAAAGCAACCAGTCCTGCCCACTCACATCAACATAACCATATAAGTCATTTTTATGCATCAAATGACCAATTACAACAAAACATATTAGAAGAATAATGATTTGGACATGCAGCAGCAACAAAAGAAATTGTTTGAATTAATAAAAGCCAACACCTGGAAAAACTATTTTGTTGTCTGAGGTGTATTTTTTATTTAGGAAAATGTCTCATTCATTTACATAGAGGGGGCGGGACCTAAAACTTGAACTTCAGCCAGCCACAAGGGGGACATTGTTTTGGATTCAGCTTCTACATTATGTCCCTACATCTAGTTTTAAAAACAGAGTTTATATGGATTTCATTAGTTTGAAAATTTGATCCTTACATGTCCCCGATGTGCAGCAAGGAGCTGCCCTGCTCCTTACAGAAGGCTCTGGCATCAGACCAGCTCCTGGCCGTCTCTTCCATCCAGTAGCAGGAGTAGCCATACGCATCCCAGCCCTGAAACATACAAACATCTGTAAGAATATGCTTAGAGACTTTAAAAAACAAATAAAACGTGGTCCCACCTGAGAGCATCCATACACAGTGGGTTTAACTGAGGGAAGTGGGTAATGTGCTTTAGGCATTTTGCATAAGTACGCATTGAGTTCTGTGCAGGAAACATCATTCCATCGTCCAGTCTGAAAGAAAAAATAGTCACAATCACATGTAATGGAAAGGAATCTCTTTCCTCTGGAATGTTCTGGGGAGGTTTATCGTTTCTTACTGTGTGTAACATCTCCACGCAGTCCTCGCTGAACCCATCGTGGTTGTTGGGTTCTCCTGGAGCCCAATGGGTGAAGGTTACTATGTGTTCATCAGACCATCCATACATACCATGGAAAGCCAGGTCATTCAGACCAATCCAGACATCGTTGGTGACTGCAGAGAAAAGTATCTATTTGTACACAGGAATGTTTCCCATATGTTTTATGAGTGAGCGTTTTGTCTATATTCTTTGTTTTCTATCTCAACAGAATCTTTTCTCACCCTCGTACAGGTAGCTCTCCACCCAGTTCTGCTCCATCATGGACCGGATGGAAACGAGATCAGCGCCCAGATTCCTGCACGCCCTACGAGCATTATGCCACGTCTTTTTGTCTCCAAAAGGTTTGTAGCAGTACTCTCCAAACTCATACCAGTCAGGTCCAGAGCATCTCAGCTCTGGGAGGGATGAAGAAACAGATGATTGGTATTATTAGCTAAAACATACATTTTAAATATTACAGCAATGAAAGGAAGTCTTGACTTGCCTCCATCTGCAAAAGTGTAGGACACATCATAGTTTCCATTATATCTGTAGAAGTGATGATTGTTAAAGAATGAGCTGCTTTGGTCTGTTGTGCTGCACAGTGAAGACACGATGTAAAGCTCTACTACTCACTGTCTGGAGGTGATGCCATTCCTGGTGGAGCCGGGGTAGAAGTTTTGTCCTTCAGCTTTCAACAAGGTGCAGTCTCCTCCGATTTCATTGAGTATCACTCCAGCATGGAGGGCAGCTGCACAGATGTTTGAGTCCTGTCCCAGAAAACATACACACCTATATCTGATTAACCCAATACACATCAAAAGATTACTGTGACCCAGATTAGAGGATATATTTTCTTACCCCACGATACACCGACGTGCCATACACGATATAATCAGACCGGGCGCAGCCTGCTGGGCAGTGGACTCTGAAGAGACATAAAGGTCATAACGTACAGATGTTTAATAATTAGAAATCTATGTTTTTAACACAAAGAAAAACATGTTTAATACTGCAACTAATCATTAAAAATGCAAGTAGCTTTACTCACGTCATTCTATCATTGGCAAAGTTAAAGTTGGGCTTACTGGCACAAGTGACTGCATCTGTTGAACCACAGCTTTTATCAATAAATGTTGATTTTCATTGGCCAAAGTGCTTTACAAAGAACAACTTACGTTTACAGACCAACTGGTTCATTAATTTAAAAACAAAACAAAAAAATTGACAGCAAATTTACTTACAGTCAGGCGTGCATCCTAAGACGTCAAATCGAAGGCCTGCCTGGTTGTTGAACTCCAGAGGAAGGATTCGAACGTACTGAGCAGACATGGGTGTGCCCAGCAGCTGAGTTTCTGCAGTGTTTTTGTCCATTGAACCTGGGAAAAACTGAAAAAGAGGGAAATAGAAACTAAATACTCCACGGAAGCCTTTGATGTTTCCCAGTTTGTAGCCTCTCCTTACTCACCGGCCCGTCAACAGTGTGGTCGGTCCAGGTTGTTCCATCCACACTGTGCTGGATCTTATATTTAGTGACCCAGTACTCGTTCTGAGGACAGCCCTGGATTACAATCCCTGTCACTTTTTTGGCCTGACCCAGGTTAACCTGGATCCAGCTTGAAGTTGCTGGAAGATCAAACGAAGATGGTACTGATAAATATCACTAACCAATCAGTAAGTATTATTTAAAGTGTGTGGCTGCTGCGCTGCTACATACCACTTCCAGAGGGCATCCAGCAGGAATTCCCATGCAGACGAGCTTTGTTGGGAGTAAAGAGACCAATGGAGGAGGAAGCAGAGAGCTGGGCATCTGTGACGTTCCCATCCTCAACACCCAGACCATGCAAACACACTGTGAGCAAAACAAAACAGGACAATAGTAGTTTTAGTGAAAATGAATGTATCAAATGTTTGATCTATGACATGTAGTAAAGATGAATCACATGAGGATGAAGGGATTACCTTTCTGTTCACAGCTGTAGACAATCTCAAGATATTTAGAGACAGTTGGACAGGGGTCCACCTCAGTATGAGCTCGAGCAAAGCAGAAAGGATGGTTGTCACACCGCTCTCTGTAGATGGGAAGAATGCCATCTACTGTACAGCTACCTGTAGAAGGAGGAGAATATTTAGCATTCATCTATATTAATGATAAATGCAAATCGCTAAAAGAAGAAGGTGACAGAAAAAAATGAAAGGTATAATAGACCATCAAACTAACAACACACATGGATATGTGGCAGCACGAGAACTATTTTATTACCTCCTGATCCCTCAAAGTGTGGACAGATGTCATCGCTCTTTCGTCCGTAGAAAGCAGACTGGATGTTAATGACACTTTCATGAGGACAGTGAAGGACAGCTGAGGAGTCCTGACACACCAGCGCCGTCATAAAACCTGCAATTAAAATGTATTCAAACGTAATTACAGCACCATTAATGCAGCTATGATTCATTTAATTTATTGATAAATCATGTTGTTATAATGATAATAGAGATGTTTTCTTTACCATCATGAGGTGGAGGTAGCTCAGGTGTTTTTCCTGTGAAAAGTGAAAATGTAAAATCAGCTCTTTGCAAATTGTCTTAGTTCTCATTTTTGTAATCGTCAACAGTTCAAATATTATTTCTCACCTCTTCGCTCGCAGATGTATCCTCTTTTATACTGACAGTTGTCGTCATTCCAGTAGCCATTATTAATAAGTATTGACAGGCAGTCTTCACCAAGATAGTCATCTGGGTTTCCTGTGAGGGAATTGAAATCCAGCTGTCACATCGTGTTTATTCATCAGACGTCACTCAGTGTGTTTGGCTTTAAACTAACCTGCATTCCAGTGGATGTACCTGAACGGAGAGCCGTCAGTCCACTCCCAGCCACCTTCTGTGACAGAGTCATGACCTCCCATCCACAAAGAGATCCCAGTGGGAGTGTTCTGGATCACACCTAAACAGGAGAATGGAACAGTAAGGGGGTTGTACCCTGTTTAGATTCTGGTCAGAAGTGGACCAGAGCTGACAGTGTTCTAGTGTCGTGAAATACATCTGATCATACAGCTAAGATTGTAAAGGTACTGTACAGCATCTGAAGGAAACTGCTTCAAAATCACTTCTTCATATGAGTGTTGATTTAATTGTCCATTTGTAAAAACAAAAGATTCATTTTAAGATGTGCTCAACTAATGCAGCTGTAAATACCGTGTATGAAGGCCTGCTCGGAGGGATCGGTGATGCTGACAAGGTCTCCTCCCTGGTTGACACAGTCGGCTCGAGCTTCAGCCCAAGTTCTCATCGACAGGTAGTTAAACAGGTAGCAGTAGTCATTGAATGGGTCAGCCATCCATGATCCACATTTTACATTCCATCCTGCAACAAACACCACAATCCACACATTCAAAACAACTCAAACACATCTTATTAGTTATGAGTCTAAGAAGCTTCAAGTTGACCTGGTCCAGATGTTGGAGGTTGAGGGGGAGGTCCTTGTCCCTTAGCTGTAAAGGGACAGAAGAGAGAAGAACTGAAAATAATGCAAGATGGCATCAAAGATAAACCCAATGGTAGGAGTATTGCACCTTTTTTGCAAATATATGGTTTAGTGGCGGTGCAAAAATCATCATTAAGCATCCCAGCGTAAGTATGAGTCGGTCCTCTGAGGTGGACACAGTCCTCATCATTCTGCCAGTTGTCTGGCTGGCCAGGCTCCCACGGGAGGAAGGTCTAAGATCAGCAGAAAACAGCAGCACAGACTGAGACGTTTCTCTGACATTAATATAAACATCTTCATGCCTCTAATAATATTCCTCATCACTTACTGTAGGTGATCCATCACTGTATACAAACTGGTTTTCAACATTGATGTCATTCAAACCCACCCAGGCTTGACTCGGCATGTGAGCTGCAGAAAAGACACGTCACAGCACTGAAATGTCTATGCACACTTCTTTATTTAATAACTCATATCAGTGCTCACCAGTCAGGAAACTCAGCTCATCCTGTAATTGGAAGCTGACCAGATGACCCCGCTCTCTAACGCAGTGAGCCTCGGCATCATGCCAGTTTTTTACCTGCTCGTTCTCAAAGTGATAGCAGAAGTTCTGGTATAACAAATATCCACGATCACAGTGGCCATCTGAAGCAAACAACACAACAGTTACTGACAAACAGGGAATATAACAATGTGTGAGGGCAGAAGGTGAAGTTTGCACGGACCAGGAGATGCAGTTGGTTGGGGGTTCATTCCACCTGTTATCTCACAGATGTAACCCAAACTCTTAAAGCAGTTAGTTGTTTCCCATTTGCCCTGATAATTTCCTGGAAAATAGCAGAAATGTTATGGCAGCTTCATTCTGAAAACAAATGTTTCTCATCACCAGAGAGCGTCCCACCTGTGAAGATCTGTCCACAGTCCCACAGGATTTCAGTGTTTTGGGGAAAACCAGAAGCATAGTTTGAAAATTTTATTTCGGTTTTATCCACCCATTTGAAGCTTCCATCCAGATACATGTCTGACAAAAACAAAAATAGCAGAAAGCCATAATATTATTTTACATTGTGAAACTGGAAGAATGTCTTATTTTCAGGAAGGAGCATCAGCTTCTATAAACGACCTGATAAGCCGATCCAGATGTCAGGAATGTCCACCTGGTGGAAGTCTGGAAGGTTCCCGTTGATGAAAAACTGCTCTTCTTGACTGTTTAACGACAAATATGACCCATGAGTTTCTCCTCTTTATGATAAAATAAATATTTCTTGTAAATGAAAGGAGTTTCTTTAACTTTTTTAAATTTCTATAATGAAATACCAGCTCTAAACAGTAAAAATGAATTAATTTTAGACTAATGCGTATGTTGCCTAATGCTGAAGTTAGAAAATAATCTTAATCATCTGGTATTTTTAGATTTTTTTACCCTAATATTTTATACGTTTGTTAATATGGTGATTATTTTAAATTCTTCCAGTGTGAAATGTATTATTATACCAAAATGTATGCACAATTAATAAGCTAAATAAATTTTATTCCTCTCTACCTGTTTATAGTCACCAGATGAGCTGCCAAATGTGAGCACTGGGTTTGAGCATCATGCCAGGTGGTCAGCAGGTTGGTGTTACTGACCATCCAGTAACAACTGCCTGCAAAGCTCTGCCAGCCAGGAAGACAGATGGCTGAAGGACAGATAAAATAGAAAAATGTCAGAATCCAAACAATTTATGTTTTCAAAGAGATTATTGTGACTAGAACAAGAGACATTCAGCTCACTGTTGAGCAGACGTTTGCACATGTACGGACGCTCATATCTGCACAAATGGGACCTCCATTTTCCCAACGTGTCTGATGAGTCTTTGATTACTGCAGCACACGCGCCGACCTGTGGATCACTGTTAGAGGGCACAAGTTAAACTAGAGTTCATCAATCTGACACTCAAGTTTAACAGTCATCTATTAGAGTCGGGTATCTCACACTGTAGGTTGACCTGTTTCCCAGTTGTTGTAGGACACCGTCAGAGCATCTGACCATGTAAACTGGCTGTTTCCAGCCTCAACCTGACATGAAATCTTGTTGCATTTCTGGAGAAACAAAACTCACATTTAGATCCAGATTTTTCATATTTAATATTCATTTATAAGGATGTTCCTCTCACCATTGTGGAAAGGCCGATCCAGAGGTCTAGATTGGTCTGGTCTGTTGTTGCTGTCACATAGGTGTTCTCTTCCAGTGAGCTAATGGACACCAGGTCTCCTCCCTCCTGCACACAGTCGAGTCTGGCTGCAGACCAGCTCTTTCTGGTGTCTGACTTCAGCTTGTAGCAGTTGGAGCCCAACTGTCGCCACCCGTTGGCGAGGTCACACTGTGGGGTGGGATTTGCTATGGAGAAAAACAGATACTAGCCTTTAAATTAATGGAGTTTATATTAGTACTGTAATACTATCACCAGCTGTGTTTGTGTGCAGGGTTTAGTGAAGTGTTGAAAATTAAATGTTTACACACAACTGTCATAGAAGCCTAATATACAATTCTAGACTTGTAGAATAAATATAAAAAAGACTTCAAGGACTTCAGTTGGCTTATGAAACAATCAACATAAGTTTTAGTCATCAGTTTAGGGTTGCTGGACCTGTTTTTACACATTATCTAATTGGAACGGGATGAAATCTGGATATTCATGTTCAGACTCAATCTAGTGGGAGTACATACTGTACATACATATAAGAAATAGCTGATTAATAAAGAGAAACCAATAAATCTTCCCAGTTACTCTGGGATCATTGAAAATGAGAATTTTCACATTTACTCACGATTATTGTGTTTACAGACATATTTCCTCTTAACACTGCAGTTCTCATCATTCCACTGTCCGTGGCTGTTTCCATTCATCTGACCACAGTGCTCTGCACCGTTATAGTTATCAGGCTGGTTTGGCATCCAATACCTGAAGAGGAGTTTATTGTTTTAGTTAATTTCATCAAAATTATTTATACATTTAAAAGTCTGTGCTTTTAAAATTTTTATTATTTCATTTACATCAAAAGTCTATTTTTTGTCAGTGGAGGGGGGGGGGGGGG